>VWZP01000606.1:0-65013 GCA_013396995.1 Dicaeum eximium
CCACCCAAACCCATGTTTTTACATGTAAGTGCTCCCTTAGGCCCAGTCACAAGCCCTGTTTCATGTTAGGGGGTGAACTTACAAATGAATAAAATTTGGGGCAGCAGTCCAAGCTCTATTGCATTTGGGAGGAGAGGGGCTCTTGTCCTTCTTTGTTCTTCTGTAAGTCTTATATCTGTTGTTAGATAAATGTGATATATATCTGCATTCTCTTGTGCTGGGCAGGTTTAGATTGGATATTAGGAAGAACTCCTTCACTGAAATGGTGGTTAAGCATTAGAACAGGCTGGCTAGGGAAGCATCAGATCCCTGGAAGGGGTCAAGAAATGACTTGGCATGGCCCTTAGTGCTAGGGTTTAGTTGGCAGAGTGGTGTTCAAAGACTGGACTTGATGATCATGGAGGTCTTTTCCAACTTTTATGACTCTATAATTGAACCAAGAGTGAAAACTTACCTCTCTGACTACAATCGCTGTAGTCAGAGAAAAATAGTTGCATTATTTATTTATTTATTTGGCTCTTGTGTGTGACATCCTGTTTTGCCTTATAGGGGCAGATGACCATTTGATAACTTGTTTTCAGTGATTCATCATAATTAGAATTATTCAGTCTGGCTAATTAAAATTTTGGTAATTGAAAACAAGGATTCAGAGAAAGATACAATTTAGGTTTTACATGGGACCTGTTAGAAAGGATGGGGAAAAGCATCCCAGCTCTAATCTCTGTGGAACTCTGTGGTCAGATTATTAGAGGCTGGTTTAGAGTTTTTACATTGTCAATATATCAGTGTTCTGTGGTCATGCAGTATTATCAAGATCACTTTATCACAAAGAATAAACAGAAGACCTACTCCTGTCCTCCAAAATAATACAGGAAAACTGAATGATAATTGAAAAACAACAAAGTTCTAGGTTATGTATTTATATGCAGAATTTCTCTTAGTGGTTCTCTGAATTAGTGTTGGCTAAGAGCATTTTTTTTGTATATCAGAAATGAGTTTCTGCTCTAATTTATGTCACTTTTTATCAGCGGATAAAAAGGAAAACGCCTTCCTTATGGATATATAGAGTTAGGTATTTTTTCCTCCTCTTCTTCAGCCCCCTCCAAATCCTACAAGTAATATACTACCTGAGGCCAGAAAAACATCTCCTTTACTGTAATATGGATTCATGATTCAGTATTATTGTGGTTTAGAAACATCATAATAGTAAAATAATTTACAAATGCCATACACATATATAGCTGTAGCACTTGTATTTTGACTACTCTTGCTGTTTTCTAGCGACTATCTTACCAATGGGGAACAGAAGTCAGATGTAAATAGCATTTATCCCTTTTAGTTGCTCTTGCTAATGTATTTTGCTGTTCCATGACGTATGTGGTAGCACTTTTATGGAGGCTTAAAATCAGATCTAGCATAAAAGAGCAAGTACATCATGCACTCAGAAGTTCTGACTTGGTGCACAGGCTCCATGGAAATGTCCAGAAATGAAAAAAATATGTCTAACTAGGAAAATGGTTATTTTCCAGGCATCTGAAGCCATGCAGATTTTATTTTTGTGAGTTATATACATGCTGCAAATGCAAGGCTAGTAGAGCTATTAACCAAGCTCTAATTCCATCACTGTTTTTTTTTTTTTTCATTGGGGAAGACAAGTCTATCATTTTTCACACTGACTCCAGCTGGAGTCCTTTGTTTCTGCTGATAAGACAGGGTAACCTTATTCTTGTTTAGGCCCCTTCATGAAACTGTAACTTCCTCTGCAACCAGCACCACCAGTAAAAAATTAGTGGATTGTTTTGGATTTGGATTTGTTTTTTATGGTCCTGATAAAACCCCTAAGTCTCTCTGAAATGTACCAAACAGAAAAACATTATCATCTGTGGCTATATTCAGAATTGTCAAGTCAACCTTAATCATGATTAATCAATTCAATCCTTGTGGGTCAGACACTATATCCAACTGGAATTTGAAGACTCCTTTGTCATGGGGCCGCTTAAATGACACTGATTAAATTTACATTGTCAGCCATTTATTATTTTCCAATTTTCCAATTCTGTGCAAATTGATATAGAATTATTTAGTCTTTGCAGTGAATTTAAGACTCTCTTCTTTTACATAGAAATTTGACATCTCAACTCTGGGATTAGGATGCAGAATTCTGGAAGGAGGATTTCTGTCATTTCAGTAAAATATATACACCTGTGGCTATATGTTTTTTCAATTTTTACTTTATAGTGTTTAATAGAAAAATTTAATTATAATAACTTTGGGTTTTTTATGTTTGGGTTTGTTTTTTTTTTCTATTTTTTTTTTTTGGCCTTTGATTATCCCTTTACCCCCCCCCAGTTCATATGTCAGTAATCTTTAAAGAAAACTTATGAAGGGGTTTGGATTTTTTGGTTCATGCATGTAGTGGCAGAATCAATACTGTTCTCAGCCTGTTTACTCTTGATTCAATTGTCATAGTCTCAGATTTGGCCTTTAAATTTAAGGGTTCCAGTGATTTCAAAATGAAAAATAATGACTTTTGATTGATGACAGAGACTCAGTCCAAGTCTGCTTTTACTTTGGGAACTTATGGTACTGAAGTTGCAGATTGCATTACTGGCAAGGATCCAGTTTTCTTGAATGAACTTGATAGGATTTAATGGAATTAATAATTAGGACACCTGACCCTGGAATGCTGCAAATGGCATCCTGGGGCCAGCTCAAATTGTGAAGACAAGTCTTGTACAAGCAGAGGAGTTGTCATAGCACCAAGCTCGTCTATGTAAGTTTGAGGAGAAAAGAGAACATTTTTATATCCTTACGTTGCAGCTTCACTGGTGATTAGTAACTATTTATTTATATATCTAAGGGTTACCCCACTTCAAAAATCTTCTGAAGTTCTTCCAAACAAGCTTTTTAATCACATGGAAGAAATGTTTATTTCATTATTTGCTTTCAGGAACTTAACCATCTCACACTATAAACAGGAACAGACCTTTAAAGAACTAGACACAGGAAAATGTATCAAAATTAATACATAAACAGTGAAAACCAAAGTTACTGATGCTGCACAAGAAGAATGCAATGGGAGTAACCCATTAAACATTGATGGTCAAATGTATTCCATATTAAAAGGTATTTATTCCATACTAAAAGGTGAATTGGGGAATTTATCTTAAAGAAAAGGCCCTGTATTGGTGGTCTGCCCATAGCAGTCTGCACCCTGGCTCTGTATCAGAAATCCATCTGTTAGGGCCAGCCAGTGTTTTAGTGTATATATTATTGTTGAACAGAGGTATTTATCACTGAATTTAGAAGAACATACATGGATTTCATCATGATCTCTCTTTGTCTATTGATTGCAGGAGTATTTTTCCTTTTCTAGTCCTTGTTGATCAGAATTACAGGTTTCTCTTCTGTTTATGAGTGAGGCTGTGGATAATAAACCTCCTCCATCACACTGCTCCATTTTAGAGAATAGGCTCATTGTGTGTAGCTTGTATGGGACATCAAGGAGACTAAGGATTAGATAAAAGGTAAACATAACTGCATTCACCTGATAATAAGAAAACATATAATTGTATTTAAAATTAGGTAAGAGAAATACAGTTTGGTTTAATTGACGGCAAGATACAGCATTCATATCGCATTAATTTAATTGGAAAATGGAAATTGATTTATTATTTAAATTAGTGGTGGGAGTTCTTTAGTGCTCCATTTTCAGTTTGTCATCAGTTAAAGACAGCTCAATCTATTTATCACTACATTAATTCATTCTAATGAGGTTAACATAATGAGTAACCCAGCATTTCATTATATTCCATTTATTTGAATGCCCAGCTTGAGCACACCATGTTTAATTGAAACAGTAATTGGGGAAATGTCATAGGTTAGAAATAAGACTGGAAATGTAACTTCCCTTGCATTACATGTGCAGTTCTTATTTTTGGTCATAGAAGAAAAATAAAATTATAAACTATTCAGATTAAATTTATTTTAGTCTTAAACAAATCAAAACAAACAAAAATCCCCAAGCCCACCAGGTAGTGGTGTACCTCTATTGAAGCAGAAAATTAAGTGATATGGCTACTTTGAAAATTACTTGTTTTCAGTCTTTCCAGGGGAAAAAAAGGGGGGTTATAGTTCTGTGGTGGAGAGAATTGATATTTTGGAATTGCTGTAGAAGCTCAGAGCTCAAGATCTTACCCCAAACTCTCCTTCCTTAAGACCACGTCTCTTGCAGCTAAAAAATTAAGATACACAGATATACTGTGAGAAATAGAGCATTTCTTGCAAGTAGTTTGAGATGAGAAATTTGTGTGTAATAAAGGATGCTTGCCTCCATCGCTGTCTTGCAGAAAATTCTATGTGACCACAAGGGCATCTCTGCAAAAAAAAGTATTTAGAAATTGAGATTTTACTGATCAAATTTGTTTGGTAAGTGCATAATATTTCTGAGTAATTTTGTGTCATTTAATGAATTGATAGGAAGATGTTTTGTGTCCTATGACAGTGTAATGACTGCCACTAAATTTTTAATATCACCTGCGCCTCAGAGTGACATCTGTGCTTGCCAATAATATATTTTGCCTATGGTAAATAGCAATGGTGAGTAAATACATGTTCCTGATAGGTTCTTGTGTGCAGTAGGCTGTAAAGGAGCACAACAAAAATAAATAACAATAGCTTGTCAAACGCTAATTAATTTTTCCACCACCATATGAAGAAGTTAAATACTACAAGACTAATTTTTTCAAATTGGAAAGTGAGGAAACAAGACTTTAAAAAATGTGTAAGAATGTGTCAGAGCACATTGATAGCAGAGCCAGCAATAATGGCTATGATCTACTTTTTCAGAAATAAATAGTCATTAAAATCTGTACTGGTTCTGCTTTTTAAAATGTGTCTGCTCAACACTCTCTGGAAATTATGAAGCATTTTGTCACCTAAGAAATTGGAACCTGAAATCACATCACATTACAAAAAAATACATCCACTCCAAGAGCAGAGCTTTTCTAATTGGTTACTATGTACTATAAATAGAAGAGCATTTTTTCTTTTCGAAGTATTTAACAAGATGCTACAGTCTTTTAAGACTGGTAAAATAGTACTTTTAATCAAAAAACTTAAAAATACAATGTAATCATGGTGTTAATTTTTCATTTGTTTGTCAGTGCTCCTGATTTCTCCAGTATTGCCAGTAGTTACAGAAGGACAGTTTTCCAAAGTAAGGAAAGGGTGCACATCAGGAAGTGGTAGCAGCACAAGTGCACATAGGAAGAATTGTGGCACCAAATCAGACAGATATAGACATGAGCTCTCCAGCTTTCATTGTATTTCAGCTTACATTTTTATAGAAAACATGGGTGAGAGCTGCTCTAAGTTGGTAGTCCCACTCCAGATTTTTGGAAGGGAAATTTGTCAAGGGGGAGAGACAAAACCCGTAAGCCCTTCTGTTTAGTGAGTAGCTGAGCTTTGAAATTGAGAGATCCTGAGATACCATTGCCCATTTTAAAGGACATAATAATGAGAGTTAGGACACTTTGAGCTAGCTTGTGGTCTTGCATATATCACCAATAGAGGAGGACAAATAAACCAGATAATTTCAGAGCTTTTTTTTATCACATTTTGTTTAGCATACCTCCTTTTCCCTTGATAAGGTAAGGCCAAGTTAAATGTCTCCAAATTGGAAGTAGTTAAGAAGGATTGATTTGCTATCTTTTCCTTGTGGGTGGAGTGTGTTGTCATCCTTGGCTATAAATCCTTTTATAAAAACCTGTCACCAGTGTGAGGTCCAGGCATGTCCAGTCTTCAGCCTGGTAATGCCCTCAAAGTTATTGTCATTCTTCTGTTCTCTGAAATATGTGGTGCGTGTCCTGTTGATGATTTGGACATTTTGAAATGCCGGGTCAGGACTAGCCTTGCTTTAGAACACCTTTTTGACTAAATGTAGAGTCCAGGCAATTTTTAGGAGAAAAGAAGCACATCCTGTTGTAGAAGTAATTATTGCTATTTGTATTACAGTTGCTGTTTACATATAACAGATACAAACTGGAGGTGTTTTGACTTCCCACACTACAGTATTTACAAAACTGTTTTGTGGAAACTGTTTGGTGAATAATTCATCTAATGATTTTTTTTGCTATCATTTAGCCTGTTTTTACATTCTAAGATTGATTAAAACAGATGGTGTATGAATAAAGTGCTAAGTTCTGCACTATTTGGTTACCTCAATTTGTCTCCACTCCCTTGTTTAGCAGAGTAGAAGACAAAATGAGAAGCATGAAGTTAAAAGAAAACTTGGTGAAATCTCTGATGCTCTTTTTACTGTTATATACTGTGTAAGTTCTGTGGGTTGTGATTTGTGGTAAAATGTGATGCTTTAATATGAAAACCATAAAAGCTCATTTACTTAAAGGTTTCAGAAGGGATGTAGAAGGATGTCAGCTAGTAGAAGAATAATTCTTGAGAGAACATAAACTTAAGGATATAGGTAAGTATCTTGAGACCTTTAAGGTGATTAGTGCAGGAAAGTACCAGCTCCATCACCTCAAAAAGCAACAGTTATGAAATTAGATTAATTTGTCAGCAGCTTCTCTTGGCACTCAGTGCCTTTGCCAGGGTTTGTAGCACACGCTGGAACATGTGCACGTTGTCAGCTTTCCTTTGAGACAGATTTAAATCACAGGCAGATCTCATCACAGTGGTGGGGGAGTCCTGAAGGGTCTGTGTCCTTAAAGGATGGCTGCTGATGTTTGTTTTTCCCATCACAATTGGTCACCCTCATGTTTTATATGTAAGGATAAAGGCATGCCACTGGGTTTTATTAACCTTTCTTTTATTAACCTTTCTTTTAAAAGTCAGCCTTCCACATTTAGCTCTGGGAAACAGAGGAACTTTCTTGCTTGAAGTGTTTAAATACCCTACAGTGAGACGTTTTACAGTCAACTGCTGTCTCTGCAGTTCCATAAAATTTACCTTAAACCTTGCATTTGCAAGATAGCACTGAAAATATTTATATCAATAATTTTCCTTTAAAGCTGCATTTATTATTTCATACTCTGAAATGTGAATACTGTAAACTTAAATACACACATCTAAGATTAGTGTCTTACTCAAAATATTAATATTTCATTTATGGAAACCACATGGGATTCTTCATCCGTGAATCTGGTAACGTATGGGCTGCAGAAGAGACTGGACTAATTTGTCATTATTGTTTTAGGCCTGTACATTCCATTAATAGCAGTTTGTCACTTCCATTTTCATTGCATTATTAATACACAAACTGCTTATATTTAAATTGAAATAGAAAGTTAATAGTGAATTAGATGTGGAAGACCAGTTCACAGCTAAGAGCTTTGGCTTCAAACTGTAAAAAAAAACTCATTAAATGCCTTAAGAATTTTAAAACCCTGTATTAGCATTTTTTTATTATCCTGATTTTCTCAGTTATCACTATGATAAACAGGAGATACAATTCCTACAATAATGGTTATTTCACTGGTTATTTCAATGGTTATTTAGCCTTCATGTGTTCTTTGTTCCAACATCTGTAAAAGGCCTGAGTTCCTTAGGTGGTTATGGAGTCTTTGCCCAAACTACAGTAAATATAACAGTTTAGAAGCTGAATTTTTTGTATCACTATCACTTAGCTTTATGTCACTAGACTGGGATTTTCCCTGATCTCCACAATCTTTGAAAGAGCATAGACTTACCTTGTGAGGACAGTGGGGATCTCTAACATGCTTGATCATGGCTCATCTGAATCCATGGGATGCTATATGCCAAGTTTTCTCAAATGATCCCTAAGTCAATTCTCATCCAGTCCTGGTACTTTCTTTCCCTGAACTTCCACTCAACATAAAGGCTGATGAGACATTATTTTTGAGCACTGAGGCAAAGAAAACATGAAGTCCCTATTCCTTAATCTGTTTCCTACTAAATAATTTGCCCCACATGGCAATGGGCCCACATTTTCCTTGCTCAGACTTTTCATACTTCTGAAGCAGTAGATGCACTTCTTGTGGCCCTTAAAAGTCCATTGCAGTGGCCCTTAAAAATCCATTGCAAGTCTCTGCTGCAGAAGCTTTAATTTTGCTAACAGGTTCACTGAATGTCTGAGTTGATTTCCTGAATTCCATCCCATAGTAGCATTCTTTTTTATGCCACGTGTCTGTCATGAATTTCCTGCTTAAGCCATATTGGTCTCCTAAAGTGTCCCCTTGTTTTCTCCAGCATGAGGATGAACTGTTCCTTGCATTTGGAGGTCTTCAAAGATTAGACAGCTTTCTTGGGTTCTTGTGCCGTTTGGAGCTGCCCATGGATCACATTTCCCCACTTCAGTAAAGTGATATTTGCTCTCTTGGAGTCAAGGTTTTGTGCTCTGCCTTCAGCCATGAGTTGCTAAGGTGCTACTAAGATTACCATAGACTGTCACATCCCCTACTAGTTTCTTTCTTGTTTAGTAAGTAGCAGACCCAGGTTTGCATCATCTTTGGCTTTTTCATCCATCTCCTGTATACCTGGGGTGTGACAGTTATCCCCTGACATTCTCCTTCATGATTTCTTGTGTCCTATCATGTTGCATTCCCAGCAAATATCAGGGAGGTCAAGTCTTCTTGTGTGAACAAGGGCCTGTGACACAGAGATTTCAAGTTCTTTACAGGCTTTACCTGCTACCTCACCTTGATCAGGGGGTCTGTGACAGACTTTCCCCAGGACATCACCCTTAATAGCCCCTTACCTGATCCTAACCCATGAGCTTTCAACAAGATTTCGTCCCATCCTATTGAAAAGCTCCCTGCATTTCTACTGCTCCTGTGCACAAAAGGCAACTCCCTTCCCATGTCTCCCTAGCCTTTCTCTCCTGCAGAGCTGAGGTGTGTCCATCACAGCTTTCTAGTCGTGCAAACTCTCCCAACATATCTCAGTTGGAGATTTGAAAACAGAATAGTTACTTTGATTTACTGAAAATGTATATTATATATCGACCAGTGATTTTTTGTGATCTATAAAATTTATTATTTCTGACATAAAGCCCATTTAAAAAATCATAAGAGGCTAAATATCAGCCAGGAATGTACACTGGGAGCTCAGAACCCCCCGTGTGCTGGGCTGCCTCCAAAGCCCTGTGGGCAGCAGGGCAGGGAGGGGATTCTGCCCCTCTGCCCCGCTCTGCTTAGACCCCACCTGCAGGGCTGCATCAGCTCTGGGCTCCCAGCACAGGAAGGAGCCAGTCCACAAGTGGCCATCAAGATGATCAGAGGACTGGGGCAGCTCTTTCCTCTGAGGAAAGGCTGAGACAATTGGGATTGTTCAGCCTGGAAAAGGAAAAGCTTTGGGGTGACCTAATTGTGGCCTTCCAGTACTTGAAGGGACCCCACAGGAAAGATGGAGAGAGACTATTTACAAGAGCCTGGAGTGACAGGATATGGGAGAAAGGCTTCAAACTGAAGGAAAAAACCTTAGATTAGGTATTAGAAAAAAGTTCTTTGCTGTGAGAGTAGTGATGCCCTGGCACATGATGCCCAGAGAAGTTGTGGCTGCCCCACCCCTGGAAATGTTTACATCCAGGTTGGAGGGAGCTCTGAGCACCCTGATCCAGTGGGAGGTGTCCCTTCCCATGGCAGGTGAGTTAGAACTAGTTGATCTTTGAGGTCTGTTCAAACCCACACCTTGATCCTGTGGTTAGTAGAACATAATAGAATAGTTATTCATGTTGTGTGGAGAATATACTCCCTTAAGTGAGAGTATTTTTAATGACTGGTAATATTTGCACTTCTCTTAAGAATCTTTACAACCGGCAGTTGTCCTTTGCTGGTTTTTCTTGCTTAACCTATTGCTGTTATCATGGCACTTGATTAGTGGTAGCTGCAGTAGGACTGTTGCTGAGATGCTGGCTCCAGACAGCCTAATTTTCAGGTTCTTAGGAAATCTCTGGCTCTGTCTGCGGAGAAGAGCAAAGTTACTGTGTTGGGGCACTCTGAACAGGTGCCCTTTATTTTCAGAATAGTATCTATTTAGTCTTTCTCCACAGTGACTCAAATGTATTCAGCTGCTAAGCACACAGCAGCTTTTTGTTGTGCAACAACACTTGAGGTCCAACTAAACTGGTTGAGGAGGGTAATTCCTCTAAAACATTCAACAGATGGAAAGATATAGGCTTTTCATAAACCATGCCCTGTACTTCTCTGTGCTGGAAAGAGGGGAAGAAGTATGTACAATTGCTCAAGTCTTCCCTGATGGGTGTTTGGGTAGGAAAACTTATCCCTGGGGAAACCAAGTGCTTTTGAGTGATAAAATAAAAGCAGAATTCTTGTTTAAAAAAAACCAAAAACAAAACCAAAAAACAACCCACAGCCAAAAGACAGTAAAAAAAGACAAACATAAACCCAAACTAACTCAAACCAGAAATAGATAATTGAATTTTAACAGAGTCCCGGTTTAGTTATTTATACAACCAGACATATAACTACATATGCAGGTCTGATTTAAGTATGCAAGTAGGTTTTTTCCTTATGCTGCAATTACTTGGATTGAAGTTGAACATATGTTAACATAACTGTTAGTAGAAGAAGAGCTACTTCTTCAAAAGAGTCACAAAATCTTTTGTTAATATCGTGCCCCAGGAATCCTTGGCTTAATGATCTGTTTTTTCTTGGTTATAGCAAATAAATTCAATATTACTGTACATAGATTTCTGTTTAGTAAAACGTGGTAATTTAAGAGTGAATGATTAGACTGAAATTTTCTGTGCTCCATACTGTGTTTTTTCTTTAAAAAATCATAAGTTAAAAACAGATGTGATTTGTATAGCTGAGGAGGACTGATCAAGGCTATGGTGAGAATTTAAAATTCTGGGAAGCAAAGTTGAATTACATACATTTAATATTTTCTGATCATCTAGCAAAACAAACATGAAATAGAGAACGAGAAGTCACTTTATTGTGAACTGACCTTGCTGATTAATGTTTGTTACATAAATAGGGACTATGGAATGTAAATCATAGGTATTACTGAATTTGTTCTTCAAGATTACTGTAAAACTTGGGGATATTTATTTGTTCAAGACTTTGTATATTTTTCTTGTTTGTTCAATATCAGAAGCCAAACATCTGTAGTCTGAGATAATACTGGATATTTAGTATCTGCATTATTCTTAGCCTATTGCCATGTCTACTCTGGAATGACATGGAAAGGATTTTCCACCTTACTTCAGTTGTAGCAGCCATGCCACACAGCCCCTTTCACTGACCCGTGAAGCTCCAAATCCTGCACTGAAAGGAAAACACAGTTTTCTCTGCTTTGCTTTCCTAGTCTGTTGATATGTCTTTTCTTAAGGGTTATGTTCTTCTCAGGAGTGAAAATTCTAAAAAATCCTGGAAACTCCTTCTTTGAGACAGAATTATGTAAATATAGATAACACCAGGCTGTGCTGAAAGAAACTCAGAAAAGACCTCCAAGATCATCAAGTCCAATCTGTGGCTGATCCCCACCTTGTCTCTCAAACCAGAGCACTGAGTGCCGTGTCCAGCCATTTCTTGAACACCTCCAGGGATGGGTCCTCCATGGCTTCCCTGGACAGCCTGTTCCCATGCCTGACAACCAGGAAGTCATTCTTCCTGATGTCCAACCTCAACGTCCCTGGTGCAGCCTGAGGACCTCTGGTTTTGTTGCTGGTTGCCTGAGAGAAGAGGCCGAGGATCACCTGGTTATAACCTCCCTTCAGGCAGCTGTAGAGAGTGATAAGGTCCCCCCGAGCCTCCTTTTCTCCAGATGTGCTACTGAGTGAGCATGTCAGGCTTCTCAAGCCTGTGCCTTATAGTTCTGGCCTAAAACGATCATATGTGTGCTCATTTCTCCATATATTTGTCAGTGCACTTGTGACACTTCAGCCTTTGGCAGATTTGTGCTTTGAGGGGTGTCCTCCCCAGTACAACTGTGAGATGGATGTAAGACGTGGGAAACTGAAGTTTAGGATCAGGCTTGCAAGTCACTTCATTTCTCCTTAGTATTGGAATAGTGCAATCAATAGTGCTATCAAAGACTAGCAGATTAAGTATGTAGGACATTTCCCTGGGATACTGTGGTGGCATAATCATTCCTATTTGACCTAGGCTCTTTTAGGTGTCCCTTGGCACCAGTTTCTTGTGGTTTTACAAAATTCTTTTGAATTTTATGTGTTACACTTTTTGCATTACCTGATTCTTCTTTACAAATCCCATTGGAAGAATCTTGCCACATGTGAACCTGCAACTGCTGCTGCATCTCCAGGATAATGGATTAGTCAACCTTAATTTGGACTAAAGTTTAGTCTGTGTATGTCTGTGCTCTATTCAAGTCAAAACCAATTACACAGTAAAAGTCAGCAGATCTCCCGAAGGAATAAGTTGCAAACTGCTTGAAGGAAAGTGAATTGTTTATAGATAATCAAACTAATTTTCTCCCAGTCAGCTTCTTCCAGTCAACTTGGAGAGGTGCTGGTAAATCCAGTAGACCTTTCAACGTTTGGGGCCTGGCCAATGCTAACTATCCTCAAAACCAGGGGATGTTTCATCATCAGGTCGCAGAAAATGATTTTAAGAGCCAGGGCAAAAGCTTTGTGGGAAAGGAAAAAATCTTCTCCTTCAGGGAAAAATGTTTCAGCTTTTGTTCTGAGAAAAAGGAGAAGAAGAACCTTCAAATATTTACTGTCCCATGGCAATTTTCCCCTCTGAAAATTTCAATCTTCTAGCAAGCTACATTTTCATAGGAAAATGTGCTTACTAAAAACCAGACCTTTAAATATCAATTTAGCAAAACAAAAGTTGTTGAGGGAGGTTCAGCTATGAAGGTGAAAATATGGTGCCTTCGGAGTCCTTAATTTAGACTCCCAAAACAATGGTGAGTCAAAATGTTTCCTTTCATAAGAAAAAAAAAATCCCAAATGGGTTTCTTTAAGAAGAAAATAAATGTTTGCTTTAACAAGAAGAAAACACGTTCTCTGATTTATGCCGAGTGACAACAGCCCTCAAGGAAAGAGATGATTAATTAGAGGGTTGCTTGATGCAGGCTTACAGGAACAACTGTTACAACTTCGGTCAAGTTTTGAAGTTAGTGTATGTTTTCAGGCAAACAGCTCATTTTTTGAGGCATGCATTCAGCATAGAACTAATTTGGAAGAGACAGAAGGGGGTAGAAAAGATGAGAAAGAGAGAAGGAAATATATGTTCCAGTGACCTCCAGTGGGAGGCAAAATTAGATAAAGATTATTTAGATGTTTATTTGCTCCCAGGTAATCCTACAATTGCTTAAAGAGTGAATGTTTTATTAGGAACAGATATTTACAAGGGAATTTAAGATTAAATTAGTTTTCAGTGGTATTCATAGCACACAGATTTTTATATCTGACTGCTTTTTTTCGCTCATTTGTTAAATTCAGAAAGGAACTTGTGAGCTGTAAGAATCAAAACCTGTTTTATTACATGAAAATTATATATGAATGTAAATATATATGAGACTTAAAGATAAATTAGCACTAAAGGGTAAATGCACAAAATAACAGGTATTTAAATAAATGCCACTTTCCCTTTGGCCAAAATCATGATTTTCAGAAAAAAAAAATATTGCAACATCCTCTGTCCAGTTAAACTCCAAATAAAGATATCAGGAATCTGTATTGGAAAACAAAACAAAACAAAACAAAACAAAAAACAAACAAGTTGCTACTGGGGGTTGAACCAGCAGCACCTAAGCAGTTTTTTGTTCATGCTGCCAAAGAACTCCAGCAGGATGGGGAAGAAGGAAGCCTATGACTTGAGGTCTGTCTGTTGTGGTGATGATTTGAGAGGGGAGAGATGATATTGTGTGTTGAATTGTTGGGTGCAGAAGCCAACTCAGGTTGGATCAGTCTGCACTTAGCAGGTTCCTTACAAGACTTATCTTTTCACTGGTTTTATCTTTTCCTGGCTCTTGATGTGGTGCTTTCCAATAACTGTGTATTGGAGTATAACTATGATGGAAACTCAAATCAGGCCTTATTTTTCTTCTAAGGTTAGGTATCCTGGAGGTACACAACAGATTACTCCATCTGACTGAATTAACCAGCAAATACACTCATGTTCTTAGGAAAAAATCTATCCCTTGAAGGTCTGCCTTTTCCTGAAGAAAGCATGACCCACACTTTCTGATCCAATTCCCTTTATGTGCCATGGGAGCTGTAGCTCCTTCCACAGTATACAGGGTTTTCATTTGGGCAAGAAGATCCTCTAGTGTTTGCTAGACATGTGACTTCTGGCTAATGTGCATCACAGTGCTTGAATGTCTCAGCACTCATTGCTTTCACCATAATTTTTAATAATACATTCCCTTGTTCTGTCTTCCTGGTGGCTGGTCCATCGCAGGAAATGTGATATTCCCAGTCAAGAAATATCTTTCTTGGCTTGGATGCCTATAAAGTAGTTTCATAGTTGGCTCATATTGTCCAATCCAGTTCATTTTGTGGTGAATCGTCATCATCAAACTTGTTCTTCAAAGTTCAAGGTATTTTGGGTGGTAATACTGGTTACAGGGTACGTTTCTGAACATCTAATACCCATCTCCACCACATAAAGCATGTGATATTTTCTTCAGCGTGTTCATGTGACTGTGATCCACGTAGTGTCAGGTGCATGCTGTGTAGAGGCATCCTTCATTTGATCATTCAGGAGAGTACGGATATTTGTGGCACCAAGAAGAGCTGTGCTTCTGTAATAATTACTTCTGAGGCAACCCAAACCACTTTGTGTTTTACCAGGATATCTTTTTCATGGTTAATGTGCAGTGGGATTCAGCTCCTCTGTGTCCTGGCTCCGAAACTCCAGAGGCTGACCTTGGGTCTCTCCAGGTGCTCTCTGGCTGCAGCAACAATTTCCTGGCTGTAGTGTAGGCCATCATTTTTACATTCTGGTCCTGTCCAGCTGGTCTAGAGCTAATACACGATCAGTGTCATGTTTGATCTCTTCAAAGTTGTTTGTTGCTGCTCAGGGAACTGGTTGAAATACTCCCTGTGTTACTCAATGGATAGAACTTCCAGTCTGACTGTAACCAAGGATATGCACTGTCTAGAAACTCAGCATGCTTGTGTTTTCTTTTGCTTAGCTGGTGGCAATATGGCTGCTACTGTATAATTCACATGCATTAACATGTGGCAATATCTATATGAAATTTTATTTCCTAAAACTAAGTCCCTTGTGCAGGTTCCTTGACCATGCTTTGTTTTGGGCAAAGTCAGATTTAAGGAAGACTATTAATCATACAATCATAGAATGGCCTGGGTTGGAAGGAACCTCAAAGATTATCTAGTTCCAACACTGCTGTCATGGACAAGGACATCTTGCACATGACCAGGTTGCTCAGAGCTCCATCCAACCTGACCTTGAACACTTCCAGGAATGTGGCAGCTGCAGCTTCTCTGGGAAATCTGTACATGTGCCTTACCAGCCTCACAGAAAATAATTTCTTCCTAACATCTAGTCTAAACCCACTCTCTGTCAGTTTGAAGCCATTCCCCCTTGTCCTGCCAGTCCAGACCCATGTAAATATTCTCTCTCCATCTTTCTTGTAGGCTCCCTTCAGGTACTGGAAGGCCACAGTTAGGTCACTCCAGAGCCTTCTCTTTTCCAGGCTGAGCAATCCCAATTCTCCCAGCAGTTTTTCATAACAGAGCTGCTCCATCCCTCTGATCATCTTGGTGGCCTCCTCTGGACTGGCTCCAACAAGTCTGTGTCCTTTCTGTGCTGGGATCCCAGACCTGGATGTAGCCCTGCAGATGGGGTCCAAATAATGCTTTCTCAATTGCTTCTTTTATTGTGTTGTCCCACATTATTTTGTCATCAGTGTTGGGCAGCTTCACCCTGTTCCACTGCAGTCCATATCAAAACATGACAATTGGTAAGACTGTACCGTAAAGAAGCAGCAGAGCCTGACACTGCAGAAAATTCCTGGGAATCATGAAAGAGCTTAGATTACACAGGAAAGGCATCCTGTTTCTTTGAAGCCTGCAAACCTTGAGAAAACTGTCAGGCCAGCGGATTTGTTACGGGCCTGCAGTCAGGTTGCGGGTGAAGGACTGAACAGAGGTTCCCACTCTAAAGTCTGTAAGTACTGTCTTAACTCTAAACAGATTCATTTTGCTCCCAGCTTATGAGTCTCATTTTCATATGCTACACTGTACTTCCATTTGTGGGACAGACAATTCTAGGTAATGGACAACCCTCTGCATGGAAGGAAACTGTGACCTACAGTCTCCCAAAGCAACAGAGAAAGCAGCATTGATCACGTAAGGTGTGGCCTATCACTCACCTGCCTTTAACTCCAGTTTGTACTGGAGTGCTAACGTATCCAGTCTGGCTGTACTCTGTGGAAAGTGGTTTGTGCAGGTCACAATAGTTTACTGGAAGTCTGCACCCTCCATCAGAATTTTGCACTGGCTGTATGGGACTGTTCAAGTGTGATTAAGTCTTGCTGATGACTTTGTCATTCTCTATTGATGAATAAGCTCATGGAAGGGAGCCAGAGGCTCCATCATGGTAGCAACTGGCACTTGCTGATCTTGGCACGCAGCAAGCCCACTACAGATGGGTCACCAGAGAGGATGGGCAAGGTAAACAGCTGTTTAATCTTCGTGGTGTCTACAGCAAAAGTATACCTGTTTTAGGTCCTTGCAGCATCCACTTCTGAGATAGTCTCTGACAAGGACACCCTGGGAATCTGGGCTGGTCCACAGTAGGGTGGATTGTTTCCTGTTAGGGTCACTTCACCAGCTGGGACCCCCTGTCACTCCAGAAATCCAGCTGAGTTCTGCCTCCATGGACCCTGATGGCATTAAGTTGCACTGTGCACCAGTGTCCACCAAAGCATTATTGTCCCATGGGTCTGATGTGCCAGGAAATCTGTTCCATACAGTCCAGTAAGACTGGCTGTCCCTTTGCCTGCCTGGAGACAGAGCCCATCTGCCGCTGATCAGAGCATTCATCACCTGATTCCTGTAACTGCAAACCTGTAGTTCCTTCATCAGGGTCAGAAGTGGAAATGTCCTTAGAGCTTCTGCTGCATCTGGAGGAGTAACCTTCCTGAATGTATGTTTTTTGGACACTGCTCTTCCTCCCAATTCATTTACTTCCAACCTTGAAGCCCCTGTAGGTGCAATACCCCTCTTCCTTATGCCCTCCCTGTGGTCACGTCAGCAGAGCCCCACAATGGCACATGGCACCCACAGATCCCTTTCCTTTGCTCTGACTCCACTCCTGGTAGCTGAGACACCAGCCAGTATAGGGGAGAAGGTGACCTGTTCATTTGGAGTGGCTGGACCAGACAGGACACTTCGTATTCAAGGTGCAAGCTCCTAAGGTTAGAGAGGAAGAGGGGTTCTCTAATTTATAACAGCTGGCCAGCACATGCACAGTTGTTGCCTCAATGTCTACCCAGTCTGTTCAGGGTGCTGGCACTGTCAGCAGTTCCACTGAGAATACCAGGGCTGCTGCCACTGGAAAAGCTTGAGTCTGCATTAGCCAGTAGTGTAGTACAACAGGAGAAAACTAATAACAAACCACTTTGTGGTAAAAGATGTAAAATTTGCATATTTATGTTTTTATGCAAGTTTCAAGGGATTTAGCTCAGCCTGGCTCTGCCCGGGTCCTGTCAACAGCAGCCTAAGATTTAGGTCATTCTGAAGTATAATGTCAGCTTACCTAAATTCAAGAGGGATGCAATTTTGTCCTGTGAGACTATTCTGCAATGCAAACCAAGGCCATGTGAGAGGTGATAAAGATGTTTGGTTCAAAAGTGTGCTCCCAATCTAACCCAAAATGTTAATACACTTAGTTAAGCATGCAAACACACTCTACTGTAACTTGCAAGAGCTCTGCTGAAAATGAGCTGAACTGAATGGCATCGTGCATAATCTGCTATTTTACATATATTCCAACAGTAAATGCTTCTAATTCTGAGCACACTGTGTTCCTGTAACTCCTGTCTGGTATAGTTGCTGTAAGCAGGTGTAATTCAGCTTCACAAGATGCTTTATTAAGCAACTCATAGGCTGCCTTTATGCACATGAGACTAAAATGAAATAGAAGAATGGAACATTATATCCTTTTAAAATTGGAATTGTTTTGAAAAGGTTTTTATTTTTCTTCCAAAGTTCTTGCACCTCATTTTAAAATACATGAACTTAAATAGGGTTTCAAGAAAAAAAAATTTAGAATAAACAAACTGATGGTGAAACGATGTAGCAAACAAAACAACCTGTAAAGAGAAAGCAGTGTCAAAGGTATGTATGAACCAATGCAAGTTTTCCCTGTAATAGTCCTACTTTAGAATCACACACATGCTTTCCTTCTTGTAAGAGACTAGAGAGCTACCTGGATTAAATTTAGCAATTTTTAACCTTTGACTTTATGAGTCTGTGTGAGAAATTCAGACTTCCTCTTCAGCCGGGAATTCTGAATCAAAGCTCATGAGATATAACTGCTGTTCCAACAGCTTGTTAAGCAGCCTGCCTGTTTCACTGAGCATAGCTGGTGTTGAACCTTGAATTTCTTTTTTGACGTAGTCAGTAACAAGAAAAGTCTTCCACTCTGTAGTATTGTGAAAATATATGGATCTGAGTGGATATCTTTCAAGGGAAAGGTACTGTATTACTGATGTCAGTAATCAGGGTACTGTATTACTGATGGCAAAGCAAAGAAAACCCACTGGGGTAAAACTATGCTTTAGTTTTAGAAACCAACACCAGTGATTATGGTAAAATATATCCACATGCATAAAAGTTTCATAATTTGTTTTCTGTTTATTTGTCAGCAGAAAATTTCTTTACTCTGCATTTTAATTTCAGATTCTGCACATGGCTAAGAGCTGGATGTAAATACATTTGCATTAAGTTCGCCTTTACTGTCAATTGGAAGAAAATGACTTTGGGAGATATAAACCAGATAGCAGAGTAATTTTTTCACTCTTGTAATTGAAATTTCTGAAAACACGCTTTCATTTTCTTTCTGCCAGATTGTACAAATCTTTCCACATTAATTTGGATAGTGTTGCCAAGATGCATATGCTTATCCTTTTGTCTTTGAGAAAATCTGAAATTGCTTCCCATGGGCGGTACAGAGGCCTGTAATTAGTGTTGTGTTGGTTCTGTGTTCTTAATGACATAACTTTTAAGTACTGTTTTTGAAGTACAAAAACCAATGAATTGTAGTATAATGATTTTTTATGACTGAATGTGTATTTTTAAGCTATAATGAATATTTCATTGACCTTAGTCTTCATGATTAGTTTTTAATAGGTTACTTCTTATGTTAGTGCAGGCAGGCAGAACTCTCCAGCAAAAATTCTCCTTTTTTGTTAGGCTGTTGTGTGGCCTGAAACAGGTCATATACTTCACAAGCTGTGCTAAAAGCTACTGAGGTGTCTCATTTCCATGGGTTTAATAGGCATTAGGCAGAATCTTGGAACTGCAGTTATCTTGTATCGCAGGTTTTTAGCGTAGCAGAGAATGAAGATTTTCCTTTGCAACGTTATGTTCTGTCATTCACTTAATAGGAGAAAGTCTCATGTTCTGAACACTTTTTTTCTACTCTGGTTTTGGGGAAGAATCTACTCATGCTCTTTTTTGCTTGCACTTCTTTTTAGCTCCTAAATGGTTTGTTTCAGATATTTAAGTACGGCCACTAATGCCTTTTGCTGTTACAGTCTGGGATGAATGTTCTTTAAATAATAAATATGTCTTTGGTTTTGTCTTACTGTCTGGAGTAGAAACTTTAAAGCATGCTAGAAAAATAATATTAATGCTATACCCAGAAGGCTTTGGAGAAAAATAGGAACGTAACACAGCTTAGAAATATGGTTCAAAACATAATAGCTGTGTAATGCTGCAGGAATATTCCCTTTATGTATGTAATACATAACACCTTAGAGGCAACCAGACCAGATATACAGTATTCTAGTTTCTCCTTTGTATTAATATTTGTGTTTTTTATCCATTTTCAGGATAATTGTATTTGAGTGTACATTGAGTGGAAACAGTGTGTTTGAGTCTATGTTTTTATATCAACAGAACTTGGGCAGAAAAAAAAAGAAATTATTTAAGAAATGTGATGCTAACAGAACAGAATATGAGTTGATTGGTAAAGAGGAGAGGGTTTTGTTAGCAAACTTAAAAAAAAAAAAATCTGTCCATGGCCATAAGTACATTAAAAATCAGAAAGTTTTATGATGTCCACTTTATTTCTGAAAAGGGTAGATGTAAATACTTGTACAGCTATTGAACTGTCTCCAGACTTCTTGGGGTTTTTCAGTGGTAGTCCATCTTACTTTTATTTAGTGCTCAAATCAGGGGCAAAGACATTTTGTTGTGCTTCAAGGCCTTTGAGCATGTTCTGTGGCACAGATGCACGCCTGTAACCTAACCTGGTCAGTTAAAATTCTGTACCTGTGTACAGTTAAGAGGTGTGAACAGGTTTATAAAATTACAGTCTTATAATACAGCAACGTAGAAAGTAACAGCAGTATGGAGACAAGGTTATCTAAAGAAAAGTTAAATTTAAATAGAATTGTTTTGGCAGCTTGAACACTGAAAATATTTGGATGTAGTCTCTGATGTCTTATACATTCAAAATGCATGACTAATTTAACATATAACAATACAATGTTCTCAGGAAAAGGTTCTTTTACTTTTTAAAAAATGTATTACTTTAGGAGTTGCTTTGTAGAAATCAATATTATCTGTGGAGTAAAGGGAGAGGGAAGAACCTGAATATAACATTTCATGCTAACTAGTTTTGCACTGTCTTTTTAGAAATTACACATGATTATTTCTTGGTTTCATTTTCTGTAGCTAATAGCTTATAAATGGTACATTTAATTTGAATAATTTATCACCCCAATACAATGTTAGTCATTCTCCTTGCTCAAATACAGTGCTGTTTTGAGAGAAAGGTATATTTTACGGCTCTGGCCATTTTTTTTCTCATCAATTGAAAGAAATTATTTTGGTAATATCAGTAATAATTTCAAGCCTTTTTTGTAGGACACAACACTCTTGATGGTTTTGTAATTTAAGATAGAGACAGCTAATTTTTATGCCTTTTCATATTACACTCTGAAAAAGGAAAATGCTTATAACTTTTTTTTTTGTTTTGTTTTACAGAACTATATTGTTAAAAGATATATGGGTAACATGAGTTTCACATGAGTTCAGTCAAGATCTTAAATAACAGTCTTATGAAAACAAATATCTGCATGGCAGGGAAGTAATGCTGTCATATTCTCTGGTCCAGTACAGTCTCCCTGACAGAGAAAATGTAATCACCCAAATTTTGGGGGCCAGGAAATTCTATCTTTTATATTACTATTTTTCATTCTGTGTGGCCTTCTACTAGAGTGGGAAAAAAAATATAACCTGTACATTGAGTAAGTTTTTATGTTTTATAATCATAATTGAATTCTTGCAAGATTTTCCTCTTCAAGCAATATCTTCAGATCTTGCATTCACACTGTACTCATGTCCACCTGATTATGTTGATGCTTTTTCAGTTTCCATAATAGTAAATATATCTACTGAGTGATATGATAACTGTATAAATAAAACCCAAATTCACAGAATCCCTGAATGGGTCAGGTTGGAAGGGATGCAGCAGGTCATCTGATCCTACCTCCCTGCTGAAACTGGGTCATCCCAGAGCACATGGCACAGAATTACATCCAGATGGTTCTGGAATATCTCCAGTGAGGGAGACTCCACAGCCTCTCTGGGTGATCTATTCCAGTGCTTGGTCACTCTACAGTAAGGAAGTTCTTCCTTGTGTTCATGTGGAACTTCCTGTGCATCCATTTCTGCCTCTTGCTTCTTGTCCTATTGCTGGGCACCATTGAGCAGAGCCTGGTCCCTGCTCTGACCCCTCCCTGCAGGCACTGACAGACATTGATGAGGTCCCCTCTCAGTTGTCTCTTCTTGAGGCTGAACAATCCCAGCTCCCTCAGCCTTTCCTTGTAAAAGAGATGCTCCACCCCTCCATCATCTCTGTAACCTCTACTGAAGCTGCTCCAGGAGCTCCATGTCTCTCTTGTCCTGAGGAGCCCAAAACTGGACACAGCACTCCAGATGTGCCTCACCAGGTCTGAGTAGAGGGGCAGGATTACTCCCTGACCTGCTGACAGTGCCATTCCTGATGCACCCCAGAATACTGTCAAAGATCCATAAACAATTCCTATTCCTTATATAGTTGTATATAAAGGTGTTATATAAGTAAAAGGTATTTCTTATAGCTGATTTCCTCTAAGGAAAAAAAAGGCTTTTCAACTCAATAATTTTTCATTTGCACTCACTTCTCTTGATTCTGAAATAACCTTACATGTGGTATAAGTGCAATTTATCTTCAATGGACCAATTTACAAAAATTTTTGAGACCTCTGATGTTGTCTTGAAAAGACGTGAAATCTTGAGAGAAAAGAGTGATAAATTTTAGAAGATAGAGTAAAGAGATCCTTTATTTTCTAATAAAATGTTTCTTAGTCCTAATAGGTCTCTTAGTTGTCAGTTTTTGATATTTTTTTTATCTCAGGGAAAATACTTCATAGTTTATCACACTATTTGTCCTCATCCACAGGTGTATTAGCATGCATTGCACATCTCAGTAAGTAAGCAGGAAAAGAATTCTAAATCAAGAAGCTTAAGATGTGATACTTCCCAACACTTTGACTGATGGTGCCAACGGTAGTGCAGACTTTGTGTTTGTTCTCATCAAGCTCAATAAATTTAGAGTAGGCAACTGCAATTTAACTGAGGAGTCTCTTGCCAGCAAAGTATATCTCTTTAAAAAAATGAAAAAATGTCCAAAAACCCACACAGAAAAACAATCAAAAGAACATCCTGTCACTGTAGGTAAGATGTTTGCCACACTAATTCTTCCAAGGTTTTAAAATGGATAGCTCAGGACGCATTACATGCTATATCAGCAATATGCTCTTTATTTTCTCTGAGGTGAGCTTTCCCATTGCAACCTTCAGAACCAAGATTTTCGTGAGTCTTCTTGGTGGTAATTTACATAATAATAATAATAANGAAGCAAGATGCTAGCTCTGTACCTGGGCAGAAATAGCCCAAATCCTTCTGAACAATGGAGTAATTTTAATAAATAATGTAAGTGTTCTGATATTGGAGTCAAGAGTCTTGATTCACCCCGACGGGACCCCAATGGCAACCACTGGTGACCCCTGAGACATGGAGCAACACATAATGATTTTAAATTTGGCTGTGTTTGGGTCAGATGCACATGTGTGCAATTGAAATCCCTATACAATGAATGCATTTTTCAAGTATGATTAGAATTTTTAGTTCAGGAAAACTTGGGAAAAGGGCTTCAGAGAATAAGGAAGCGATCTTAGCTTTTGCTTTCTACAGATTTAGTCTTCTTAGGATTTTTGTGGTGTATCATTTGGACTAGATTGGGGTATCCATTTTACTACAAAATTCTCAAAAAATCTCTTTTGTTCCAAATACTTTATAATCTTATGCCATGAATCATGCAAATAGAGAAGGAATTCCTGGAAAATGGGCACCTGGAGAAATTCAATGATACTCCATGCACTACATGTGTGTTTACGTGTTGTTGCAACACAAGATAAATGGGTCACATTCAAGGGTTCAATCTAGACATTTTCATATTCAATGCATTTATTGTGCTATTTTCTATTAATGTATTTTATCATTATGTAGTCTTCTAGTCTAGAAAGACATAGTTTAAACCTACTGTAAAATTAAAGGTAAAATCTATTTTGACTTTTGAGTTGAATTTTGGTTTTTGCTAAAAGCCCCTGTGAGTTCTAATATTCTTTAGAAAGTATTTGCCTTGTCAGGCAAAAGGTTCAGAGAGATGTGCTGTGGAGATTGAATTACTTCAAAAGTTAATCACTCCAGGTTCCTTATTTTTGTATCTCACATTTGGAACTGTCAGTTACTTTAATTTCAGCAAAATAGTCAATGAAGTTTGTATTCAGCTGAAAATATTCCCATTACTGTTTTCCAATTCAAATCCGAAAATGTAAGCAAGAACATGGCTACCCACAATTCCAAATGTAGCTATGCTCTAAAGGCCCTCAGAGGCATGCAGTTCTGAGACCAGTCTTGCTGAAAAATTAGATCAGTTTTAGTGTATAAACTGAAGGATATCTAGAATGTCAAACAAGCATAACTCTCATTTGTTTAATTCTTTCACCTTAAGACATAAAATGTCAACTAAACCCAGAAACTCTTTTACTGTTGTCAAATATTCTTCATAGATGTAGGGCTCAAATTTGTACAGTACAGTGAACTTTAAATATGAATTCATTTGCTGAAATTAACTCTAAAATGCTAATGAAAAAATTGTTATATTCACAAATGATATATCACATCATTGCAGTTTCCACTCATAAATTATTCTGCAATGTTTTAATATGCTTCTGACTGGTTCTTTTCAGAAATTCTTTTAGTTCAATTTACTTCTAACAATTTACAGTCAAAGCACTCAGGAATGCAAACTTAATTCCACAATGGATTTGAGGTAGATTTTGCATGCTGCTTTTGCATGCTTCAGCATGGCATTACATTAAAGGGATGGAGGTGTTTCTTTTGGCCTGGGTAGCCTGAGACATCCAGGCAGTCATTGCTACACAGTCTGGACATTCCTTGTTTCTATAAGTTGGAGAAATAGATGAGGTTGTGTCTATTC
Organism: Dicaeum eximium; assembly: GCA_013396995.1. Lineage (NCBI taxonomy): Eukaryota > Metazoa > Chordata > Aves > Passeriformes > Dicaeidae > Dicaeum > Dicaeum eximium. The sequence goes on from VWZP01000606.1 coordinate 24,723, forward strand.
CTTGACCTTAGGGGTAGTCTGGAGTACCAGCCTGGCTGGATATGGCTGCAGTGTGAAAAGAAGGCTGACAAATCTGTGCTTCTCTCCTGACAATTTCCTTTGGAGATAAGAATTTGCTACTTAGAAAATGCTTGGGTTTTCTGACTCTGAAAGCTCTGATTACTCTCTACATCTTGTAATATGAAAGGAAGTAGTTTGTATAGTGCAGTCATAATCATGAAATAAAAGTAATTTAATGGATTTGATATGAACAGTAGAAAGTAAAAGACCTGTTCCCCTACCTTCACCCTAAAACTCTACCAGTGGCAGCTGGTAGATAGTTTAGATCTTGTACTACTACTACTATTTTCTATTGTAGATAGCAATAGAAAATAGTCCCTGTCACTAGGTCTTTCTTACAGGCCTGGTGATGAAGTGTAATAAAACTTTTGTGCTGGTCTTGACTGGAATGTTTTCCTCCCCTCCTTTCTCAGAGGCAGATATGGACTTCTTGGATTCCAGTGTACTTTTCATAAGGCAAACTGCTCTGTATAGATGCTAAAAATGTGTTTGACAGAAAAGTATTTCCAGATATTCCTTTTCTGTTTCCTCAGAATAGCAGTAAATAATCCTGTGCCTACCTACTATCTAGGTAATTACAGTTGTCATAGTTTGTAGATATAAACCAGTTCACAGGCAGATTTTAATAATAGATTTTTACTACAAGAACTAGTATTTAAGAAATAATATTATCCACTTACCAGGCAGTAGTGAATTAAATAATTTATTTAAATAATTTATTTAAATTTATTTATTAAATATTGTATTTAAATCTGCAAATTATTGGCAGCTCAGGATATATTTACAGCTCTGCATTTGCATTTGCTAAAACTTTCAGTGATAAGTCATTATTTAAAGCTAAACCGTGAAGTCCTCTTAAGATTGGAGGGCTGTTTTCTTTGTCATGACTAGGTTAGTCCTGGAATGGTTTATTATCATACATAATACTAATTAAATATCATCCCTCTGAGTCATCTTCTTTTCCCACTGATTTGTTCCAGAAGAGATTTTACCTATGAAATGTGGTTACACTATCATAGTTTGTTGAAATAAACTCCAGAAGTTCCTATGGCTCAAAAGGATGAAAAGTACAGCTGCTAGAGGCAAAAAATGCATTTTGCCAAGGACATGTAGCAGGGAATGATTTATGACAGAATTACTGAATAAGAATATATCCAGACCAAGGAGTTCGATTGTTGTTTTATACAACATAGTCAATTTTTTGCTGGTATTAAAAACTGCACTCTTCTTCTGTGTAGTTTTATGGCTTAATTTATTTTAAATTGAGTACTTGGGTAAAAATATTTAAAGAAACCGCAAAGCCATCTTGAATTACTAAGTAGTCTCTATGTTCCAAATTCCATTTATGATGAAATTGTAGAATTCCTAAGATATAAAATACTAAACCTGCAATGCTTAATTTCTGTGAACATCAATGGTTACATTCCTTTGTCCAGTAAGGTATAACTTATGGGTGATATATTAGAATACTGAAGGCTTGAAGAGTAGCTCTTGTCATGCAAACAATAAATTTTATATTTCATAAAGCTATACTTCACCTTTATTAATCTACAAAAACCTAGTATACAATTTCAGTCTTGTAAAGATGTTTGAAGAGGAGCCTTCCCTTAGGTAATTTAAGCAAATACTTAAAAGTAAAATGGACAGAAAAACACACCTTAAAACATGCAGCCAAAGCACTTGTCACTTAATAAAATTGCAAATGGCTTGTTTACAGCATCAGCATTTTCTTTTGCTGATGCATTGATTAGGCAGTAGGTGTATAAAAGTTCTGATAGTTGAGTTGTTTTAGTAGAGTCTTTTTTATTAATGTGCATGAGCAGTTACTGTATACAGAGGGCTCTTAGAAATTCCCCTTGCATAATGCAGAAGTGTAAAGTACCACACATGGGAACTGGATTAAAAGCTAAAGGCGGCAGATTCTGTTGCAAGTACAGTAGGTGAAATTGCAGGCAGTATTATCATGACAACAGTATCCTCTAACTAGGTAGCAATAATAAATAAAAAGCTCTTTTCACGTCTTCTGAACTCCAACCAAGTCCTCTGTCAGGCCCTGGGGTCACAGGTGAGGAAGGACATGGAAGTGTTGGAGCGAGGAGGCCACCAAATTGATTTCGGGGATGGAGCACCTCTCTTATTAGGAAAGGCTAAGAGAACTGGGATTAAGCCTGGAAAAAAACTTTGGACTGATCTAATTGGGGCCCTCCAGTAACTGAAGGGGAGCAACTTGAAAGAGAGAGGGGAAACTATTTACAAGGGCCTAGAGTGACAGGAACAAGGGGGAATGGCTTCAAACTGGTACAAACCTTCTCTACAGAGAGTTGGTTTAGATTATTAATTAGATTTATTATGAGAAAGTTTTTTACTGTGAGAGTGTTCCAGCACTGGCAGAGGTTTCCCAGAGAAGCTGTGGCTGCCCCATCCCTGGAGTGTTCAAGGCCAGGTTGGATGGGGCTCTGAGCACTAGACCTCTGGTCTAGTGGAAGGTGTCCCTCCCTATGGCAGGGGTTTGGAATGAGATGATCTTAAGGGTCTCTTCCAACCCAGGCCATTCAATAGTTCAGTGCTTATGATTCTATGATGAGACATAATGATACAGAAGAGAAAAACATTTTTATAAGAGATACTGCACCTTGTCAAGATAATAAGGTATTAATTTCCATGATTTTAAAATCTTGAAGTTAAATTTAAAAATAAGGAAAACAAAGCCAAACCTTTGGTGGTTTTTTTCTGACAATGACACTATATTACCTTATCTTTCCCAAATTGAACCCAAGTGGAAAGTATTGCCACCTGAGCATTTTGTGAGATTCAGCCTTGAAATGGACAGATCTGTCTCATTATGTACCAGCAGCTTTCCTATACTGTGCTCTAGGCAGGAGGAATGGCATGTGAATAGCATAGAGATGACTCAGAAAGGCTGGTACCAGTATTACCTGAAAGAATAGCTGTCTGCTGACTTAGAGAAATGTGTGGGTTTTATGTTGCAAGTATCTGCTACTCCTGTAGCTGGGTCTGAGCCAGTCAACAATATGTTTGCATTACCAGGAGTAGGACTTTTCTGCAACTCTCACTGTGCAGAAGAAATAATAGCAGTATTTAATGTAATTAATGTTGTTTGAGATTTTTTATGTATTGATTTTTAGGCAGTTTTTCGTGAATGCTTTTCAAACTTTTGGCAAGTTTAAAAAATTTAAGAGTGACAAAATGGAAGAAGATGATTTAACAAGAGGTTGTATGGAGCATCCCATCAATGGATTGTTCAAACCTTTGATGCATGTCATGGTTATATCCTTAGAAAACTTTTCTGAAAAAGCTTTGTTTACTGTACATGTCATACTCCTCTAAAAAATTGGAAATTTTTAAAAAATGTTAAGTTTGAGACCAGAAAGGGTCAGGTACTTTAGGTCAACAGCAAAAATAAGGTAAACAGACAGATACGTTGATGAGTTAAGGGCAGAGTTAATACTACAAGCCACCATACAGATACTAAAGAGATGGAAAAATTTGAACAATATCTGAAAGAATTTTTGTAAGTTTTTCCCTTACCATTTCATAATGAAATGCTAGAATTTAACTATGCACAAATACATATATATACATATGAGTTTCGCAAGTGTTTACTGAAGATTTGGGGAGGAGGGAAATGAGGTTTTGAGATTGACTCTGCTGTCAGTGCTGTGTGATTGCTTGCTTAATTCATGGGGGTTTGTTTCTAAATTAGAATATTGGAGCTCTGTAAGAGAGAAACTGTAATACAGTGGCAACATACATTTTAAAAGGTCGCTCATTCCTGTAAGAAAATGTCATTAATCATTAAGTGTTAATGAATCTGTAAGGTTATAGTAGGTGGTTGTCTCAATATAAACAGAAATTCGGAGTAACTGTGACCTCCAACAGAGCAGCTGAATTAACAATCCCATTGTTTCTGAATATTAATCATTTTAATGAATTCTTCCAGTTATTCTGAAATTTAGAGCTTTGACAATGGGATGTAGTGATAGGGGTAAATTGTGAAATGCTTTGGGTTATAACCTACTAAGAGAAAAAATGCCCAAGATAAAGTCTATCCTCGTCTATGCCTCCAAGCAAATACACCTTAGGAGTCATTGTGCAATCTGCAAAGCTGTACTGCTGTAAATTAATTGTTGTATTATAAATGAATACCTACCCATATTTGTCATGGATGTTATTTGGAATGTATCCCAGGGATGGTACCTCATTAGCTCTGTACTAATTTGAGCCATTCTGGGAACAAGTTCATAGCAGGCTGTTTGTCTGTCTCCTCCAGCCACTGTTGTAGAAGGTTCCACATCTCACCCTGTTTTGTAGAGAATTCCAGTCCAGCACTCCCACCTATGCTGCACCACTGGCTGTGTGTTATGCTCAGCCTCCCAGGATTGTATAGAAAGAGACTAAACAGAGTCAAGTGTGGAGGTTTGGAATAAAAATCTGTGCTTTTTAAGAGGCATATGTAGCTTCTGGTGCTCAAGAGGAATAATGGTATGGAAGGAACAGATTTTATCATAGACTGTCTGCAGATCAAAAGTTTCTGGAAAGGACAGCTAGAGAAATGTGAGTGAGCATAGGGTCAGTCATGCAGATAATCAGGGTAATAACCAGTTGTGGTGCCACATGTAGAAGTCCCAAGCAGACATTTCCAGGATTTTATGAACAGTGCACCTCCATGGCCAATGCAGGCTAATGGGGAAGGTGCAAAATCGGTTATCAGGGATATCTGGCATGGCTGCTAGACTGTTTCAGATTGGCACTAGAAGCCTAATTCTAGTTCTCAGACAGGGATGTGTGATAAATAGTGGGTTCAGGGAGTTATGATAATTTGTTAGGCACAACAGATGTGCCTGAAGTAACAACATGCTGTAAAAGAGTGAGTGTCAGAAGTGACTGCAGTCAACTCATAATCTAAACTCAGAACTAATCCTTTCTTTCCACCAAAGAGGCTAATCTAAATTTGTATCTTCAAAACTTTGCTTCATCAGTATTGACTCTGGCCAAGTTTAGTGTTCAGCATTACTTGAGATGCTTTGACTCATGAGGGATCTGGCACTTCCCCTGCTGCAGTGTCACTGCTCTCTACAAATAAATGGTTACCAAATATTGTTGTATTTCAGCAAAGCAAAGGTATAAAAACTGTTTTCAGCAGATGAGTATATCCCTCTAAGCCAAAAGGATTGGGAATCTCACTGCTAAAATTTTATTTACTGTTTGCACATAAAAGAAAATTACCAAGAGGGAAAGGTTAATGAAGAACAGTGAAACACCCCTTTCTTCTCCTCTGCTGATTTCTGTAATTTCAAGGTCAGTATTTGGAAGATCAAATCACAGAATGGAATTAGGAACCATTCTCAAGTAAACAACACATTTGCTCCAAAAGCACGTCAGTAGTAAGATGATTAATCACAAACTGTTAGGCACTGCCAGACTGTGGGAGTACAGAATGTGACTTCTACTCATGGATAATGGGAGGGGAAAGGCTGATGTGTTTAATGGTGTTCTTCTCTGATCTTCACTAATGAGGTCGCTACTAGTGTCTAATAGAACAAATGCTGGCAATAAGCCAACCTGAACTAAAAAAAAAAAAAGTATTTAGAAAATGCTTAGGTGAGCTAGAGGTTTGTAAGTTATATGAGCCTGTTGAACATTATTCCCAGACATTTAACAACTTGTGAAATCTTAAAGGTGTTGGTACTTGTGTTCAAGACTTTGCAAAGGACAAATAAAATACCAAGTAGCAGAAGGAAGGAAAATATTTTTCTACACAGAGAAGAAAGGATAGAAAATAGGGTGTTATAAATCCTTCTCTAAAATATCCAGTAAATTGCCAGAAGAAACAATCACAAAACTGAGCTGTAGTCCAAGAACATAGTGAGAATTACATCAGAAAACAGAATTTGTTGAAGAAGGTCATGTTTCAGGCCATGTGTAAGCTTTGTAAACAAAATAAACCCATCCCAAATATATGCTACATATGTACAGTTCAGCATGAATACTCTATTTAAAAACTCAGGCAAAATGAGAAAATTTTTACATACAAAATTTTTTTGAATATTAACTGAAAGAATATTCAAGTGAAGTTCTGTGATGGGCTTTCTTTGGATCTGTTTTGTCATATGTTTGTTAGTGATCTGGATGATGGTGTAGAGTGACTTATTACAGTTTCGGATGATACTGAGTGGGACAACAGTGCTGCAGTATCTTTTCAATTTCTTTCTCACAAGAAGACTCTTGAACTTAATCTGCACCAAGCTGTGATGCTGTTACAGGCATTACATCTAAACCTCACAAACATATGTTTAGTTAAAAAGTACAAAATCATGGTAACCTCAAATCCAGACCTTTTTCTTACTGGGGATGAAAGGGTAAAATAAATTGCTTTTGAAAAAGACATGTGAAATTACCTACTTGAAAAAGTACATTAAAATAAGAGAAGCCCATCACTAAATTGATACATAACTTGCAAAATGAATCGGGCATGGTTCCACCAGAGCAAGGCTCTCTGGTCACTGAAGATCACTTGTGTAGACAGTGTATCTGAATTCCCATCTGGCATGGAGGAATGAGAACACAAACTATTCTACTAATTCTTTCTTCCAAAAGTAAAAGAAATGAAAGGAGGCTATGGCTGTTCTTGGTTCAGTAGCTGGAGCCTGTGTGCAATAAAAGCTTTGTCTGCTTCATGAACTGGGGTAATGTAACAGTTGTGGTGCTGAGATGGAGCTTGAGTGTGTTCCCCTTCGTCCTGTACTCAGGAACAATAAGCTACAGTCTCGTACTGTGTGGGAACTTGTGAGGAAGGAGAGGCCACAGGCACAGGCCAGCTCCATAATATTAAATCTGATACTGCAAGTTCACTTATCCTTGCACTGATCTGGGTTTAGAGTTGTATACTTCCTGTCAGTCAAACCCCAGAGCACTGTGGGCCAGAGTCTGTGTTTAGAATACTGCTTTAAGTACAAAAAATACCTAGGAATTTCTTTTGAATGCTCAAGACATAAAGCATTGCCTAACATAAATAGGAATGTCAGAACACATAGCTTTTCTCAAAATGGTTTTTGTTATTCCAGGTGGCAAACAACAGTAAGCCTTGCCCGAAATCATTGTAGTGCATGTCTTCTCTGAATCTCTGCTCCTACATTTGTACATCCTAAGTCACAACAGATCTGGCATCTTTTGCTGAGAACAATGAGCTTGAGTAACCACTCCTGTCAAACTCCCTAAAAATATGGGCAGGGCTGATATAATTAGGTACCTTGTTGCTATGTCAGTGCAAGAATTGTAATAGTTGTTTTAAATGGCAAAATGTCTCTATTCTTTGTTTCTTAACAAATATATCAAACAGATGTTTCTGATGTTTGTGAGGAAAAAAAAATACGATGGGTGTTTATATAGAGGAATATTATATGTCTTCCTGCACTGTTCTGCTTTTCAGCTGAAAACCAGACAAATACTGGGCCTGATAGTCTTATTTAAAGCAATATTACAAAGAAGCTGGTCTGATTCCAATTTATGAGTTAGTCTAACTGTTAATTTCTCATTCTAAATTGGATAAGGCTGCATGTGATCTTGTTTCTATAAAAGTGTCTGACAAAAGTGTATATTTTTAAAGATAGTCTGTATTTTATATATATGATCAATTACTTTTATAATATATTATATACTGAGGGCTAAAAATATCTGAAAATGGGGCACTGCCACTTTGCTCTGATTTACAAATTTAATATTCTTTTGTGGATGTTAGCTCTCATCCTGCTTTACTCTGCTCTTCCTATTAATTTTCAAGAAATTAGCTGTGAAATGTTAAAGGTGTTAAGCCTACAGAGCATTATACAGGATCAGAAACAGAGAAGCTAGTGGATTAGGACGTGATATTTGGAATCAGTGTGGCTGTTCAAGTGCCAGAAGCAAAGCTTAGTATTTATGAACTCTGTTAGGTTCAGCATTCATGCTGGTAAGTATTAATGGTGTGCCTTTCCTTTTCGAGTACTTAAAAATAGAGAAGTATAAATAAGTACATTTTCTCTAATACTTTACAAAAGTCATCTGCATAACTTTGCAGATGGGTTCATATGCTTGCTTTGTAATTATGATTCTTCTCCACCATTGCTTGTAAAATGAATGCTTGGTGTGCAGTGACTGATGATAATTTAATAACTATTTTTATCATATTGCTGATCAAAGCATGCAAGAAGGATGAAATTATTTTATTAAAATCTACTGGGAGCAAAGTTTTGTTCTGCCCTCCTGAGTCAGTTCAATTTGGTTTATGGAGTACGTTTTTCTTAATTAGATGCTTTTCTGTGTTATCATTCACAAAGTTACTTTGAAATTGCCCAAAAATTTGGAAGAAGAATTAGAAATGATATCACGATGTCAAATACACATGGAATGTGCTTTAAAGCTTTGTGTGGTGGGAATGGCTACAGAAGTGACTTGAACCAGGCTCTAGGTTTCAGATTCTCTCTATCCTAGCAAAATTCTTCCATAATCTCCAACAGCCTGTGGCTGCCTCAAGTTTGAGTTATGGGATGACAGGATCGCTGGGAGGTTCTCTTGTTCAATTACAGGCGCAGCTTGGCTGGACTATTTGAGTGTGGTATGTGGTGACATTTACTGTATTTTATTTCCATTTATTTTGATCAAACAAATATGAACCTATTCACTAATCAGTATATTTTTCAACATGTAAGATACAAGTAACTACACATGAAAGGAGAAAAACAGCATTTAAATAGCTAAAGTTCTGCCAATGAAATGTGACACAAGAGGAATTTGCCTCCTGGCTTTATAATTTGAAATCTGCTCAGTTCATTAAAAATAGCGTAGTGCTTGAGTGAACATAATACACAATTACAGGTCTTTGTAATTCCAAGGATTGTATTTCCATGCCCAGCTTCAGTTTTGACGTTTACTCAAAGCTTAACTTACTATATGAAGTTCTACCCAACACATATAAATATTTGCTTATAAGGTATCATAATTTATGAAAGTACTGGTGTACAATACAAAATTGAAGTGTAGCATAGACCCAAATAATATTAATTACCCTTTTCTAACCAAAAATTAAAGAACAAAAGACACTTAAAGTATTATTTAATTGCAAACAAATTTTTTTTAAATACTAGAAGTTTTAGGGATAAATCTTTGGAAACAAATATCCAGCAATTTAGATAGACAGCAGATTTATCTACTTTTTGACTCAATAAAAAATTGTGCATTGCTAGAGTTAGACATGGCACTTCCTAGGCTGTACCTCTGCAGTTTGGGTTTGATTTATTCTTTGTACATTCCTGGATTCCAATTACCAAAATTTAAAGTGTTATCCTAATAAGAAATTAGGAAAAATGCTCCAATTCTTTATGGCTGCCAGTTAGACTGTAAATGTCTCTTGTGATTGTGCAGTCCATGGTGATTTTAACATCTTCATGCATGTACTTTGCTGTTTACCAGTGAAACTAAAATCTCCCCTGGTCTATTTTTATTCCATAGACTATTAAATAACTATTGAAAAATGGAAACAAATAATAAATTCCAAGAAAATGTGTCAGATTGTTGAAGAGAAGTAAAAAAGCAGATACATGAAATGCCATAAATCATGAAAGCAAGATTTTTACATGCTTCTTTCATACAGCAGGGGCTTGGGCAGATTCATTACCCAGATTGTTCCAGTAAAGAATAAGGCATAGTAATATCCTGTCCTATTCTCTCTCCTGCATTTATATAGTGTTTTGTAAGGGCTGAAATAATAATGAGAGGAGTCAAGATCATGTGACAATGCGAGTTCCTCTCTATATCCTATAAAAGCAGTTAAGGAGAATCCTGAAGAAGTATAGGCATAATCTAAAAAAGCATCTTAAAAAGGTGCTCTTTTCTCATCCCTTTCTATCTTGGCCTGATTTCACAGCTGTACCTACATTAATGAAAAACAATTGCTTTTCTTTGAGTATATTGATTCTGCTGGGAGTTTTATTTTAAATTTTATAGCCCATATGTGAATCTTGGTTTTGATAGTGAAGATAAAGTCTTTTTTAGGTTAGCAGATGAATATTTTTTTGAAATCACTTCAGCTATAAGTACACATTTTGCCCCATATCAGGGCTGACAATTTTGAAATATACCATGAGTTTTAATTTTTTGCTAACTATTCTCTGAAGGGAAAGTAGAATTCCTGAAGCAGAACTGGCTGCATCCCTAGTAGAGTTTCCACAGTGGGAGGAAAGGTATAGCACTAAGGATTGTTAACCAAAACATCATTGGATTATGACATTAAACATGTCAGCACTGGGTTAATTGTTGGACTCAATGATCTTAGATGTCTTTTCTAACCTAAATGATTCTGTGATTCTAAATAGAAACTATATGTGTGGTGGTTTTCAACAGTGTGAAATGCATGATGCACAAGCATGTATTGCATGATGGAAGCATCTCCACATTCCTCCAGTGTTAATATTCCCAGAAGCACATTGCAAACCTCTGTCTATTGTGGTAGCTGTGGCACATGATCAATCAAACTGGACAGTACCTCTTGGCTGCACCACTGGGAGAAATTTGTTTTGGACTTTTGGGTAAATTTTTTCTATGCACTGGAAGTTTTGCAGATTGGAATCATGTTTATGGTGTTTAGTAATAGTGTCTGCAGAAGGGTTTCTAAGCTGTGCTTTCCTCCAGCTGCTTCCTCCAGAATCACTGGTTTCTTGGGTCTATGTTTGTCATTTCCTCAGTATAATGAGATTTTTTCCTTGGCAAAGTATTAGTGGACAAGACACCACACAGAGAAGTGGATTATCACCTGAAAATATTTTAGTAGGGTGGCAGTCATAGGTCTTGAGGGCTTTTAAGAAAGCGTTTCTAACACCACTCCTCAGAAACAGTCTTCCCTTTTTTTTCACTTCTTGGGCATATCTTCTCAGTTTCTTGTCTTGTGGGTGTCACTGGGATATGCATACCATTTACTAAAGTCTGTACAGGAAGGTGAAAAGCAGGAAGATATTGCCTTGACTTTATTGTTTCAACTGTACTGATGCTACGAAATACATAAAAACATACCTCCTCCCCCTCCAAAAACAACAAATAAGAAAGAACTGAAGTTTATACTAAGCACATAACACACTAATAAAGTACACTTTTTAAGACAGAGCTTGCATCTTTCTTTCCCCGTCAGCTAAACACAGGAAAGATTGTTAATTTTTTTCTTTCTTTTGATTTTGCAGTATTTGCATATAGAAGTCTGTATTGTCACAGTTGTCTCTCATTGAATCTGTTCTTGAAGACACAAGAAACTTGTACCTTGGTTATTTCAACAGAAAGACTGACCTGTTTAATTAATGAAGATTACACAGAAATTAAAGTGCAGTGTTGATTAGCTGAATGTCATGGGGGTCACTGAATAATTTCAGATGGTCGAGATGATTTTCCATGCACTTAATAGACATTGTGACCCTCCTGTATTAGGTGAAACAGAAGGTTGAGCAAGGGAGCAAAGGGCACAGCTTTCCAATCTAGTTACATGAATCACTGGGAAATACAGAGGCGTGTCCCCTGGACTGGGTAGACACTATCTTAAAGAAAAAGTTAATGCCACCCCTCTTAAATAAGAAGATTATCTAGTGTGCCTTTGAATATTTTTCAAATCTATTTTTCAGGTTTAGCATTCCATCAGTAAAACTAGGGTATGGTATGATTAGATGTATCTAATGGTTCATCTAATGAGGATAGGGAGGATTCTTTTGTAAACATATCCACATTTTATTTTTTAATTAGATTGATGTCTAACATTGCTATAGAAGGCAGAGAATTTTCAATGTCAATTAATGTCATGGAGCTGATTCCTTATTAAACGGTCGTTGTTAAATAACTAATAATTGTCTGGATGTGTAGTTTAATCTTTTCAGTTAAGGAAGCACTGATGATTTTCTGGAGGGAAAATCTGGAAATACTAATATCTTCTAAAAGCCCCGCACTGCTCTGAAGTGTGTGTTAGGCTGAAAAATGTTAAGAGAACTGTCACTTCTTAAATAAAATATACAAAGATAATTTTCCATCTGCTAGAAATATTGTATTTAATATTTTAACATATTTTGTACATATTTTAGACTGATTTGTGTTTTACAGGTATACATTTCAAGTAAAGATGAGATTTTAGAGTTTTGAAATAGGTATGTCATTTCTGTGATGCTCCTAGGTCATAGAGATATTGAAGGAAAAATGTGAAGCAAAAATCAGTTATGATTCTTAAGCAGTGGAAAACGTGCAGGCCACCTTCTGAAAGCTATTTTGACTTCATGAGCAAGAGGGCCCTTGTGGACAACCAGGCATCAGTAAAGATCCTTGAAAGGAACCAAGCTGCTGTCCAAGGAGCATTTAAAGGTCAATGATCCCTAATCATGCAGCTACCAAAGGCAGCAGGATGTTCTGTGAACCCAAAATCATGTGTAAACCACGTTGCTCAGGTCTTTAGGTTCTCTGTGTATAAGGTAACAAAACTCAATTGGACCTATGTATGCACATCAAGGCTAAACAGAATGATTTGTCCTTGGGAGCACTGAGGCAAAGAATAACATAATCAGTAAAACCCAGAGGGTCTGGGGAGCTTTTGAGAGTAGGACCTGGAAGGGCAAACAATTCCTAGTAACTGCTACAGTCCTGAGGATTGGTGTGTTGTGGGAGGAAGGAAAAAGTAGAGTTTCTTTGCTTCATATCAAACTCTTTGACATTGGTTTCAAAGAAAGAATTACTCTGAATATTTCTTTATTCATATTCATTATCAATATTTCAAATTACTGTGAATATTTCATTCTCCTTTACTGAGAAGTAGAATATTGTACTAAGACTGTTGGATTTATATATATTTTTGCCCTTCAGAATATAATATACTTTTTCCATATTTTTTCTTAATTTTTCATTTTCCTTTATCTTCCACGACTGCCAAGATCTTTTTATACTAAATTTTCTAGATCCTCTAAACAGTATATTTTGCTTTATGCACTTGCGCCTTTCATAAACTTAAGTGTATCAAGTAATTTGTATAGCCTTTCTTTTTTGTCTTTAAGGAAAAAGAGAGGGAGCTGAACTTACAACACAGAATTCCAACTTCATACGTGTATTGCCAACCTGATTCAATATGTGAAAGAATAAAGCCATTCATGCATGTGATCAGGTTTGGCTCTTTAGTGACGTGGCAATTCTTGTGAATGGCAATATATCCATCAGAAATAAGTTTGTTCTTAAACTGATGTACATTCAGTGGGAAAGGAAATCATGAACAAGTAGTTGGAATGAAATTCATGGATATAAATTTTATCTTATATTTTTCAAATAATTTTTTCAATGTGAATTTTCTATTTTTGGATTGCATTGTTCTTGCTCATGGAAAATAAAAGTCTGAACTTTCTATCCAGATAAACTTTTGCTGTAACTGATGTTAGAACCTAGAGATTTTGAGGTGTTTTTTAATGAAATTATTGTTCATGGCTGTTGAATAGTCAAAGTAGTTATAGATAAAGAGTAGTGGTTTTAGTGCCTAGGAAACAAGTTGTAAGGAGTTGAAAAATTTTCCTAATTGATTTAAACACAGAAACTCCATAAATGTTGAGTGGTGACAGAGAATTTTGTCATCATTGTAAGAACACTTAGAAGTGAACTGCAATTTTGTTTTACTTATACCCTTTGTATAATCTAATTTTATAACAAATTAATTTTTCTCATATTTTGGTCTCACTAATAGTGTTGAATTGTTGAAGATTTTGATTAAGTCCACTGTTAATTATTAAACCTGAAGTAAGAACAAGAGATACTAAAAAGAGAAACAGTTAAGCATTGTTTGAAAACACAGTCTACATGTAATCTTTCTCAGTTGTTTAATGATTGTTCATTACAACATAATTTTGATGTTGTTTCTGTTTGTTGTTTTCTCTGCTGCTGTTCATAAAACACATAAAAATTAAGAAATGTTAATGTAAAGTTTTCAAGCCAAGCAAAACTGCTGTTTCATGTGAATTATAATATCCTACAGAACACAGAAGACATTGAAAGTAATTTCTGAATTCACAGTATATCCTCCAGGGACAACTTGTATACATAATCCTTTATGCAAATACTTAGAGGTCTGTATTATATCTCTCAAAATGTATTTTCAGCTCTGACTTCTATTCCTTGCTTAGTTGCATTTTGAGTGTTAAATTTTATAGGTGTGAGTAAAATTGAAAAAACAAGAACAAAAATTTAAAAAGTTTCATTGCTTCAATAGTATTTTTCTTGGAAATGCTGGCCTAGATGTGTTTCTTAGGAAATAGAGCACTTTAAATGGATTTATGCTCAATAAAGCAGTAATTAACACTTCCATGAATGCATGAGTTGCAAATATTTTTTGTGTTATTTTAGCATAGAATTTTTAGTAGACTAATGAAGATGAGGTAACCTATTTTATTTACTGTAAAGTATTCTGCCTAGTTTCAGTAAAAAGGCAAAGTAAATAAAACAGAAATTTTGTTCTAATTTTCTGTGAACTTTAAAGCACTTGTGCATTTCTTCTCTTCTTAGTATCTCACTTACTGGTTACTGGGTAACCAGCTCTCTTTCTTAAGACAATGAAGACTGTTCTTTCAAGATCTGGATGATAATTTTAAAATTGCCACAGTATTCCCTGTATTTTGCTCTATTTCTGATAATGTTGGTTGCTTCAAATTAGGGCATATAAAAAAAATTTTTGTTGCATGTATGTTTTTTATAAGGAACTCCTTAATCCATTTCTATATTTAGGTTTCTCTTTAGTGTTGTTAATGCTCAGACACTGTCAGTATGGTGTACACAAGACTCAAATTCAAACAAAATCAAGCACAGTTGAGAAATATGTACAATCAGTTTAGCAAAGTGACCAGCCAAGAATTAAAATATTTATCTTCTTTCCATAGTCAGCTGTCAGGTGCAGGAATGCTAGTCCTTTACCTGTCTTTTGGGTCTAGGTTGGTTTTTTTTTCTGACATTTACATATAATGCACTTGTACATAAAAGGCAGTAATAATTACAAATAAGGTAAAAATCCTCTCCAAAGAGATTTTTAGGGTGGTCTGAACTCTAGAAATAGTTATTTTCAATAACAGCTTTAAGAATTGTTCCTAAGGTTATATTGTAAAGGCTAAGACATTCATATGAAGTGTCAAATTTCTATAAGATTAGAAAATTCATCATACCCTAGTGACTAGGTTCTGCTTGGAAGAGTTCTGGTCACAGTGCTTGTTGAATAATGAGCTGCAGGACTTGGATAGATAGATGAGGCAATTTTAGAGAAATGTCCTGTTTCTCACATCATTCTATTGTCTTCTGGGATCTGTTTCCTCAGGCTTCCAGTACACAAGGCATTTGTGTGGTTGGAATTTAGGGGCGTGTTTCCTTTATGAAGCTTCAGGTCTTGCAGCCATAAATGATCTTTGCCTTCAAATGCACACTGTTTTTTTCAAGTGGATTTCTTTCCAGAAGCCTTGAAATTTTGTCAAATTGTGGTGCCTAAAATCCTTCAAACATCCCCTTTACACGGGTTGGAATTAATTTCACATCACAACTTTAAAAACATTTCAGTCTATACAAGCTTATTATTGCAATCAGCCAATTCTTTCATTTGCTGTGGCCATTGTTCTTGTTACTTAGATAGTAATTGAAAATGTTCTCCTCCCTAAAGTCATAAAATTCTGAAGGAATTAATATATTATGCAAGCACTTCAGGTTTATTTACCTAAGTACTCCACATTTCTTTCCAGTTTGTCTCCTATCTTGCAGGTTTTCTTTGTCCAGTTGCCTTTTCTTTAGTACTCAATTATACCTCAATTATCCCAGTTGTACACTGTTCAACAGTTTCTATCTACCTACACAGGTCATGTGGATATTTGTTGGTTCACCACTAAGGTTGAGAAGTGGAAAATACTACTTGTGTTTTGAAATTTTTACTAAAAAATTCTCTCTTTTAATTTGCAAATATTATTACATTAATCACTCATAGCTCATTCAATTTGAAAATAACTTAAATTTCTTTCAATTTTTACTATTCTTTACAGTAGTGGTAGACCAGGATATGCTTTTGCCTTCTTTCCATTTTAAATACTGTAGGTTTATTCTGTGGCTTATGTTGCTTCTACCTGTAACTTGGTGTCTTTCATCAGCCCATTTTAGATCCAGTTTTCTTTGCTGTTCTTCTCATATATCCTAAGTGTGTCCTCACCTGTTCATCCCTGAAAGATAGACAAAGGCTGCAATTATGTGGGAATCCTCCTTCACTTTGTGTGTCAGGTCCCTGATTTCTTACAGTAACAGAATTATTAGATATGGAAATTTACTCATTTAATCCTCATTGAGTTTTGGCCCTTTTTAACACTTTAAAAAGCTACCTGCCAGTCAAATACCTTAGAACAGCTTTTTGTGAAGGTGCTTTGGCAACTGAGGTCACTGACTGAACAACAGATTTGGTGTCATTAGGTTGGTTTGCTTAATGGTGACTAAATATTTCCAAAAGTAGTAGAATAAATGGAAGAATTCCTTTAAGGAATGGAAGAAAATGCAGGATAAACCTGGTAATTTCTGAATTGTTTTAAAAATGGTTTTATATTTTATCTGGGGGAAAGCAATAAATACATTTCCTATTGCGCTGTATAATGCGGATGAGGAGTGAATTCCTTTCTGTGTTGTTTATGGTGTTGCTCTGTATGCCAGTACATCTGAGAGTTAGAAAAGAAACAAAATTTCTTCAAGATGAGTTGGTCCAATTTTTCTCCTGGAGAGTTAGGTGGTGCTTAAGTGTATGTAAATTATTGCAAGCAAAATGTATGATTACTGAATCTTTGGAATAAACAAGTCAAACCACAGCTGAAATTCATTTTAAGAGGGAAGGTATACATAGTGGAGGGATTTCCTGTAACATATATTTCTTCTAGGGGAAAATATTATATTGTTTTATTATTTTTGTCTGTAGCCAACACAGTGTACAATTAATGACTCAGTGTTGTAGAATATTTTCCCAGGCTTCAAATATGCAAGATGCTAAGTGCTTCATGAATACCAAATTAGCCTTGCTTGATAGATCAGGATTTAATCAGACAGCCAGAGACCCTTCTATTTGTTCTTCAATCTGGATAAAAGTTGTTTTACTGTTTTCTGAATCTTAGCTATAAAGGAATGCTGGTGTAAGGGCATGGAGCAATTATTTTTTGCTTGGGAGCAGGATACTTCAGAAGAATGTGCCTTGAGGAGCTCATAAAAGTGTATCAAACTTAATCTGAAAGTATCTGTAGGAGCAGGACCGACTCTTCCTGATGACTTGCTACATCAAATACCCAGCATTGTTAAGACTTCATTTTAAATTTCCTAATCGTTTCTGGCCATCCATTTCTGTTCTCAGTAAAAGCTGGAGTATGTTGTATGTAGTTCACTTTCTTCCTGCAAAGGTTGTGTTGTGTTGCCTGTGTTGTTGTTTTGTCTATTTTGATTCTTAAAAACATAAAATCCATTATGTCCTGCCTGTGAGATTAATTCACATTATTTTTCTTATTAATCTTAAATATACATCTAAGCACTCACATCTTCATTTTTTAACCACAGCATCTCACTATAAACTCATTGAATTACATGTCCATTTGGACCTCCAGAGACAGGATTTGCTGGAAGATTGTCCCCATTCTATGAATTTCCTTCATATTCTGTTTCTCTCATAGCACAACCTAGCTGTGCTTAGGCAGACTTTATTTCAAATAGCTTCCCTATGAAAAAAACCAGCTGTTTTGTGTTGCTTACAAACCTTACCAAAAGTGTTTTGCTCTCGAAGTTTGTGATTGTGTCCTGTGTAAAAACAAAAGTGTAGCCTCTCTGTTGCTGCCAGAACTACTGAGTTGGCTGAATACTCTCTATGAGTTATTTTGCTTATGCTTTTCCAGGACCGCGTAAAGTTGTATACAGGGAGCATGGGAAGAATTTACCATGGATGGGGGTTTCCTGAGGATCCAGAGTGGTTAGTGGTTGCCAATTTCTTTAGCATGGAAATCTGTTACTTTCTGGAGTTAACAGTTCATAAGGTATTAACTGAATGTACAGAAATGTGTATTTTTATGATAATTGGACTACAGAAAAAAAAGAGGATTGATACAAGGGCTTCAAAATCCCTAATTATGTAACCTGTGTAGAGAAATATGTAATTTTTATAAGTAAAGGAGGGACAAATAGTCAATGATTATCAAATGGCTGACAGCTCCCTACTTCATGTCTTTTGGTTTCTGTTACTGCTTTAAAGCCCCTGAACAATTGAGAGAGTGTTGGGGACTGGGGGGGGATCGCATTGGATTAAATAAGGATGGGGGTGTTGCTTCCTTTGTTTTAAATTTGGTTTGGTTTTGGTTTTTTTTCTTGTGTCATAGTTAGATATAGTGATGTAGATATCTAGTGAAGGAGGGCATTAAGGGATCATTAAATCTGCCTTTCCCTCTGTGGATATGCCTGGCTCTAGCCAGTTTTGATTCCCTAATTGTGTTTGAAAGTACCCAGCAAATAAAATGGCTAGCTCAGGTTCTAGGGAATTATTTACAGAATCATACAAAAGTTTCCCGCTTGCCTAAAGAGACCATAGGAGCAGCAGAAATGTGATGGTATGATAACTGTACTGAGCAAATTAAACCTAAACTATTTTACCTATATGTATATGAATTGTGAAGTAAACTCTGTGACTTCTAACATTTACTGAATGATCAGACAGCGTAAACAAATTCTGACAGCAGCAGCTTTAGTCCTGCTGTACTTTGCCCCTTTAGCCTCGCTGTTTGACTGGGTAATCAGATATGCTCTGGTGAATCTCTGTTCCATCCTCAGATGGAAAACTATTTAAATATCAAACTGATTCAATGTTATTATTTAAATAAGCATTATGGCTACCAGAACTATTGCTGCCTGGCAATATTTGGGTCAGTGGAGTCCATTTGCTTCAGTGTAAGGGCACAGGATGGCAGTAATGGCCTGTGTGTACTAAAGCAGTTGATAGCAGTGGAGGGGATGGTAAGGGACATCATGGTTGGGAAGTATCTGCTGACAAGCTCGGAACTAAGAATGATCTTTAGAGCCTCCCAAGTTTTACATGTCTGTCTTCTTGTAAGTATAATAAAGATGTGATAAATCAGATTGATTTTCCTCCTTTCTACTGTTCTTATTTGCCTACTCAGCTGTATCTCGTTCCCCAGTAAGTCAGTGGCAGTGTTCATTTTGACTGTTCTAAGTCTCAATCAGTGTGTTTCAATCAAATTAGTTTGTGTGTAAAAACAAAAGTCTCAACATTCTGGTTTTGCAGTGATACTGGAAGTGAGTATTGCAATATGTGGTCCAGGATATGCCTCACTGGGTTAAAGGACCAACTTTTCAGCATTAAAAAGCACTAAGTTTTTTTAAGCTTATAGTAGTTCCCACCTGAAATACCATGTTCAGTTCTGAGTTCCATACTACAAGGAAGAGGTGGCCGTGCTGGAGGGAATCCAGAAAGGGACTAAGACGATTAAGGGACTGGAGCATCTCTCCTATGAGGAAAGACTGAGAGATTTGGGACTGCTTAGCCTAGATAAGGCTCAGAGGGTTGCTATTAATGTAAGAAAGGAACTGACCCCACTATCACTGACCAGAAAATTCTGTCTATGTGTAACAAGCAGCTGTCCCGTACTCAGAACCAAAGGTGATGTATCAGTTTAGTTTGCCTGTTTCCTCAGCAGGATCTGGACTCTCCCTTGATAAGCAGTGAACTGAATCACCAACTGAAGTCTGACTACAGTGCATAGTTGAACTGCTTTTTTATTCAGTACTGCAGACCTGGCATGAGTGGAAAGGAGAAAACACCTTACTGGCCATAAATAAATTATGTGATGAGTAAATACGTGCAGGGTATCTGACTATCCTACTACTTCTCATGGTTTCTTGTTACTGAACCATAAAGAAATCTACCAGTATACCTATCTCTGATCTTCACCTCCCTATTCTTCCTGGGGAGCATGAGGCAGTACAGAAAGATGTGTAGTGGCTGAAAATACCTCACAAAAGTGGCTGAAGTGAACATGTTTTTCTCATGACCATGTAGCAGAAAGAACAGGGTATGACACGTATTTATGCTGGCTCTGAACTAGTGGTGAACGTGATTTGTGCTTTGCTTTACAGACAGCAAAAATGTGTTCCCGCTGGTCCAACAGTGGTTCGGATTCTGTTCAAGGCATGGCCAGAGAGAGTATGTTCTTTTCATGAGTTGCTAGAAAGTTACTTAGATTTGCTTGGAATTAAATGAGATGTGATGATTCAGCATGTTAAGAAAAAATTGTGAAGTTCTTTGAAATCTAGAGAATCCTTGTGGTTTAAAAAATCTCTAGCTTTTCTTGCAGAGAAATTTTCTTTTCCTGGTTAGACAGAGAAATTGTCATGCTAACCTACTAATCCTTAGTGCTACAATTGTAGTTACTGCAACAAGAACATTTTCTAAGTATCCCAAATTCCATTCATATTGTAAGTGCATTACTGTTCACTAGTATTTCTTGTGGTTCTCTATTTTTGCCATGTTTTACTATATTTTTTGTATATTTTATAATCTGGTAAAGCTTGGTGGAATTGCTTGTTTCCTCTGTTACTAATGACCTCAGATTTTTGCACTCCTAGACAAATTAGTACAGGGAATACAAAGGAAACATCTGTTCTCCATGTGAGTTTACAACTAGCAAGCAAGGTTAATTTTTTGTTTTGTTTTGTTTTTCCTTTTAGTCTATCCCAATGAAGATGAAATGGGTAGAATGTGTCCATATCTCCAGCACATTCTGATGACAGGCTGTACATAGCATTATTTCTGGAGACTGTCATTAATGTTTCACTTCTATATACCTCAGAAAACAATGCTAGAGGTAAATCCTGAAGTTAGAAGTAATGGGAGAACTCCTGACCTGGTTTTACGGTTACAGAATTATGAATACAGGGAATAAGTCTAAATCAAAGCTTAAACTCAAATTGTTATTTAACTACATCATAGAATGGTTTGGGTTGGAAGGGACCTTAAAGATCATCTCATTCCAACCCCCTGCCATGGACACCTTCCACTTGACCAGGTTGCTCAGAGCCCCGTGCCAACTGGCCTTGAACTCTTACAGGGATGGTGCATCCACAGCTTCTCTGGGAAATCTGTTCCACTGCCCCCACAGGAAAGAATTTCCTCCTAATATCTAGACCTACTCACTTTGAATTTGAACTCATGCCTCCTTGTCTTGTCACTCCTGTTATTCCTTGTAAATACTCTCTCTTCATCTTTCTTTTGGTGTCCCCTCAGGTACTGGAAGGTAGCTATTAGGTCACCTCAGAGCCTTCATTTTTCTAGGCTGAGCAACCCCATTTCTCCCAGCCTTTCCTGATAGGAGAGGAGAGGAGCTTCATCCCTCTAATCAATATGGTGGCCTTCTCTGGATCCACTGCATATGTTTATATGTATTAAATTATGTCTCTATTTTTGCATATTAGTAATTTTTCACCTCAAGCAGTACATATATAAGACCCAGTACAAAATAACTTAAAATTTATTCTGCAATTGGCTCTTAATGACTGACTAATCTCTTCTCAACAAATTCAGATGGTGCTAAAGAGAATGATCAAGCATTATTCAAACTTTGGAAGAGAATGCTAGGAAATGAAATATGTTTACAAACGAATAATTCTCATGCAAAAGGTATACTCATACTGCAAAAGCAAGAAATTTAGCTCATTTGTCTACTTATGTTATAAAAATGAAATACAAGTTCTTGGTTGTACGACTAAACAAGTAGATTTATTGCTAAGAGAAGTGGAGGAGTGTGTCATAAAAGCCAAATTTGCTGCTCATCCACTAGAAATAAGGGAGGGTAGCTTACAATAAAAAGAAGAGTCAGATTTTATTTAAGGATCTCTGAAAAGAGAAATGTAATTTTCAAGAATATTAATGGAATTATAATACTAATTATGTATGAAAATGAAAGTAATTGAAAATAAATCAGAATTAATTGACAGCTGCCACTCTTCCTTATTTACTTTGTTATGTCTAGCAATTGTAAGTACTGAAGGCAGTGGGTAAATTCCATTTCATTTCACATCACTGTCTGAGCAGACTCCCATCAGAAAAACAACAGCCATGGATGTCATGGGTTCCCCGTGCCAATTCATTCATCACAGCACTTTCTGATTCACTGGACTTGAATTTTCTGTGATATTTTCATTTTGAAAAAAAAAAAATCATCTCCCTAAACTCTATTCAAGCTGCTATGTCTTTGTTTTTGAGTTGCAATTCTTGCTGACCTGGAACAGAAGACAAATGGTGACATGTCAATTGTGTCATATAGTTGATATCATTAACAATTTTCTTACCATGAAGGAAAAGCAATAGCATGTTTTGGATAGTACAGTGCTCCTGGGAAGAAAGAAATAAATGTTTAATTGAGATTACAGTACTCTTTCTTTCTAGGCAGGACCAGTCAAGATTCAACCCATCTGGTTTTGAAAAAGCAGAACCTTTTCTTTTTAAGGGGAGAAGCTGATGTGCAACTGCATCTCACAGGAACCTAAAGATAAGTCTCGTCAGAAAAGACAAAACACATCTTAACCTTATCCATGGTGAAAGCAGAAACGGACCAAATTTTTCTGAGGACTACTCCCTCTACTCAGATGTCTAAGGGAAAAGCTCGTGTATGACTGCAGTGCTTCAAAGTCAAGTGACAGATCTTGAATGACTACCCAGCATAAAAATGTTGGGTGCTTGGGAAAGCTCTTGGGTCTGAAATGACGCACACAAATTTGAAACAGTCTGTTTTTATAATGCCAACGTACATTCGGCTGGAGTAGGAAATAATAACCCAAGGATATCAGCTCCTATCAACTTCAAAATTATTTTGAATATTAATTTCTTAATGATTTGAGGCTACTCTTACAGTGTGCATACTAATTTAAAATGACATTTAGCAAGAGATGTGCTAAACCAACCGAAGTTCATAAATTACAGAACTCTATAAAGGTCATTATATAATGTAAGAGACAAAAGGTGTCTCAAGGACATATACCTTCAGATAAGAAAGCTGGGGAGAGTTTTGAGATCCCTTCTTGAAGAGTTGAATCATATTATCAGCACTAATCAAGTCAGTTTAAAACACCAATGGTTCCTGAGTAATCTGTTACACAGAAAAAGAAAGTGAGAAACTGAAAAGTGTCTTACTTAATTTGCATGACAAATCTAGGCTTGTGTTGAGTTTAAAGCTCAAAATTCTAGTTGCTCTTAGAAATAGTGACTTTGTTCAGTCATCTTCTCTGCTTGAGTGTATGGCATTGGCACTTCTGTGATGATCTGCTCCATAGTCTTCCCAGGAGTGCAGTGAGATGGCCTGGCCTGTAGCTTTCTTGGCCATCCTTTGTAACTTAGAGTGTAACATTTGTCTAGTTCTTGTCATCATGAACAGCCACCGGAGCGTGTCAGAGATGGCAGAATTGCCTCAAAGTCAATGACGGCTCAGCACTGTCAGAGGTATTCTCTCTGGAACTTCAGATATGCGTATGAAAATTTACTTAATCAGTCCTTAACTTGATTATTTTTTGCAATGGTTAGTAGTACCTCTTTTCATTAACTTATGCCATCACCAGGGACCTGAGAGACCTGAGAGCTTACCCTGATGGAAATGACTGAGGTATTGAGTGTCTCAGCCTTTTCCGTCTTCTCTGTCAGTTACCTGCTTCATTCAGCAACAGATACACTTAATCTCAAATATTGTGCTGATTTCTTCATCCTTCTGAATCAGATCACTGAACAAGCCAAAGTCCACCATCTGCAAAACCAGGGTCTTTACTTTGCTACATGTCTTATTTTTAAATTTTTAAACTCTATCATCTCATGGTCATAACAGACAAGCCCACCATTAATTATTGACTGCTTCATTATTTGTGAATAGCAGCTTCTGCAGACCATCTCCTCTAGTAGCTGCAACAAGAAATTGTCTTGAACACACTCTAGAAATTAAATTATTCATATTATGCTATAATTCCTAAAACCACACAGAGACTGAGAAATATTGACTCCTCCTCTGGAGAAATATTGACTCCTCCTCTTATAGTACTGAAAGGTGAGTGATAACACATGAATACATGAATATGTGATAACATGGGGACATGAACAGAGATCCAGCTAATTTATCTTACAACATTTACATCTGAGCTGCTATTTTTCCCCCGTTACATTAATGAGCAGAAAATAGGTGCTTTGTGGGTTGAGGGTAGTTTGTGTGTCTTGCACACTCACAATGCCTATTTCTTTCTGTTATTTGCATAAAGAACATCTACAAGCAGAGTAGCTGCCTCAGATATGGGGCTTTACGTGTCAGAATTTAGACAGGTGAATCATCCTTCATGATTTTCATAATTCAGATGAATGTATCAATCAATATCTCAAACAAATTGTAAAGCAAAAGTCTTTCCCTGCTTTAAATAAATTCTAAAAAAAACCAACACAGCACATGAAGTGTGGTGCCAAAATGATAGATTTCATTCCAGTAATAAGAATCAATACAGATCTTGAAGCATTGTGCCAATGATCATACCCTATTGAGGATAATTATTAGGTTGAATTTAAAAGTGAGTATGGTATATACCTTTATCTTCTTCAGATACCATTTTCTCACCTTTTTGCCTATTTTACAGCTGTGCATTTTTAATTTGCAATTTCTCTCTTTTCTGTCCTTTGTATACTGTTGATAGCCCATAGACTTTATGGCATAATCTTGTATATATTGATTACAAGAAAAAATTATATACAGAGAGTAAAACATGAAAGTTCAAAATCTGAGTCCTGTAGCAGTCATCCTCCACCTGAGAGATTGCCCCCACAAAAGCCAAGAGCATTGTTATTTTTTTAACGTGTTAATACACCAAGACTTGAGTATTTGGAGTATCTGATAATTTTTATGATTTTAATACTAGAGCTAATTGAGGTAATTTGCCACATTTTCTTTAGAAGATCCTCCTCTGGATATTAGAGAATGTGATTTCTTCTACTCCAGGCACATCTTTTCTGTTTCATTTTCCACAGGTTTTTAAAGTTTTTGTATTTAATGTTTTGCATAGTTGATCTTGATATGCAAGAGGCATTTGAATTGTTTGGGTTTTTTCTTATCCCTTTTTCTATAAGGGAGAAAAAGGTATTTTTACCTCCATCCAAAGGTGCTTGTACAAATGTCAACAGCTACTGAGCTGCCAAATCAAAGAGAATTCCGTAACTGGGTTTGAAAAGAGTCCTTTGAAATGGGAATCAAATGAAATTCTGAATATTGCATGCCTCTCAATAATAACAAATATTCATAGGGGAAAATGCCACTGAGCAGCAAAACCTGACATTTTCTGTAGAGATACAGGCACATATTTTCTCTAAACGTCATTAGCTGCTGGTATTTCTAAACCAGGCTAATGAGTGCTTTAACGAGGAATCAAACAAGTTCTTACTTTTCAAAGCTTTGCATCAAAGATCTGATCAGTTTAAAAAGACAGTTATGGGTCCTGGGTTTATACCAGGATACTTAGTCAGAGTGACACTTTAAATTTGTGTGCAAAATACGCACAGCATACCTTAAAAGTCTTCCTGCTAAGTTCACTCCTGTTGTGCTTAGAAGAACAGATTTACCTCAAGTTTATTTTCTGTATTTTTACAAGAGGAGGAGAATTCAAGAGACATCATATTCCTCTAATAATTTATAAGAAGATACAAGAAATAACCACTGAGAATGAAGTTTTTCTGTTATTGAAAGAGATTAAATCTATTTCTTAAAATGAGCACCATCTTTCTATGCACAGTCACCATATTGCAGCTTTTTTCATGGTTCTAGGTAATAAGATTATGATAATTCTTTCTATTACTTGTTTTTCCTTTGAAAATAATTGTGATTTCAAACAAACCCCTCAGTATATAAAGATTTTACTGTACTGAAAAACAGCTTATTTTAGTAGTTTCAAAATGGGTTATATCCTTTTAGATCTCTTTGAACTTATTTAAACAAAAAATTATTTCATTTTATTGTATTCTTCTATTATCTATGGATTGATATGGATGTAAAGTAACCAAAAGCACATTTGTAGAACAACCCAAATCTGTGCTTCTTTGTCCCTTCTAAATGTCCAGAGGATGATTGAACACTGCCATGACTGAGAACAGTGTCCAGGGGATGTCTTATCCTCTAGTCTGACCTTGCAGAAATGTAAAAGGTTTTTGCTTTGTGCTTCTTTCCAGCTTGTTTCACATGCCTAAGGTGCACCAGGAGGGGGTCCCTGCACTTGCAGATTGGTGTGACTATTTGAAAGGCTTTTTAAGAAGAGCCGGTGAAAACAGAGAGCTGAGCAAAAAGACAGACGTGCAAATACATTGGTTGTGTTTAGTCCGTGAGTTGAATTTGTAAGAGTTGATGTGCAGGCTAAAGAGAATCTGCTATTTGCAATGTAGAAACAAGGGTTACATTTTATTGCTCTAACAAAACTTATAACTCTGCTAGATATTCTTCAGTATCCTCTACTGGGCTTGTAATTATTTACACAAATTGGGCATTTCTGAAGGAAACCTTGAGCAAGAAAATAAGAAGAAGAAGACAAAATATTGTAGGGTTAGGTGAATTTTTCTATCCAGATTTCCATTATAAATTAATTCAAATTTCTGCTTTTATCACCACACAGTTCTCTCCCTGTGCCTTTTCAGTGCCTTCAAAGTGTAGCTCTATCCAGACGACACACAATGCCTCCTTGAGGACTTTGTTTGCCTGTACAGTTTTATCAGTCACTTATCTAGAATTGTTAAGGCAGCATTTATTTAGTCAAAAAACAGAGTTCTGCTGTACTTTGTATATTTTAAAAGAATATATTTTTTAATTTTTACCTGAGAAAATCCCCATAGCCTTTGCTGTGTATGAAAAGTGAGATAATGGAATACCGATATTTTGAATGTAGCTCTAATTATAGTAGAAATTGTTTGCTCAATTGACTCTGAGAAAAAAAAATACGTATAAAAAAAGCACTGCTGCAAAGATTTTTAGAAAATCAGAATGCAAGCATTTTAGAAAGTTGAACTAGAAAGATTTTAGGAATTCAGAGGGCAGCTGGCTGAGATTCAGAGTTTTCAATGCCCTGAGCCATGGAAGTTTCCCCTCTGCACATTTCTGGCCCTTTTTGGGTAAGTGGCCATACATTGGAACATATTATAGGGAATGATAAAATATTACTTTGGCTGCAGACAGATGTGTTCACCTATCTACCAGTACATTTTAGCAGGAGAAGCTCCTTGAGTTAGAGCATGAAACATTTTCACTAAACCAACAGAAATTATGGCTGTAAAGATAGGCTATTATATTTTTTATTTCTGCAAATAAACATAAGTAAATTGTGCCTAAAAGATAGGGAGCTTTTAGTCTCTTTGAATAAAATCTCTGCACCTAAACATCCATTTCAAATCATAGTACTGTTGTTCCGGGATTTTAGTACTTATTCAACAGGTGACACATAGTTTAAGGAGGGCTAAAATGTCTTAGAGCAATTTTTATTTGCAAGAAAAATAGAACCAAACTCTATATTAAAAACGTCTGGGAAACCAGTCTACTTTAAAAGGGGCTGATGAGACATAATACTGGAATGCTAGTATAGTGCTTATGTAAAGAGCGAATTGCTCATCATAAAGATTAAATCTTCATAGTGCTGTGGCAAGTGGCAATGAACTGGCAATCCATCTGTTCTCACTCTCTTCAAATATTAGAATTTATTACTGTAGAAAAATAGCTGCTAATTTTTGAACCAACCACCTGTAAAGAACAAGTCATTGCACAGATAAGATGTGCTCCTCCTCACCCCCAGCTGCACCTTCAGCTAACTTTATTTCCTCAGTTTGAAAGAGAGCATATTTCAAGTGAAAAGCAATTATATGGCTCTGTGCCTTGTATAACCTGTTAAAAACAGTAATTTGCTGGCATAAAATTAATTCTGTGCACGGTTTACAGATCTAACTAGCTTAGAGTAAGAACATTTCTGTCTTCAAAATACAAAACCACTAAAGGCTTGCATGGATGGGTTTACTTTTTATATTGTGCTTTGGTTACATACTGGTTTTAAAATAGATTTGTTGACAGCTGATAAGGCAATGCCATTATGTATTGACAGTGCAACATAATACCATTCATTATTCTAGACACTTATTTGTGCAAGATAACTTCATGTTTTCCTAATGGGTATAATTCCTTCTATCTGGGGAGAAACATGGATTGCAGTTATACTGTGTAAGGGAGGAAATTCAACAGTGGTAATGCATTCCTTTCCTTTTTTAAGCTTTACTTAGTAGTTATTTATTTTCTTTGTCCAGGGTACTCTGGATGTAATGCAATATGTAAACAGTTGGCAATTCCCTTTGTAATCTGAAAAGATCCCAGAGAATTTTTAGTGCAATACAGCACCCCACTATTGTAACTTTCTGCTGAAACTGTGGGCCTTGCACTCGTTAAGGAACAGTGCATGGTATTCCAAGACACTTCATTTGAAACAGAAGGAACTTCCAATATTTTTTTTTATGTTTAATTGAAACTTCACCTTTGTATCTCCTTTCAGAAATACTGAACATCTCAATAACTTTTCTTAACAATGTTTTCATCTAGCCTGTATTTCAGGGCACATGTTTTGTTGTTCTGATTTAACACTTTGAATCACACTTAGGCTTATGAATGAATCCTTCTGAAGGACATCAAAAGTTACCAAGGAGTGTCCTAGGCTGGAAGGGATCTTAAAGACAACCCATTCCAACCACCTGCCACCGACAGGGACACCTTCCACTAGGCCAAGTTACTCAGAGCTGCATCCAACCTGGCCTTGAACACTTCAGCCAGGATGGGTCAGCCACAGCTTTTCTGGGAAAACTTTGCCAGATTCTTCTCACCCTCATAGGAAAGAATTTTTTCCTAAGATCTAATGTAAACCTACTTTCTTTCCGTTTGAGGCCATTCCATCTTGTCCTGTCACTCCAGACCCTTGTAAATAGTCTCCCCCCATCTTTCATGTGAGCCTCCACCACGTACTGGAAGGTCCCAGTCAGGTCAATCCAAAACCTCTCTTTTCCAGGCTGAAGAATCCCAATTCTCCCAGCCTTTCCTCATAGGGTGGTGCTTCAGCCCTCTGATCAATTTGGTGGCCTCCTCTGGACTAACTTCAGCAGATTGATATCCTTCCTATCTCGTCTAAGTAATTTCACCTTGGGAGGCAGAGAGGTTTGCTGGCAGGAGAGTCATGCTATTTGCCAGCAATTTCACTAGAGATGATGGAAAACCCTTGTATTAAAAGCATGACATAAACAGCCACCAAGAGATTTAAGTGATGAAGTTTCTGAGGCAAGATGCCTTTATCAGAATTGAAGAGCAGTAAGGAGGGGCTCTGACCTTCTGTCAAGATACTGTGTAAGTTCCAGAATCTAGGAATTATAGAATAAAAGAGTGGTTTCTTTTGGAAGGAATCTTAAAAAATATCTAGCTCCCCTCCATGCTGTGAACAGGGACACCTTTCACTACACCAGGTTGCTCAAAGCTCCATTCAACCTGGCTTTCTTGAAAGTTGAAGTAACAGGGCAAATCATTATAACATTTGAGCTTTTTTCTCTAGAGTCCCTGTTTTTATTTAAAAAAACCTCAAAGTTTTAATGAAGTTCCATATTAAGTTAAACTTGTATCCTTTGCACCAGCTATTGCTTTCTGCTTAGAGATGTTTAAGTGTTCAGCCATTCACATGATTGGAGCTGAAGATTGTGAGAGAGGATGTCAGACAAGGAATATGTACCTCAGAAATGGATGAAAACTGGAGATAGGGCTGAATAATACTTTTTCTTAGCAAATTAAGAAACTAGTGGTATCTCCTTTGATTTCATACAGCAAACTGAAGAACTTGTCTATGAATCTAAGTAATTTGTAGCTGACTACTTTTACTAGTTCTGTGTTAGAAAAATAGTGCAGTGAATCTGTTCATTTACCTGGAGAAACATGAGAGTTGTTTACCCAAGAATCTTTATGAAGTCAGACATTCTATCAGAAGTCGTTTGGGATGAGCACAGATGGTAAATGCGTTACTCAAAAGTGATGAATCCCCAGGTGATATATGAAGACCATTTTATCGTCAGGGAATGTCAATGAGGAGCCACCAGTTTCTTGAGGTGATCTTGTTAATTTTGTGTGCAGGTTTTACGATTTATCTTCCAGGCTCTGAAGAGCAATTAAATTCACCTATGCTCATCAAAAGACTTAATGAGTATCATAAGTTTTGATGATAATGCTGTTCTTTTCTTCTTAGGTAGCTTCATTCACTTACAGCGCTATAGACTTTAAGCACATAAATGTCACAACATCAGAATGGGATGGCTTTCTTGAGAAGGAGCTTTAAATTTAAATTCTGACCTCATTGTACATTATATGCAGGATAAGTCTTCTGCAGGCAGAACGTCAGGTAGGTAACCTAGGTATGGACTGCTGTGATTCCTACAGGACCTTGTACTATTGTAACTACTTAAAAAAGGATGGCTTTTGCCTGATACTTGTTTTATAATGTATCAACATTATAAATGTTGATACAGTATATAACATAAATAAATCCTCCATAAATGTATTCAATTTACTATTTGCTAGAATAAAGTATGAATTTTGTACATCATGTGGTAAGATATTATTCATATACGTTTTAACAACAGCTGATAAAAGCTCATCCATAACTTTTAATTGTGAGTTCTAGAATTAAAAACAATCAGAACTATATGCATGTAGTATGTAATACTAATAACTGTTATGTGAAAATCTGCTCACATTCCCATACTTCATATGTATAAGAAATACAGCCTTGACCTCTCAGTGAGTTCACATATACCTATTTTTTTGAAAAGCTTTTTAATATGTTTTATGTCAGAAAATAAATACATAAATGTGAACAGAAATAATTCACATCATGCTTTAAAATGTCATAAATTTGTACGCAAGGTGCCCAGATCATGTTGAAATCTATAAAAATCTGTCCTTGTTTTCAATGGTGGCCACTAGATGACAAAAGCCACCAGGTAGCACATGAATGAACCAGCAAGGTTTGCTAAATAGAAGAAGTTTTGTGTTTGGGGAACAAATGAGTTATTGCTATTTGTACCACTGTTGTAGCATTCCTTTCATATCAGTGAAGGAATAGTTCATTTTTAGGATGAAAGAACAGTTTTTATACAGCATTTTTAATGAGAGGTAGGTTCTCATACCTACACTTTTTTTACTTAAGATTGTGTTGGTGTTGAAAATGCAAGAGTTTATCAGCAGTGAAAATCTGTAGAAAGAGCAATTAAGTATTTTTTGTGGGCAGAAATTGTGGAATCAGGTGAATCCTTCCCCACCCAGGGAAACCCCCAGAGGATTGCTATGGAGAGGCTTACCACAGAGTTCTCCACCTGGGCGGACAGAAAATACTTCCCCTCTGGAGTCTTGCATGACACTGATCCATACAAGTTCCTTTCCTCACATGTCCCAACTTCCCCTGGTTTCCCTTTCCCTGTTCCCTCATTGCTGTGGTACCCTGGTGGCCAGCTCACCTTCCCTGAAGGCCAGTGCCCTCTGCCCTGNGAAATAATCACCCAAGTTTTTTGTTTCTCTGGCTTCAGTACAACTCAAAGCAATGCAAAGATTGACAGCACAATGTCCAAAGCACCTGTAAGACACAGCACCTCTGTCTCATCCGCAGAGAATGCATGGTATTGTCTTCTCATTAGGACTGTCACTTCTTTGGTTCTTCCAAAGCTGTGAGAGGAGATTCTGCCCCTCTGCCCTGCTCTGCTGAGACCCCACCTGCAGTGCTGGATCCAGCTCTGGGATCCTAGCATGTGAAGGACAGGGACCTGTTGGAACCAGGCCAGAGGAGGCCACCAAGGTGATCAGAGAGATGGAGCAGCTCTGCTGTGAGGAAAGGCTGAGAGAATGGGGATTGTTCAGCCTGGAAAAGAGCAGGCTTTAGGGTGACCTAATATGGCCTTCCAGTACCTAAAGGGAACATACAAGAAAGATGGAGAGAGACTATTACAAGGACCTGGAGTGACAGGACAAGGACCTGGAGTGACAGAACAAGGGGACAAGGGAGACAAGGACAAGGACAGGACAAGGGAGAATGGCTTCAAACTGATAGAAAATAGGTTTAGATTATAGATTAGGAAAAAGTTCTTTCCTGTGAGGGTGATAAGGCCTTGCACAGGTTGCCCAGAGATGTTGTGGCAGACCCATCCCCGGAAGTTCAAGGCCAGTTTGGATGAAGCTCTGAGTAACTTGGTCTAGTGGAAGGTGTCCATGCCCATGGCACTAGTTCCATCTAGTTGGAACTAGACGATCTTTAAGGCTCCTTCCAATGTGAACCATTCTATGATTCTATGATCATAGATGCGATGAAATCTGGTGAATATGATCTAAATATAACCATGGCAACTCAGACTTTTCTCTACTTTTCCACTCTGTTCTTCCACTTCTGCATAATAGAAATGTGTATGTATACATGCATATATGTATATTAATATAACTATACTTCTCATACAGAAAGTTATTACAGAAGCTAAGACTGTTAAAGGCTTGGAATCAACTTGTTAAACAAGTTGAACTTAAAGATCAACTTGTTTCTGTTGGGCAAGGACATCTTCCACTAGACCAGCTTGCTCAAGGCCTTATCCAACCTTGCTTCAAACACCTCCAGGGATGTGGCATTTGCTGCTTCTCTGAGCAACCTGTTCCAGTGCCTCACCACCCTCACAGTAAAAAAATTCTTCCAAATATATAATAGAAATTTACCTTCTTTCAATTTGTACCCATTACTTTTTGTCCTATTACTACAGTTCCAGTTCTGGAAAAGAAAAAAATGTTTCACATATCTAGGAGGAATGTTGACATCAGTGCAAAATAGAATAGAATGAGAGACAATGGAAAACTGTTCTTTTGTGGAATTTCTTGGGTTGTGGAGGGCAAAATCTGGACAATATTGACCTCTTTTAGAAGTTTTCCCATCTCAGTTATCTGAATGACTTTCCTTTTGAGATCTTCAGTTAATTTAAGTGATTGACTTCAAAACATCTGTTGCAGTATCTCTCAATAGTG
This sequence comes from Dicaeum eximium, assembly GCA_013396995.1. NCBI lineage: Eukaryota > Metazoa > Chordata > Aves > Passeriformes > Dicaeidae > Dicaeum > Dicaeum eximium. The sequence goes on from VWZP01000606.1 coordinate 57,944, forward strand.
ACTGTCTGTGATTATCCCCAAACCACTGTCATTTTCAAGTGGTTAAAATTTCCTCTCAGGGATTTGAACTAGATACCTTTTACCCTTTAACAATTTCTTACCAGTATGTTTGTAAACATGCAGAGTGATGTGGAATATAACCCCCAGAGGAGATTTGTTTCACCCTCTGTATAGGGAATGAGGTGTGACTGTGCTGCTGAAAGCAGCTGCATGAGCTCAGTTGGGTACAGGAGATGACACTTGATCTGATAAATATTTGCATCACCAAGGAATTTGTTTAATGTGTATATTAGAGAAGGAGGAGATTATTTCTTTAGTGAGTTTAGTTTTTTATAGTTTATTTTATATGAAGTGAAGGAAAGATTAAATCAGTCTAAACCCTATACAAAATACTAAAAGGAAGCTAATTGTCAAAGCTAGTGCATCCAAAAGTAAACACTATTGATGATGAATGGATGGGATTTTTTTGGCAGAACAGTTTATAACAAACAGTGTTTCAGGAAAGCCTTCTACAGGAAGTCAAGTAAGTGCAGACTTAGACACTTCACACTGAATGCAGAGTAAATCTGTTAAGCACACCCTTTTTTGCTTTTCAGCTATGGTGTAGATAAGCACACACCAGTTTTCTGGTTTTGGATACTGTAAACAAAACCTCAGGGTTTTACTTTAATGTAAGTTGAGTGAATTCATGATAAAAGAAAACTCTGAATAGTATCTGGTTCTCTGTATACCAGTACTCTGGGAAATTGATTCAATTTTAATGACTGCCTCACACTTCAGCACCTCGTCTGAACTACCCTAAGTGTCCCCAGAAGATGATTTATGAGCCAATTTGGAAGCCAGTACTCTGTAAACCAGAAGTATGGAAGTGGCTCTTGCTGACCAGAGCATATCATGGAACACTTTGTATGAAGGTAATGGAGTACTTCTGTGTTCTGTACCATTTCAGAAAGTTTGAAATGTTTTCCTCTCCCTACAGTAAAAGCAAGATTTCTGTGAAAAGCATTATCACCAGGCTTGAGATATTTTCTGAAATAAGACAATCATTTTTCAAAGAGTATAATTTTAAAGCATTTTTATATAAAATATATATGCACATTAACATGTTAAAATTGATACATTTTTTTAAATTTATCAAGTTTGGCAAATATACAGAATGACTTTCTTTTTGTACCATCCTGACTTTCAATATGGTCCAAATTAAATTTTATTTTCTTGTCCATGTAGCTACATTTAACTTCATGATACCATACTGTGGTTTATTCTGAGAGAAAATCCAAAGCCTGAACAGTGGATTTCTTTCTCAGGAGTTTCTTTCTCATGTACACATTCTGCGTGTTTTAAACTGTATGCCAGTTGCAAGCTTAACATTTTAGAAGACTTTCATTCTACTTTGTTGCAAAGACTGTAGAAAAATGGAGAGAACAGAGATCTAGGAAAGACTGAATTATTGAAAGTAGAACTATTTTAGCATTGTGTATATTTCTTGAAATATAGTGGTTGCAAAATTGAAACAGATCAGCTATGGTCTTTTTAAACTGGTATAAAAGTGTTTCAAAAAAAAAGGTAATGGATAGAATAAAAACAAAAATAGAGAAGACAAGGTATTTTGAGTACCTAAGAAATTATAATAAGCATCTGTATGTGTCAGCCTAGATATTCTTAAGCCTCATATTATACATGGTCATTGGATAGGAAAAAATGAGCATAATTTCTTATATGATACTAATTTCTAGTGTTATATAGAGACTAGAAAAAAATGTTAAAATTATTTTGTTTCTTATTGAACAGAAAAGTAGCATTATCAATTTCATTATTCTTCTAACTGCATGCTTAAGAAGTCAGGAAGATATTTTGGCTTTTCCAAATGTCAAGGTGTACCCAGCCTATTTTTCTTAACCTAGTTTCTCTTATTGTCTACAAAATTATCCCTTTCCCTCCATTTCAATGTTTCTTCTGAAACCAATACTCATGTAGTTCAAGACTAAAGCAGACTCATTCCTTCTATCTCTCAACAGAAACTCAATTCAGCATGTTTATTCAGCATGCTTACCGACTAATTATGTCAGCTTCACTTCATTCACTGAACGGGAAATGCATGGGTTAGGATATTGGATATGTCTGCAGTTCTGAGAGCTACTTGGAGGGAAAATGATAGCTAGTGGGTTTTGTCCAAACCAAGTTTAACATCAAAGGGACCAAAGAATTTCATCATAAATAGTCATAATCCTTCTTACACCACACATATCTCTGACATAAATTTTGATACTTTCAGCAAAGATGAAGCTTTATTTTGACCGATGAATTATCAGTATACTATAGCAAGTACCAGAGACATAACAGTAATAAAAGAGTGAATATTTTTCTCTGTACTACTTCCATCTTCCTAAGTTGTCATGGAAACTTGTGATGAACACAGGGTCTCAAGTATAACTACTCTGACCTTAAGTCCTTAAACAGGGAAATTTCCAGAGTCCAAAGCAGATTGATATTAAGAAAAACATGTGGATGATTTTCTTTTCCTCAGAACATTTTGTGTCTCATAGGTATCATCATGGAGAACCTATTCCATCTTTATCACAAACCCCAAACCTCACTTGCCACTAACTGTCAGAGCCTCTGTACTAACCTCACCTTAAAAGTGATGAATCATAAAGCATAAGTACCTGTTAGAAACCACACTGTTGTCCTTTCATAAGAAAAATACTACATAATCCTAAGAAAGAGACTGTAGGGAAGGCCAAAAATACAGATTACACAGATTCCCCTTAGACTGCAGTCTAGGCATTGTAAATAACCGTGATGATGAAATATGAGATTGGCTGATTGGAATGATCTCTGCCCAAAGTGGGCATATGCATGCATCCATACCTACATGTGTGTGCATGTGTTTCCATGTGTCTATTTGGATTTAATGAAGTAATTCTTTTGGATTTTGCCTAATGCAGGGAGTGTCCCAACTCACCTTGGTGCTTCTCTGAGTGACTTTAACATGTTGCACACCTTTTGTTACTATTCCCTGCATTGCTTTACTATAAATGAGGCTGGAATTCTGGTGCTGTTTTATCATGTCACCGAGGACAATCAGGACGGGGTTTTCTTTTGAGTTACTTGGAGCTGATGTTACTGCATTATGTCTTCCTCAAGAGAGACAAGCTTTTTCAAAAATCATCAAAGGAAGTTTCTGCTCCATTGTAAACTGGATTGTGGAATAAACTATCCTTTATTATTATCATCATCACATTTTCCATATTGCTCTCTATTAATCCATAGTACATTGCTAAAGTGCTATTATATAGTGATTACACTGATGTATAGGCACATAAAATGATTAGATTTCATGTTTATAGTGTAACATGTTATTACACTGTCTTAGCAGTATGCAAGCTTCATGAGTTATAAGCATCAGAATCTTAGTAGAAAATCAGAGTATTTGATAACAATTTAAAAAAACCAAAAACCAGTGGGTGATAAAGAGATAAAACTGGTGTTTTCCCAACCCAGAATAATGACCTGTTTTTATTTTAAAAGTCCTTAAGTATTTTCACATATATTACTGTAGAACGTGTCAAAACTATGTGCTAACAGGAGGATACATCACCCATAAAGTCTTTTGTTAAAGTTGTATTTGGAGAGGCAGTCAAAACTTATGTACACCATAGTAAGATTAGTAGACTTTATTAACTTTGTGTTTTATTTAGTGGATTTAATAATTCTTAACACAGATGTCACAAAGCCTTATCCTTTCTATATAAAACATTGATCACAAGATCTGAATCTGTTCAGTTTAGTGATAAATAGAGCCAGGAAGACATTCAGAATTTATGGCTAAGCATAAGATTATTCAAGTCACACAGGAATTCAGCCTTTATACATCTGGTGTTCATATTCTCTTTGCTATCAGTAGGTTTACAGTGCTTTATTCTGACTAAATTATTCAGTTACTTTAACCTATGTTCACTTGTGTCTCAACAGCTTTAGGTGCCCAACTCCATCCAGACTGTCTCATTCAAAAAACCTGTTTGGGTAGTTAAGTTTAGATTGGTTTCATAGTGTTATACAGAATCTGGCACAGGAATGTGCTTGCTTTTCAACAATGTTTGTGTTGAAATTGAGTGTGTGGTGCTGTTTCTGAGCAACAAAAGGTACATGTTACATTGCAGTGAGTTGTGTTTCTGTCTTCAAATTGGATCAGTTTTTTTCTTAAGCTAAGAAAAAATAAGATTCCGAGCTAAAAACATAAGTAATATATTATATTGATTTATTTATTAGCACTTGATACCACCAAAGTCAACAGAAATGTATTTTTAATTTCAGAATGAGTAGAATCTCCTGAGAAATAATCAGAAAAATTATTTTCAGGGTTAAGTCAAAGTTCTTTCAGTGTCTGTAGACTCCTCCCATCAATAACATAATTTCACTTTTACCTTATGATCTATTCTAGAGTGTATGGAGTACAATGCTAACTTTCCACATGCATAGGCTGAGATACTGCATAATGGCAATTTTTGATCTATAATGCATTCATTGTGACAAATCTGATTTTACAATAATTATTTATGAATCTTGGAGTTATTTAAGCAAATAATATTTTTCCCAAGGTCATCTGCAAAGCATCCTAGTTTAGTGAAAGTAGAGAAGTCAAAGGAAATGTAATGTTTTTGTACACAAAGACATCCAGGTAAGAAATACAAACTAAAAAAGCAAATTGGGAGACTGGACTACTATCCATTAGGCTGTAGTTGTTATGAAAAGGAATGCTAGACAGCTGGGTATTTTTAATACCATACTAAATCCAAATCACACTTCTACATTTTGCTTCTAAGAAGACTGTAAGCAGAAAGCTGATCTCTTCTTAATACAAGAGACATGTTACATGGCATGAAAAATATACTATGGGTCTGTCTTTCAATAACAGCATCCTTAAAATGGGGCTTGGTGTGTATAGGTCACAGAAGGCAATTAGCACAGCCTGCTTCTGGTCCTGGGGCAATGTGTTCTGCAGGGGTCTCTACAAGGTGAGTTTTGGTTCGTTGTGTTCACAAATACTCACTGCCTGCAGAGCTGAGAATCAGAGATTATTTTCATGCTTCTGTGCTACCAGCATTTACTAACTAGGCAGGTTAGTGATGTGAGTTTTGATCTTGAGAGAGTGGCTCTAGAATGAGAGTGAAAAGTAAAATAGAAAAGCTGAGAGAACTGGAATTGTCCAGCCTGGAAAAGAGAAGGCTTTGGGGTGACGTAACTGGGGCCTTCCAGTACCTGAAGGGAACATACAAGAAAGATGGAGAGAGACTATTTACAAGGGCCTGGAGTGACAGAACAAGGGAGAATGGCTTCAAACTGATAGAGAATAGGTTTAGATTAAAGATTAGGGGGAGAAAAAGTAATGTGAGGGTGATAAGGCACTGGCGCAGGTTGCCCAGAGAAGTTATGGATGCCCCATCTTTTTAAGTGTTCAAGGCCAGATTGGATAAAACTCTGAGAAACCTGGTCTAGTGGAAGGTGTCCCTGCCCATGGCACAGGGATTGGAACTAGATGATCTTTAAACACTTTCCAACCCAGGCTATTCTGTGATTCCATAAAATGTGATAAAAGCACGTGCCATTTATATATGCCTTGCATGAATCAACTAAATGGGGATCGAGACGAGTATGCTTTGCCCACTAATAGGAACATTTATGTTCCTTTGAAATCTGGATTAGAAGTAAAATCTAACTCAAGTGTGAAACACTTAGAGGTTTTATATTCTAAACCCAGACAGTGTTCTCTTTGCCTTGGCTCTAGAATCTGCTAGAATCGCTGTGGTCTCTCTGGTGAACTGAGGTAGAATTTAATGCAGACACCAGTGTCCTGGTTTAAAGGACAGGTGTCTGCCAAGGAAGGCAGAAATCTCCCTTGGAATGGAAAATGTGACCCCCTTACCTTCAAATTATTACAACTTTGAAATTACAAGTCTTTCAGGAAAATATATGGGAAAAGGAATAAGAATTCTTTACATAAATATAAATACATATGTGTGTGTCTGTATGTATAACAAGGCAAACAAACAAGAAAAACAGCAACAAGAAACAAAACCAGAACACAGTCTTCTGGTTTTGTTCTTCTGGTTTTTGTTCTTCTTTTGTTTTTCATCTTCTCTCGGCTGTCGAGCACTTTCCCCTTCTGTGCAGTTACGGTCACAGCCGACAGGGGCGCTGTTGGGCCCCAGCCGGGCAGGGCAGGTGCGATGATGCCCCCGTGGCTGCAGGGGGCGCTGTAGCGCCAGCTCCGCCTTCCTTCCATGTGGTAATGGCGGGCGGGCTGGCGGGAGAGATAAGGGGCTTCCTTTATAAACTCACATCCGGAAGCCTATCCTGGTGCCCTTCTGGGTGGCAAAATGGGCTGTAGCAGGCACCTTGGAGCAGTGGCTGGAATGGCAGAGGTGGGCACTCCTGGGGTGACAAACAAAATGTAGTAGAAACTCCACAGCCATAGCAGGAGCCACAGGGGTGTCCTAGCAGGCACAAGACGTTGGGTTATAATGTAGTGAAAAAGCTGAAGCAGCAGCAGAAAAAAACAGCAGAGCTATGCAGGAGCAGCCCAGTTCCTGCAAACAGCTGGGAGACACTTTGTTGGAGCGGAGGAAGAGGATGAGGGTCCCGGATTTTCCCCTGAGGCACCCGAGTAGATGGTGAGGGCCCTTTTCAGTGAGACCTGGTGTTGGGAAAAAAGGTCCCAGTTCAATGGCCATTCTGAAGAGCAAAGGCCTCACCCACAGTAGGAGAAGCAATGAAGGGCAGAACTCCGTGGAGGCAGCGAATTGTCCCTGCAGTAGCAGAAAACATTCCCCTCTGGTCCCAAGAGCAAGAGAGAGCGAGAGCCGGGCACAGCCCGTCACCCCCAGCCAAAATCTCCCTGTATCTCTGCACTTCCCAAGACAAAGCCCCTCAGCTAGGAGGGTAGCCAACTGCACCCTCCTCCCTTTTCCTCTTCTCAGCCACATCCTCTGTCTCTTAAATATTGCTTGTTCCCATCTTTTAGGCAACAAATGGGAGAAAATTCCCTGAGAGAAACAAAAGGAAAAAAA
>VWZP01000606.1:73147-92740 GCA_013396995.1 Dicaeum eximium
GCTAAATTCAAATCTACACAGGGACCCTCAGCCAATGTCACTCAGCCCTAAATCTAGGTATATCACTGGCCAGAGAGCTGGACGGGACTAAGACCTCAATGAATCACATGTGTAATTGGAGCTCTTATAAAAGGAGCTGCGGGAATAAACTCGAGGCTATTAGTCATAAGAAGCTTGGAGTGTGTGTTGTCTCTGTCTCCGACCCACCCCATGTCATGTTACAAGTCACCATTCTTGGAGGGATTTACAAAACCTCTAGATGTTGCACTTAACATTTAGTGATGGCCATGGCTCTGCTGGGTTAATGGTTGGACTTAATGATTTTAAGGGTCTTTCCAACTTAAATTATTCTGTGCTTCTGTGAATCTACTGTATAAAACTGAGCACAAAGGAACTAATGAGAAATATTCAAGAACTAGGGAAATATTAATGCTAGCATTATTCTTTTTTTCTCAAAAGCTGTGTGTTTTATTTCACATTAGAGATAAATAGTTGATACTACATTAATTGTTTTTTTTGGGAAGCAATTTGATACAATCCTTCAGTAGAAAATGCCTAAATAAAAATCACAGGAAAGAAATTTTATCTAAAAATGGTGGCGCTACGGTGTTCTATTGATAGGCTTAAAATTTCAGGGAAGTATTTTTGTGCATTTTGTTTCAGGGAAGTATTTTTTGTGCATTTTGAAGTATTTCCAGTACCAATTTTGATTAGCGATAATGACTGTGTCTTGTGAAGAACGGAATGCTTTCACATTCAGATTCACCAGGCTTATAAATAATGTGTTTGGTATTTTCAAAGCAGTTATTACCATAAAAATATAAGAAATCAGGACATCTTCAATTCTGTTTAAACTAGTAAGTAATTACAGTAGAAAAATAAGACCTGTAGACCTATTTTATGCAAATATGGATTAATATATTTATTTATACTTATGTTACTAACCACAAGTTACTGCAAACTTCTTTAACAGTTTAGAGAAGTGAAGTTTTGATGTTTTGATTGAAATAACTTACAAATAACAAAAGGAATTAAAATAATTGGAAGCATAGTGACAGGAAAAGAAGAGTTTTGCCTCTTCAGTGTGAAAGTAATTCCAATTCCTCCACTTGGAAGAAAAAGAAAAGGAATGTGCAGTAATTATCCTGTCTGTGCAAAATAGATTTCACATTTAGAGGAACAAAAAGGGAGAAATGGTGTCTTCAGAGATCAAGTTTTATTTGTCTCATGAATACTGAAATGAAAGTTTACATATTGGGGTCAAATCTTTTGTTTGTAAACTTAATCTTGTCCCTACATAGCAAAAACTATTTCAAATTAAGACTTGAGGACGTTGTGTGATTCTTTATGCAACAAAGAATCAGTGTATAAGAGAACATATGTGAAAGACTGCGACTGCATAACATGGTTACCAAGAGCTATCTAAATTTATTTCCCTTATCAATTATGTCCCCAAAGACAGAAGCCTGAAATTGCTACTTTCAAATTGTACTCCATTCTTGGCTTGTTATCTTCATTGCTGTTCCAAAATGTGGAGGTCCCTTGTTCTAGCCTCATGTCAGAAAGAAAATATAAGTAGGACATCTTGCTAAAATGGCAGAATTTAATTGGGTTGATATTTAGAATATATAAAAAGAAAAACTATTTCCTCCTCTTTTCTGGATACCACAGATCATGGTCTTCAAAATGCTGAGGTGATTTGACTGATAATGTTAAATGAACCCTATTAAAAGAGACTAATCATTTCTTGCCTGAGACAAAAGCAGACTGATAAATTGCAGTGTCACTTCTGTCAGTTGCCTTATTCCCAAATGCCATATTCCCCCTGTGTATTTTCCTTTTGTGAATAGGCAGAGTATATTTTAGTTGATTATTTGTTGGTACTTTTACTTGCTGAGATATGATGGCAGGCAGAATTTAAGTATCTCCAGAACTGACTGAAATCTTAGCAGTGCAGTGACAAAACTTAGTTTTCCTAACCTCAGTGGTACAGAGATGAAACACATTCCTTCTAAATGTGGAGGAGAGACATGGGCAGACTAAGCTGTCTCAGTGATGTGTTGGAGATCCAGGGGATGCAGCAGCAGAGACCCGCACCCACCTCCACTGCCATCAATAACCAGCAGCACAGCACATCCTACACGCCTCTCACAGGCAGATGGAAAGGGAGATGTGGAGATGCTCGTCTGAAGTGACTCAAGAATTGTGAAGCACTTGAAACTCTTACCCGGAAAAAAAATTAAGACTAATCTTTGTTGGTGGGAGGCAAAGGAAGGTTTGGGAACAACCATTTCTAAGAAGGCCTGTTACTTTCTGAATTAAATTTACATGTGTTTTTATACAGCACTCTTTCATCTTGTATTCTTTTATTGTGAAAATGTCATCCAAATAATTGTGGCAAGTGTTGTAATCGGATTGAAAATGTTAGTGCTGAAAATCCAAGAAATATCTGGCAAGAAACCTCAAGATTATGTGCCTGACTGTCTAAAATTTTTGTATTGTTTTACATATGCATATATAAAGCAACAATAACAAAAAGGTACTAGCAACATTCTAAACTAAGAAAATGAAAAAGCCCTGGTAGCAAAAAAGTGTGAGATGGCATTCCATAAGCATCTTTCTGTGAGACAAGGGAAGCCTAGTTAAATTCAAGCTCTAGGATTAAGCTGTATTCTTGCCTCAAATGAAAGAGCATGATTGTACTCGGGTGGAGTGACAGAATTTTGATGCTCTTGCAATTCTTTGACATATGGCACAGTCTAGCACAACCGGTCATCACGCCAAAAATTATTATGTCCTACAACATGAATGCCAACACTAATTTATTAACATTAGTCAGAAAGACAAAGACACTGACTTAAGAACATTTTACTGTTCAGAGAGCTGTGTTTTTCAGCAGCCCAGGGAAATATGTGTTTGAACACTTGCAACTTCTTTGGTGATAGCAAAGGTCTTGTTACTTGTGAATACTTAAGGATTCATTTCAACCACCAGATGTGAATGTCAGATTTCAACCCCAAGTAATTTGTACTTGCAATGAGAGCCTTCACACAAAAGATATGCAGTCACAATATGACAGAGGTGATGAGGGATTGTTGTTATTTTCCTTTTATAACTTTAGCTCTGTACGTAAATTCTCTGGTTTTTAAGCAAGAATAATGTTTGATAACGATTAACATGAAACAGTGTAAGCATTAATCAAAATCCTGTAATCAAAAAATGTTAACCTCCTTGATTCCTGTATGTAATTGTCACAAAATTAATAATCCAAAGTATTGTAGGACAAGCTGTTTTAATCCTTAAATTTATAAATTAGACAGTGGCAAGGGTTTCTCAGATTAGAAGCACAACAATTCACTAACTTGGCTCATTAATGAGTGGCCATGTGAACGGTGCAGTAGTGGTCATGCAGTTGTATGGTTTCAGCCTTTCTTCTTCCTAGAGTTATCGAGGAGTTTTCATCAAAACAAGATCTTTTGTTTGGTTAAATGCCTTTCTCCAATTCATAAAATGATAAAAATTCAAAAACACTCTTAAACTTTTATTGTCCATCAGAAATCTATACCATGATGCTAAAAAGATGCGGAATTTATTGGTATGTGACTGAATTGAACTCAACTTTTTGTCAGGTTTTGGTGTCATAGATTAATTAAGCCATTCCTTGATTTTCTGCTGACCCAAAAGAAAATCTTAAACAGTATATTTATTCCTCAAAACTGATGAATCTCATTTTGAGAAGGAAACTTTACCTTTGTTTCTTTCCAAGAGATTTCTTGGAGCAGAAGGTATTTTGGGCTGACTATTGGCTTGCATTGCCATTGCACTTCCTTGAGACAGTTATCTTGGGGAGAAGACACCTCTAGCCTGTTGCCTCAACACTTCCTGAAAAAGAGGGAGTTTTTGTAGACAGCACCCAGAACTGTGTGTTTGCCTTTATCAATATTTCAGACTGTGACTTCACAAGGAAGAAAACATCAATGTTTTTGTGTTTCTGTGTAGATACACAAACACACAGAGAGAAATGTATGTATGTGTTGCCTAACCATGGCTAATTACACATACAGATGTAGCTGAATAAAATATGCATACGTATAATCATGTATGTATATGATGATATGTCAGTGTATAGGTACACACAGATATGTGTGATTAGCTATTCCAAGAATAAATCAGATCCATCTGGCAGAGGAACGGTTATATGTTCTTGTTATGAACTAGAGCTTTAGGAACTTTATGTGGAAAAAAATTTTATATATATATATATATCTATATATATGCACCAAGTATGGTATAATGTAAATGCCTAGCATAAATAGCACTGGTGTTTTTCATATGCAGCAAGGCTATAAAGATGGGGGCAGGTTGTGCTAAAGGGTTGCAAAGGCAAAGTAACTTCTTTCTCCATACAAGTGTGATGACTGCAAAATTCAAGCTGTGTTCTAGAGTAGTTCAAGTTGGGATTGGTGCTGTTACACCTAAAAGATATTTGTCTCATTCTTCCGGAAAGTTCTTCATAATTGTCATGTTGATATGAAATGTTCTCAGTTGGCTGATGATTCTTACATTACTCATTTGTCTCTTTTATGTCCTGGCCAGGACTTTTGCCACTGCTGGGGACAAGGGGATGCCTGGGCTGCTCTGGAACTGAGTAGGGTTAAGCTAGGTTCTCCAGGTGGCCCATGGTCTACTGCGCAGAATGTCTTTGCTCCAGCCCTGGAAATACTACTGGGGAAGGAGCTGAGAGACCCTGCCAGCCCTGGCCAAGCAAACAGCACCCAGGAATATCCCACTTCTGGGTGGGATATATAAAATTTTAAAAATCATGGCTTGTGTTTCCACCTAGATGTTTTCATTAGAGTTACAGCAGTGAGAAGAGGACATTGTGGCAGGCACAATCCCGGTTGTTCAGTGCTTTTTCTTTAAAGCATGCCTTTGAATAAATTTATATATTTTTTGTGCACATCAATTTTCCCTTATAAGTAAATAGTCTAATAAAAAATAACTTTTGTAAATACCACTTTTAAAGGAGTGTATTCAAGGTAACTGAGAAAACTTCAAAAAATAAAATTCTCAGCTATATCAAATTGATCCTTTTTAATATCTTTGAGCTTAATCCAATAAATATAACATTAAAATGTTTTAATTTTAATGTATTTAAAATTATTTTTGAAAGGCTACATTTTGGCATGCAAAATTTACAAAACATTCAAAAACAAATTCAAAAACGTCAAGTGGATTACTTCAGAAATTATTAGATTTTAATTTCCCAAGATTATTTAATATGTTTTTCCTAGTAGGTACAGTTAAGTATAATGCTCATGACATGGTATGTGCAGTAAAGTAGTCAGTAGACAGGCTGATGATTTTTGATTTTACTGCATTTTTTTTCTCCTCTCATCCCATTTCAGGGAATTAAATTATAGAAGTGTCATAGGAAAAAAAAAGTCTTTTCTTTACAGGTTATTGGCAACTAGAAATTAGCTACAAATACACCACTCGTTAAAGGAAATCCTCTGGAAATGAGGGGGAATGTTTTTATTCCTTGAATCTTTTTGAAATCCACAAAACCATAAATCATTTACATTGCATTCAAACCATAACAGATATGGAACAATTTAATTTGTGCTAAAAGCTTTGCCAAAATAGTATTTGAAATTTTAAAATAAAATTATTTTTTATTAATTTTTATAGTAATTCTGGTTGTGCATCACACTATTCAGTTAGTAATTTCTTGATTGTAGGCCACAGATTTTTATGGGCAGAAAATTTATACTTTTTAAGGAGAGACTGCAGCTCCTGAACATAATTTCTGTGTGTGTATGATTCACCTAAAGAAAGTTGGATAGTAGCATGTTTGAATGTTCAAATGAGGAAGGTATGCTTGAACTTGGGACTTCAGAATGACGACAGATTGAGAGAAGGACTTCATTGTGAAATTAGTGCTTTATTGACTTTTTTCCTGTGACCTTGATTTGTCAGCCATTAAAGCAATGTCTGGATTTGTGATATGGCTTTATGAATACCCAAATAATTATCACTTATTTGCCTGAAATGGTATTTCAGGTAGCCTTCATCTGCAAATCTGTGCATGTGTGAATTTTACTTTTTTGAACAGAAGCAGCATGTAGCTTACATTGAACAACAAAATGAGCCTTAATTTATATTAGCCTCTGCAGAAAACAGATGCTTGCCACTCAGCAGGCCTGAAATAAATAATAATCTCCCTTGGTCGTACTGATTTGATGCAGATAGTTAAGTCTAAAGGCAAGCATTATAAAGTGCAGTATATTAGGAGGAAATTGATATATCCCTTAATAAAACATAAGAAGAGTGAACTTGATAATGATCTTATTGTCACTCCTGACCTTAAATGGCTTTGTCAGACAGTAAAATTTGATCTGTATTCCCTTCAGGACTGGAAAAATTGACTGGCAATAATATTTTTCCTTAATTGCATTCACTGGAAAAGAAGGGTTCTCGGATTAAAAGTCTGCACACAAGAAGTAAACCTTCCATGCTGGTGCTGATTTGCAAAGTAAGATATGGGCACAAATACTCCACTTGCCAGTTTCTCATCTTAGATGTAAGAAAACATTAAAAAAATATTGGTGTCTTTTGGATATTTGAAAATACATTTTTTTTCAATCAAGTTTAAGAAAATAGTCTTCACAGTCATAAGAAGAAATCTGCTCTGAGTATTTCTAAAATGCAATCTGGTATAATTTAGATTTTTTTAAATATATTTGTTTTAAAATGCTTAAATAACATTAAAATTATTCTTATGTATATTTAGGCTCTTTAAATATTATATCCTATTTTCCTGAAGAATCAAATCTTATTATCTCTTTAAGATGCAACTTTGAAAATGCATTTATTACCCAGCTTTGTTCCAGTGCTTCATCATGACGTGAAGTCTGGTGGAAGTGATCCAGGTAAGCATTCATTTTCAAAATAGAATACAATGAAGATTATTTTAATGTAAATGAATTTTTTCTGCATTTTATGTCTTCATTTTTGTCCTTAAATCTGGAATGTCTATTACCTCCCTTTGTATATTCCTAATAATATTTAGAAAGATAAATACTCTTATGGGATAAGTTTATTTCATATGAGAATGTAGATAAGATCGTCTTGTTACTACTATTTAAAACAAAATATTACTATCTTTACAGACAGCACATTGAAAATGCATTTAGACTTTGGTGCTGTACTGTGCTGTGAATGTACCACTAACATTTTGTGGAGTTTGGGAAAGGATTTAAGACACTTTACAGAATGTTTATTCCCAACCATACTGTTACCATAGTGCCAGTAACCATGATGCAAAATAACCATGTAGCAAATAACCATGATACAAAATCTTTACTATAAATGTGGTATGATACTCAACCTCTGCAGAGAAACAAAGGCACCCCTCCTTCTTTTCTGAAGGTGTGAACGCATTCTCTTCCATTTCAAAGCTGGTTTCTCTAGATCTCCTCCCATTTTATCATCTGCCAAATCCGGAAGATTTGGTCTCCCCTTTTTCCCTGCTCTTGAGTTACTGAAATTATTCCCATAGCTTCAGACCTGATTTCTTTCTAATGACACAATGACAGTCACAGTGAGCTTTCCTAGGCTGAGTTTTCCTCAACACTCTGTGTGACAGGTCTTCAGACTTCCCCTTAGCACTCAGGTTTTTTTTTCATTATTTGACCATGCCCTTTTGCAGTATGTGAGAAACCAATTTAATTTTTATTTATGCCTCAACATATGTTATAAATCCATTTTCTGACATGGGGTGAAAAATTACTTCAGGAGCTGTACACACGCTGCGAGCCTTAAGATATGCCACATGCAGGAGGCAGCTCAGAGAAAACAGAGGAAGGCTCTGTCCCCAGGGAGACTTTGCCTGACAGCCAGCTGGGGGAGAAACTTCCATGGCTGGGCTGCAAGTGACCCCCCTTGGATGCAGGCAGTTACCAAAGCTTGGAAAAATTTGCCCATTTGACCAATGGTCTTCCTAAAAGGGCTAAGTTATGGGAAGAGTCTTAACACATAAACACAGTCAGCTGCGCCATAATTTTTCCCTGCTGTTTCTGGTTTCTTGGTGAGGAGAGAGTACCTAAAGAGCTCATCTCCCTGCAGAGCTACCTCTTCCCTGCCTGCTTCCCCTGCCATCCCTGTCTGTCGACCCCATTTCACCAAGCAGCCCGTCACCACAGCAAGCTGTTTTTTGAGGACAGAGGAGCCGACAGCAACCCGCTGCCACCGCCCTGCATGACTCCACCTCTTCTAGCTACTCCTCCAGTTATTTTGTTCAAACATGAAAGGTTTACTCTCGTTAATGCTCAACTTGGTGGTGAAAATTCTGTCTTTTTCCTGTCCTAAAATGCCTGGGAAAGGCATGTGCTGCACTTGTCTAAGTGTTAGATCTTGCATTAAGAGAGTTTAACATCTCTAGTTAATCTGGGATAGGAATCCTCAGTTGAAGTGGATCTTATGAGGAAAGGCTGCACCTGTAACAGGGATCTTGGAACACTTCTAAGGAAAAAAAGTGCTCCATTTTTCTTTACTGTTGCCATGCAAATGCCGTTGGATGTTACTTCAAGTGTCACTTTATTTTATGGGGTGATAACAGCAGGAGTGTTAGAAAATGAAGACTTTGTTACTCTGGAGTGAGCAACTATTTCTTAGGGAGAAAATGGATGAGGTGAGGTGTTTCCTTTTTTTTTTCCCTTAACTCCACTTTCTTTTTGAATGCAGCGTCTGAGATGAATATTTAAGAATTCTACTTCAGCAGAATGGGTATTTTAAGCCCGAGTGAGCAGAGAGAACAGAGCAATATGTGATATCCTGCAAAGGATAGAAGTGATCTTCACTTCTGGAAGAGCTGGAACAAAAATGAATCCAATACAGAAAGGAACTGGGATGTCACTCATTTTTGACATCAGAGGCAATATAAAGTTGAGGATCTGTCTCTTTCCCATTGAAATGGCAGTCCCTGGTCTGTTGTGGCAAGGTGGCTGTGGACAATAGAAGTCAGTGTGACCAAGTTTTATCTTTCTTGTGTATAAAGCATTTCTCCTGAGAGAGCTTGAAAGGGGAGATATTCATTAGTCTAAATAGGCAATATTAAAATTTGCATGAACAAAGAATTTTCTCCTTGTTAAGTGCCATATGCTGCCTTTTCATTGTCAAAACACTTTGTATTTGTTATGAAAAACATAGAAAATTATTTAACTAAAATGTCTTTCATTTCTGCTGAATCAGAATTCAAGGATTGGATCAGAGGGAACAATACATCCACCAAAGCATAAAGGAAGATGATGGCTCTGAATTAAAGTCTAACAGTGGTGAGAGGATCTCGGAGACAGATTGCAAAGATACTTTATAGTGAGAAAGCTTGTTTTCAAGCCTTAACCCTTTTAAGTTTGCCCTGTGTGTAGCATATGACTTGCATGACTTCTGGGTAGATTTTCTTGTGCTGACACACACCTCATCTCTTTTGAATGCTCAAGTTCTGGGTGGTCCCTTTCTTGTTTCTCCACCTTACATACAGTCTTATGAATGATTATTTGAAAATTTTTTTGAACATCACTGTTCAGATTTTGTAGGAGAAGGGGACACTAAATGTGGTTTTCTTGATTTATGTGTTACTGCAGAGAATTGTGACAGATGTACATTATTTATTGCATCAGCCTCTCGAGTGATTCCAGTTAATTAGTTTCTGGAATTTGCTTTTAGGAATATCTCTTTCTGAAAGTGTTTCTGAGCTGTTTTTGACCAAGTCTTAGAGAAGGTTGATGGTTATCATATGTAAGCAAGACATGGTTAAGCAAATGCACCTTCTTTTTAAATTGAAATCTTTATCTTACACTGTAAGAAGAAAATATTTTACATTACAATGTGCTACAAGCACTTGAGAATTATTTTCTTTATTCGGAATTAGTATTAGCTTTGCATCAATTGTTTTGCATATTTTATCTGAAATTCTCTCCAACTCAATGTGTCTATAAAATAAAGAATATTTTTCCCATATGCTCCTTGCTAGTAAGCAAGGAGTCTCTTGAAATACTTTTCAAAGTGTTTCTGCACTGTTCACATTTTACAAAGATGAGGTATGCTTATACTTTAAAAAGTATTTGTGACAACTTGAATACAGAGATTGATGCCAATGCATTAAAAAAGGTTACCATGGTTGTTGTTAACTAATTTCTACTCTGTTAGAATCCCGTGAAATTACTAAAAAAAATTCCGAATATATTCTTTTCACTGAATACAATACAGCACATTATGGTCTTAAAATAACTTCCATTGATATTACACGTGAATCACCTTTTAAGAATGCTGTACAACATTGGAGAAGCTGTGCAATTAATCCCCTAACATCAGCATATCCTTTAACTCCTAAAAATTGCAGGGGGAAAAAAGAAGTGATTAGCAGTAATAGTGCTTCCAGAGAGTTCCATAAAATTTTGAGTACTAACTCAACCTACTGAAATATTAATGCAGGATGGCAGGTGTATGCAGTTAAAATTGTTCCTGTTTGCAGTTTCTAATAAAGCAGCATAAAAAAAAATACAGTTTTAACAAAATTTCTTGTCTAGGGTGTAACTGGAGCAAGTAATCTTCAAGGACAGACTCAAAAAAATAATCCACTCTCTTGTTTCTTTAATTTTTCTTAAACTACATACCCAACTCCTCCATGCAAGCCTTAGAACAGTAAATATTCTATGTGTAAACAAAAGGATGCAAAGCTGCAAGAAGGGTTGTTTGCTGTCTAAGGATACATCTCAAAATGAAGTAAACTACAGATGCTAGAATGGGTATTGGAGAATGATCTTACCAGATATTACTAGCAAAGCTTTTATTTGCAGCACAGGGTTTTTTCTACATATTTTTTAATTCCCATGTAATTTATTTCTGGAAATGATTATCAAAAACACATCTCCAGGTGAACAATAAATGATGAGATCCCAGAAGCTGCATTTGAAACTTCAGTGCATCTTAGTGTGTAAGCCTTGATTTTTCTGTTTTGTAGAAGCATTTTATTTTTTTTCAGAATGCTTTTGGTTGTTTTTTCCTGTCAAGTTTTACAAGTCTGAAATTGTGGGGCTTTGATGTCAGCCAAACAAAAGGGCTGCATACAATACTTTGCCAGATGCAAGTGTTAGCAAAATGATAATCCCTCTCTATTTGCAGCCATGGCTTTTGTACCCTAGGTTCAGTTCAAAACAGTAAATGCAGCTTTTCTCTTTGTGAAAAAAAGTCTACAAAACACTCTTGCTCAGACCCAGACATGGGAACATTAGTGGGGATAGTAGTATTAAACTGTGTAGTTCAATTTCCAAAATGGTTCAACCTGCCCAACAAATTGTGCTTCTGCAGACACATCCCACAGCCCACAGCTCAACTCCATCCCATCTCTTCCCACACTTAAGTTTTGAAATTTTTGAAAAATTGTCTATTAAATTAATCTTGTTCTTGCCAGTAGAGAAAAATTTATAAAGATAGCTCATCTTTAGATATAATCTGTTGAAACCAAACAGGGTAGTTACAGTGATTTAAAATAGTGTGTTAGAACAAGAGCTGCTAAAGGAGCCTTAGTGAATAGAAAAAACAGTGAGCAGCAGAGAGAGCAAATGAGGCAAACTTTGCCCTCAGACTAGGCCAGCCCACTAATTTCTACCCTAGTGTGGAAGTTACTTTCCATCTGCTGTATTTTTAAATGTGTGAATGGGAAAGTTCCCATTCTTTTTCCTCACCTTTCTTTCTGCAGCCCTTACTGCTGAAGAACCAGCTCTACATAGAGATGGTGCATAAATTATATATGCAAATCTCCCGCGTTGGTTTTCAGCCATGAGGCTCCCACTGTGTTTGACCCTGTGCTGGAAGTAGAGTGGTAGAAAGCAGATGCCCTGTATTGAAAACGCAAGTAAAGTTTTGGCTTAGGAAAGAAAGTCTGGAGAATCATTTGGCAAATCAGTTCACTGTATGAGTTTTCTTAATCTTACATCTCCCTCTTTCACTAGAACTGCACTACTTTTGCCTAATTTGTAGAGATCTAGGAATTTGTAACCCTATCAAACTATTCTTAACAGTTAAAATACAGCATGCTGAAAACACCAACCTATACAGCATGGCAATGCAACCCAAGTAAATTATCAAAATAACATATCTTTACATCTGTATTTATAATCTGCATGCCTGTATATACATAGGCATTCAAATTAAAAGAAAAATTAAAATACAATGCAAAAATTGAAACGTAAAACTAGTTCACAATGATCTCTAAATTTAATCAGTGGTTTGTGAAAAGGCTATTTATTTTATGCAGTTACATTTTATCACTTTAACTGTAAGATAAACTGCCTTTTAAATTACATTGAAAAAGCTATTATTAGGTAGAATAATAACGTTGATGCAGTTTTTAAAACCTCAGCTTCCAAATATTTATTCCTATGGTTAATAGCTTTCTGTGTATGCTGAGTTCAGCATTAAAATTATTTAAACTAAACAAACAGAGAATCTATAAATATGCAAGTACAAAAACTAAGTTTAATCCCCTAATCTACTAACTACTATGTGTTTTACTATAGCTAAACTATTATAATTTGTTCTTACAAATAAGAGAATAAAATGAAACTCTGCAGTGTAGAATCCCCTGAACTCCCTCCCCCCAGCCAATTCCAAGGGCATTGTGTTGGAAAGACTTACCATAGAGCTCATTCCTCCTGGGTGGACAGAAAAACACTTCCTCCCTCATGGACCTCTGCCTCGCTGATTCCCATCATTTCACAACTTTCCCTGGTTTCTCCTTTCCCTGTTTCCTCATTGCTTAGGTACCCCTGGTGGCTGCTCCCTCTCCCGTGGAGACCAGTGCCCTTGGCCCTGCCCTTGGCTCTGCCCCCCATCCTATCCCCTACTTAAGGAGTGAGACCACGTGGTCCCCTTCTTTTTTGCTTTTAGTTCACCTTTGGCCTGCATTGAAATAAACTTCACTGGAATTAACCTTGCAAAAGAGCCTCCTGCCTTTCTTCACTGAGCCAGCTGTGGTGAGTGTGGTATGCGGATTTGACTGTTTTGCCTTAAATGCTGATCCAAGCAGCTTTTCCACAGGAGATGCTCCTCAGAATCAAATACTAGGCAGCTGCAACCACCACCCAAACCCATGTTTTTACAAAGCAGTACAATCTATTTATTATACAATCTTTTTCATTTTAGATGCATTTAAAATGGAAAAAGCATTAAATACTACTGGTTGAATTGTAAACACATCAAAATGTATTGCTCTGTGTCATAGGATTGTATTTCTACACCATTTTTTAAGGATTGAAATTATTAATTATTCTGGATTTTGCCTTTTTTTGTAAAATTTCAGTTGGACAGTACAGAGATGCACTTAAGCAATGTGAAGTTGTTTTATGACAAATTTGCCAAAGCTGAATGCATGAGTTTTAACCCTGTCTTTGTTTCATGCTCATAACCAAAAAGTTTATCATGCTCGTAACCAAAAGTGCCATTATTGTGGTACTCTGGTGGTGGAGTGGCTTAGAGTGGGAACATACAAATAAACCTATGTAGAGTTGAAGCACGGACAAACGACTCTTCAACTAATTAAAGCTGAAAAGAGGGTGTATTTATTACAGCTCTGGACACGTGGAATCCTTTACAAATGCACATGCATTACAAATTACAAAAGCTGGAGTCACAGGCTCCAGCTCTCTATTTATCTAAAAAGGCTTTACATATTCATCTAATTCCCAAAACACCTAATACATATTCACTACCTAGCCCTGCCTACCCTCAGTTCATATTAAAATGCACTATAATTGAGCCCAAATTTTGACTCAATTATAATACATTCGGATTAATTTATAATTAATTTATAATTAATTTGGATTGCTTGTGCAATCTTTCACTTAAATGGGTCGGTGGGTTTTGAAATGGGTTGGTGGTCATCTGAGGTCAAAGTGACCTTTACTTTTGCCTTGTTGGCAGGCTCTTGGACCCTTTGGCTATAGCTCAAGTTTCGGGGCCCAGGTGCAGGCCATGGTCCTCTTCTTTTTCACAATTAGACCTGCATTCCCATCCTGCTTCTTTAAACATAATAAAGACAAATGCATTATTTATATCTTAGCTTTACTTATTCTATCTGCTAATAGTTAACTATTCCCCATTACTTCTGCTCTTCTTGGTATATTCCTAATTGTTTCTATTCCCCCCCCAGCTAAATCCAGCTAAACTTTTAACTATTTCAGTTTCTTTAAACCCTTGATTCATTCCCCCCTTTTTCTATAGGGTTAGTAAATTCTTTTACTAATATACAGATTCTTCTTCATCTAACTAGGTCATAAGGTAAGTGTCTTTCAAAGCTATACCATATGCTCCTTGACAATGAAGTCAAGACTGCCATTTGCCATAGCATCCTCTAATTCTAAATAAATATTGCAACAGACAAATTTAAGCTTATACCAATTAAAATGAACAAAATCATTGCATGGATTAGGACATTAAGTATACCAGTTGCTTTTCATGACCATCCAAAAAGTACATCCCACTGAAGATGAATTGCTTCTTGCTTTATTTTTTGCAAAACCTTGCTGATTTCCTTTGCATCATAATGAAAAATTATTAAAACCTATTCTCTATTTTCTTTAATTTTTCCTAAAGATCTCACTCAGATTTTGATGCTTTATTAACTGCTTTACCAAGGTAAGGTTCATGCTAATGGGTGCAGGTAATAAAGGGTAATACCATTGGTGATACCTACGGTTGTGTAGTTGGCAATTATCAGCTGGTGGGAGATAACTTGTACTGAATATCAAATTGCACCCTATAATGTTAAGAAAATTACAGACACAACAGTTAACAGGCAAATACCTGTTTACTTTGCCTATTTTCACTGAGGTACAGGCAGTTCTCAAGCATACACAGCCCTGACTAATGTATATAAATACTGTTTTCTCAATGGTGTCTAGGTGGAACTTAAAGTGGCATACACCTCGCTTAGTATCTAAGCATATGACTTAGGCATCAATGGTATTACTTTCACAGCAGACGAATCACTGCTAGTACTCTTAGGTAACACAGTGTGGTACTAACAATTCTGTGCTTCTAAAAATTCCTAGCTGCAGGCCTGCTACGGTTTTTCTTCCCAAGGGAAAACTTCTCACTCTCCCAAGAGAGATTTTATAAACAATATTTGTAAATCATATTATTTCTCAAAACAACAGGTGGTATTTTTCCTACCCTGTTCTCACAACATAGAAGATATTGTTTTCTCTCACTTAACCAATGGTAATAGAGAGGTGTCATTCTTTAGTAACCAATCACTTTTAGCATTAGCGAAACACACTATAAAAGGGTGTTCCATTTGTATCAGGGGGAGACTTCAGGGACCCTTAGGGGGAGCCTTCTGAAAATAAATGCCTTCTGATCTTAAAACCTTCTTACTAGAGTCTTGATGTTCATGGACAACAGCGACAACACAGGATTCTAGATTTACAGTTTGCTATTTCTTCTCTACCATTCTGGACTGTACTCGATGTTCAGAGGGGTGAAGTACTGCCTTTTCACGATTAAGTAATGACATGATAGGGTGGATCTATGTATGGTAAGTACAAAGTCAGTGACTACATTAGTAATTGGGTCATAAGTATCATGGTCCACCAAGACTGCAGTCTTTTCTCTAAACTCGTGGCATTATCACAAACAGATTTTCATATTTCAGTTAGGAAAACATCTTCACTTCCTTTTCTTATAACTAAAACAATTGTTGACTGTATCCACAACTGTGCTTGTATACAGCTAAAAGTTAAAGACACATAGTCTTGAGCCATATTAAGTGCCCTTAGTATTAATTTGTGGTCTCGGTCTTCAGCTGTCTTTAATTTTGATAAGGCTTTCAAAACTTGTTATTGGTTATGCATTATTGGTTAGCATCCCCTAATGCTAACAAAAATGACTGCAAAGGCTGCCTTATTTTGCCATTCAAAACCCCTAGTCCTGTACTTAGTATTCCAGTCAAATCTAAAAAAGGGAAAACAAGCTGGTTGAATCTTCGAAATGTTGATCTGCATCAACAGTCCAACATGCTTGTGGGACTGTCTTGGGTTAAACAGCAATTGTTGCTGTCCTACATTTCTAATTACATATGGTCCAATTTCACAAATTTTGGCTCTAAGTTTAGATGGTGTGATGGAGGCTTGGGTGCTTGTGGCCAATTTGGTACTGGTACTCATGCTTTTCATATACCTGGTCCCTATGCATGACTACAGTTGATCTGTTTAGATCTTTGATAACAGAATAGCTTCCCATATTACCAATAACCCAATTAAAAGCTTTTGGACCAAGGCCATTCAATATTGTTCTGAGTAAAAGCACTTTCTTGAATTCTTGCTACAGCTATAAACAAAACTAATGTTCACAACTGCAATATACTCATTTTGCCCAAGTAAATTTTGGTTTCAGTTCATTATCACCCAGTGTCACTTTCCAAGGTTCTTCAGGAGTCCTTTTCACTCATGTGTGGTAGATCCAGGATTTTGTACTTTGATTTTGATTGCAGTAAAGGTGGTGAGGAATGGTCCTTCCTGCAGTGGCTCCCAAGTTTTTTCTGCAAAAGACTTAACATACACTTAATCTCCAGGCTGAATGTCATGTACTGGCCCATCTAATTCTCTGCTTTGAGTCCCAGCGACATGTTTTCCAATTTCTCTGAGTTGTTTGTTTAGGGCCAGCATGTATCTGTGTAGGGTTTCTTTCCCCACTTGGACTGATGTTCCCTCTTGCACCCCATATGGCCTTCCATATAGTATCTCAAAAGGACTTAATTTTTCTTTTGTCCTTGGTTTAGTCCAAATCCACAGCAATGCTAATGGAAGAGCCTAGGGCCAAGGTAATTTTGATTCTTGCCCTAACCTTAATCAAATGCTTCATTTTCTTTACTTGGCTACTTGACTGAGGATGATATAGGGTATCAAGTTCCCAGTCTATGTCTAAGTGGCGGTTACTTTACTGCACAATTTTGAAATAAAATGTGGTCTTCTATCTGAGGATATTGGGTCTGGGACTCCAAAGTGTGGTATTATTTCTTGTGACAGTGCTTTGGTTACCTCTTGTGCTTTGGCAGTTTTGGTGGGGAAGGTTTCTGACCACCCTGAAAGGGTATCTGTTAAAGCTAATAAATATCAGTATCCTCCCTTCCTGGGAAGTTTTAAAAAATCAATTTGCCACTGTTGAGCAGGCCCATCATCTTTTCTAATTTGTCTAAGTTTTGATTTGGGGATATAGGATTAGTTTGGAGGCAAAGACTACATTGCTGGGTCACTTGGATGACTGTACTTTGTAAACTTCTGGCCATAATCTTGTCCTTTAAATAGTTCAACTCTCTATTGTGTTTTCTTATGTTCCTCTTCAGTTAGTAACCATAACAAATAGGAGGGAATAACAAGCTTTCCTTTCCTTTCTTCTGTAACAGCCCACCTTTCCTGGTTATAACTTCCTTTCTCATTTTTAATAAGCTTTCTGTCCTTTTTGTTATACTTTGTCTTACCTTCTAAGGAAATTTAATCATCTGGGATTAAGGTTGCTTCAATGGGTATCTTACCTTTAGCTGCTTCTTTTGCCTCCCTGCCCACCAGCTCATTCCCTTCTTCCAATTCAGAACTCACTTTCTGGTGTGCCTTGATATGCATGATGGCTACCTCCTTAAGTAGCTGAACTGCTTCTAACAGTTTTATTATCTCGTGTGCATGCACAAGCCCAAATCTGGAATCTGTATAGATATTGATTTCTTTTCCCTTTGCCAATTCTAAGGCATGGGTCAAGGCCAATTATTTTGGCCTTTTGTGCAGAGGTGCAGACTCGATTACCTCCCTGTAAGTGCTAACCGCACACCCAGCATGCCTTTTCCACTGATAACATCGCTGCTTCTATCAGTAAACCAGGTCTCAGTGCCTCAAGAGGAGTTTCCTTTAGATCCGGGTGACTGGAGTAGGTAGCTTCAATCGTCTTCAGGCAGTCATGGATCACTGGTTCTCCTGCATTCCCACTGAGAAAGGAAGCTGGGTTCACAAGGTTAGTGACCAGAATCTCAACATCATCTTGCTCTACCATTATAACTTGATATTTCAAAAACCTCTGTGAGGAGAGCCAATGTTCCCCTTTTACTTCTAGTAGAGTAGACACTGCATGGGATACAGCACAGTCATCTTCTGGCCCAGGGTGAACTTCTGTGCTCCCTGGATATTTACCACCACTGCTGCAACAGGTCTGAGACACCCTGGCCATCCCTTAGCTGCTGAATCCAGTTGTTTGGAAAAATAGGCAACTGCCCTCCTATATGGGCTCAAGTCCTGTGCTAGTATTCCCAGGGCGATCCCTTGCTTCTTATGAGAGAATAGAAAAAATGGTTTACTCACGTCTGGAAGTCCCAAAGCTGGAGCTGACATGAGGGCTTTCTTTAGCTGATCGAAGGCTCGCGTGGCTTCTTCTGTCCATTGAAGATCTCTGTTCTCTTCTGTGATTAAGGGGTACAGGGGTTTTACCAACAGTTCATAATTATAAAGCCACAGTCCTTCATTGTCTGTGGTTTTGGGGTTTGGCATATTGCTTCTTTGCGGTCTTGCCTTAGAGTCCTTTGCCTAGCACTGACCTTATAACCCAGGCAGATGAGTGTTTGCTTTGAGCCTTTTTCTGAGATACTTTATACCCTTGTAAACCCAAAAAATTTCAGGAGGCTTACCATCCAGTCCACACGTACCTCTTGNGTGGTGTTTAAAAAACAAAACAAAACAAACAAAAAAAAAAACACCTTGGGGCAATACCGTCCATATGAGCTGAATCTTACACCCACTCTTGGGATTCTCCCATTCGAAGGCAAAAATTTTCTGGCTGGCTTCATGGAGAGGGAGGCAAAAGAAGACATCTTTCAAACTTAAAACAGTAAACCAGGTTAGTTCAGGTGTAAAACATGTTAGCCAGATGTATGGGCTTGCCACCACCAGGTACAGATCCTCAGTAATCTTGTTAATAACTCTCAGGTCGTTTACTACTCGATATGATCCATTAGGCTTTTTAACAGGTAAAATCATAGTGACATTCTTTTAATAGTCCCAAAAAGTTCTCAATCACTGGACTAGCTCCCTCCTTATCTTCCTTTTTCAGGGGATACAGTTTGACTCTAACTGGTTGTTTTCCTTCTTTAAGCTTAACCTGCACAGGGGGTGCATTCTTCACCCTTCCTGGGTGAAGCCCATACCCCAGGAAATAACTGATCCACTATTTTTTTTTGTTAATTTCATCTTAATTTTCAATTTTGGTAATATTAAGCTTAGCATCTCTACGTATTGTTGATCCTTTACTTCCAAAGTAATCTCCCATGCTTAAATGTAATCTTTGCTTCCAGTTGCTCTAACAAATCCCTACCCAACAGTGCCTTTGGAGAGTTGGTCATAGACAAAAACCTATGAATATATTTTATGGTTTGCAAAAATACGCTTTTTCAGATTGGCCAGTTGCCCCCTTTACCATAACAAAATTATCTATTATAGATGTAGGTTGCCTCTGTTTCTACTAAAAATTGCATTTTCTTAGTTATCTTTTTTA
>VWZP01000608.1:0-83820 GCA_013396995.1 Dicaeum eximium
AATTTCTCAAAGGCTCTGACAACTGCTGCTAATTCTCCAATTTGTGGGGATCCCTGAACATTTGAACAGCAGACTCCCACTCCTGGGTGTCAGGATTTTTCCAAGTCATAATTGACTTGTGGGTCATTTTCCAGAGCCATTGGTAAAAACAGTCAGTGCCTTTAAAGGAGTCCGACTCTTTAATGATTTTGGGACCAAATTAAAACACTCATTAAATAGTTTATGTTTCTGTATATGGATAGAGATTTGACCTGGGTAGCTGTCAAGAGCGAACTGGAGGTGTTCATTGGTCTGGAGCAGAGCTTCCAGCTCACCTGATTTCACTGGAAGGTAAATGCATGTGAACTCACACCCTGCTAAGGTTTTGAGGCATGATCTGGCTTTTATGATGAGCTGAGCCATCAGCTCCTGGTGTGTAGTGATAGTTTTATGTGGTTGGAGTGATTGGAACACCCACTCTATGATTAAACAGCTGATCTTTCAGAGTGGGGTCCCACTGGAAAATGAGCCCATGGAACTTGGGTGACTTAGCCAGGATGACAAATTGGAAGGGCAGGGTGGGATCAGCGTGGTGGGCTTGTCTCGTGGACAGTGCCTCTGACACCTTTTGGATCGCTACCCGGGTTCCTGGCGCGATTGTCCCTGGTGAGTCGAGGTCATCGCTGACTCGCAGGAGGTTGAAAAGGGGTGCGAGGTCCTTGGTTGTGATTCCCAGCAGCGAATGATCCCAGTTGGTGCTCCCACATAGCTGATGTAGGTCCCTCAGAGTTCTGGGGTTATCCTTGATGGTGAGCTGCTGGGGTACGATGGTCCTTTCGCCGATCCCGAGTCCGAGGTAGGTCCACGGGCAGGTGCTCTGAATCTTCTCGGTAGCAATTTCAAATCCAGCTCCTTCGATGTCTTGAACAGTCTTTTTGAGACCAGTCTCCAAATAATAGTCACTCTTAGTACATATCAGAATATCGTCCATATAGTGAAAAATTATGGCATCTGGGAATATTTCTTGAGTGGGCAAGAGAATGCGGACAACAAACATTTGACAGATAGCTGGGGAATTTTTCATCCCATGAGGAAGTACTGTCCATTGATACCTTTTTAGAGGGGCTTGTCTATTAATTGATGGTACAGAAAATGCAAACCTTGGGGCATCTCTGGGACGGAGCAGGATGTTAAAATAGCAATCTCTGATATCAATGGCTGCCAGTTTCCAGTCTCGGGGGAGCACTGAGGATGAGGGTAGGGCTGCAGAGGGCCTATGTCCTCAATGACCTCATTGATCTTCCTGAGGCCTTGCAGGAGCCTCCACTTGTGTTTGCCTGATTTACGAAATACAAAGACTGGGGTGTTCCAAGGGCTAATGGATGGTACTATGTGGCCTTTGGACAACTGCTCCTCCACTAGAGATTTGAGCACATTTAACTTTTCATCTGAGTGGGGCCACTGATCAACCCACACTGGTTCATTAGTTTTCCATGTGAGCCAAGGACAGGGCAAAGGGGATTGGTCTCCAGGGGAGAGGGGGCAGCCACCAGGGGTATCCAACCAATGAGGAAACAGGTAAAGGAAAAACCGTGGAAAGCTGGGGAATATGGGAATCAATGAGGCAGAGATCCATGAGGAAGGAAGTTTTTCTGTCCACCCAGGAGAAATGAGCTCTATGGTAAGTCTTTGCAAGGCAATGCCCTGGGGAATGTGCTGAGGGGAGAGAGTTCATGAGATTCCACAGACTTGTGTTCAATGCCTGATTTTAAGGACTTTATGGAAAGGTGTGGAAACACAAGCCATGCAGAGCTTAGCAAAGAAAGGGAAGATTTCCCCTGTTTCTGCTGTGTGGTACTGGGAAAGATAAAAAGTTGAAGGAAGTCTGGTCCAGTATAACCAATGGTTCTGCAGAGCTGGCAAATAAAGGTGTGGGCTAGGACAGTCCACACAAAGGTTTCCCCAGTGCATGTAAGTTATTCTAGTGAGGTTGCAAATGGCTGACTGGGGGGCTGTTGCAGCCCAGTGCTAGCTGTCAAGAAGAAATTCCTTCTGCCAGAAAGAAAGGAGCAGTTCTCCTGCAAGGAATGAGCAGCTGAGAGAAATTTTGCAGCTCTGGGAAAACCTCAGCTGTTGCCAAGCTGCTCCCTCCCATCGGCCCAGTCCTGTCTCCTGCCTCCCCACTTTCTCCTATGATTCAGCCACCTGGAGCTGCAGCCCTCCCCTTGGGGTCCTCCTCAGCCTTGGAAACCACATGGTGTTTGGCTCAGAGAGGGCAGTTTTACTATTAGACTGTTACCAAGGAGGGTGCTCACTCCCTGCCCTGTGAAAGTCACAACAGTCTCAACAGAGTAAGTGCTCTGGGCTGGGGTTCACACAGGACCCTGGCACAGATCACTCAGTCCTACTCCCTCCTGTCATCCCTACTTCTTCCTCATGTGCATCCCTTCCCTCCCACCCCAGCACAGCCAGGCTGCACAGACAGCTGCCCGTTACTACTCAGTAGTTGCTTGAATCCCACTAAATGCTTGTCAAAGTGCCCGGAGAGCTGAAAGTGAGCTCTTTAAATTACATTTGTTGAAAGATCCCTGGTGCCTGTTCCTGCTTTTCATTTTCAGCAACTCTCTGAAATCATAGTTTGTTTTACAGTGATGTTTTGTTTTTCTTTTCCTGCATCCAACCTATAAGTCATGGATGATGCATATTAAACACATTAAATGGGTTTCAGCCAGGCTGTGCACCATGTGTGCATAAGGCTGAGGTCTGGGACAGCGGCATTTTGTGTTTACTTTCCATACTGGGAAACTGTATGGTGTGATGCTCCCTTATGCACAGCTCTGGACAGACATTTGGCCTAATTTGAAACCTTAGAAAGAGGTTGTATGGAGGGGAGAGGCAAAACCGCTAAGGCCATCACCCAGGAGGAGGAGGAGGAAAAAGCAGAGCCTGCTTGACGGGTTAAAGCAAAGCCTGGAAACCAGGACTGCTTGGATTTATGCCTGACCACAGCTGACAACGGGCAAGTCTCTTCACTTTCTATGCTTCTGTTTCCCCATCTGTGAAACTTGGCCCCCCTTTCTCAGGGAACGTATATAGAGGAAGTGTTTTGAGGCTCCCCTCACAGAACCATTTCTTTGTATACAAGGAGCTCTCATATATTTTTAGAAGAGTTTTTAATTAGAAGGAGAATAGCTCCTTCCATTGAAGGCGAATAGCTCCTTCCATTTAAGAAAAGCTGAGATTTTTGTTCTTATTATACATTTATGACCATACACGAGGTTCTCGGGGTTTTTTTTAAATGCTGTGCCTTTCCAATTTTCCTATTAATATGTCATAAGAAAATCACGGATGGTGTCCAAATTCCAATTCATGGGAATGGAATTAATATCTCCATTAAAATGAAAAAGGGGGAGTAATTTGGGGAAGTTTCAGAAGCGCTGGCGGGTTGTTATAGTTGGTCTCATCTCTCCCATCCCAGTGACTCATTCTGGGAATGGATAGTGCCTCTGTGTCTTCAGACATTTAACACCTCTCTAACAAGATCTAGCATCAGCTGGGATGTGTGAACAAATAATATGGAGCAATCTGAGACCTCCTAGGACATTTGTCTCTAAGCTGTGTCAGGGCCTGATTCTGTCAGAGGTGGGTGGGAGTTGGAGAGGCTACATATCAACTTTTTTTTTTAATACCAGCAGTGGGGAATTTTGGTTACAAGTCATCCCTCCCAGATCATGTTTCTGAAGATGTAAAGAAGAAAACAAGGTTCAGAAAAGAGCAGCCTGCCAAAAGGAAGAATATTTTAAGAAGATCTTTCTGACTATATCCAGATTATGTGTAAATTTAAGTTACTAAGAGAAAATGAGAACCATTTGTTTGAAGTTCAAATCCTGTCTGGCCTTTACTAGGCTAGGTTTCAAGCATCCTGTTTTGCCTAATCTCTGTGTCTCAATCCATCACCTTGATGCAACTTCCCCATGAGAGAGCTCCATAGTTCTATCTGAGCAGTTGGACTTGGGAACAAAAATATCAGTGCTGGAGCTCTCTCCTGGCAAGTTTTGTGTGTTGTCAAATGTTTGAGCACAAGAAGAGTATGAAATACCCCAAAGCTGTGGTTTCAAGTATCTCAGGCTGAGTAGGTGTTAGAAAATTGAATTCAAACCAAGCCCTGTTCTCAAACTTTTCTGACTTTTATCTTCAAGGGAGCCCCATAGGCTGAGTTTGGACTGTGGATTCCAAAAATCTGATGGTGCCTCAACTTGCCCTTGTAATTTGGCTGCCAAATGGCAGCTACCAGCTGGCTCTACCAAAGTTCAAATTTACAGCAGTCCCACCTCAACTGTGTTGAGACAGAAATCCCAAATTCAAGAGTACACGAGACAGTCTGGAAACAAGTATTGAATATTAATTTTTAAAAAATCCAAAATTTCAACAGATTTCTCTTTTAGATATTGTAAGTGGTTTCCAGATCTGAATTACATAAAAACAATCCAGAATTTATATGTAGTACTAAAATAGTTCTGTTCATTGGGAAAACTTGAAGATCCTATAATAAAAATGTAATGAAAGCAGTGTGGCTTCCTGACATTTCCAGCATAGTATAATTAATTCTATATAATTTATAAGCCCTTAATTTATTTTTCAAAGTTCTGAAAGCTTGATGTTTCATTGACATATTCCCCATGAAATTTACCTCAACATATCTTTGGTTTTTGGATGGAGAGATCTAAAAGGTTAGCCAAACTGTAGGCACTGAAGGAAAACCCATGCTTCTAATAATCTCTTCTCCTGCTTTCTGGGAAATGCCTTGTCTTCCCTTTTTTGGCTTTTTTTTGGTGGGGGGGTGGGCGAGTGGCAGGGTGGGCCGGGCAGCAGTGCAAGTGTTCTGCCTACAGATCTCCTGTGTAGACCCTCAGGGAGAAAGTGGAGATACCACCCCCTTAATAAATTACAAGGAGCAGCACACACTTTTTACCAACAGCTTTTAAGGTAACATTTGTTGGGCACTCACAATGCAGACACGCCCAGAAAGATCAGTCAGCTCTCTTCTGGTGAGCTCACGATGACAAGAAGCGTGCCCAGCCAGTCAGAGAATCAAGCTATGGGAGATACTGATCAAAACCACTCCTATCCATCAGACAAAGTCAGAGTCAAAGGGGAAATGACTTAGTACTGCACCCATTGTTGGTCACCTATCAGGTAAAGAGATGACTGTGCTCAGGAATCTGTTTGTCATTGCTAATAAATTTTTTTCACAATATATATGCCCTCTTTCATTTCACAAATATAAAATCAGGCCTATATCACTCAACAAAACCTTTTCTGCAAGCATTTTGTCAGTTTAGATGGTTGCCTGTAAGAACGCTGACAATTTTACAGGCGATGGAGATTTAGGAATATGAACTATTGCAGCCTTTGACAATCAAACTGCTGTAATGATGAGAAGACATGATGAGAAATCAGTGGTTTCCACTATCAATTATTATGGTGAGGGGAAAACTGATGTGATTTTACAAACCAGAACATGCAAGGGAGGATGCAGTCCAGTATAGTGATGAGCTGAACTTTTGATAAACCCCCAAAGCCTGCTGACAGGTGGGGAGTACTTGCTGCTTCCCTCCATGCCCAGAATCTTCTTCATCCTTTCATGATAAACACAGGAGCCTCATGGTGTAACTGCTCTGCCAATGTGGGGTGACTGGTGCTGCTGCAAGCTCATGTCCACCTCGCAGCAAAACATCCCATGGAGCAGCAAAAGAGAAGAGAAAGCCTTTTGATCACTCCTGAGCACCCTCATCTCATGCCATTGGCCCCCAAATCTGGCTGATGGACTTAACTCCACCACAGGTCTGCTGAAATGCTTATCATGGACTTACAGGGTGTTGAGGTCCTGAATACTACTGACCATAGGTGATGATCACTGAGTGGTTACTCTGATGGTTCAGATTTTCCTGAAAGCCCTGACTCCTGAAATCAACTGGTTACATGAGGAGCTCAGTTTCCATTTTAAAAGGAAAGATTTCTAGCCCTGGTAGATGCAGAAAAGTCCTCAAAATGTATTATCTAAGGGCTCCAAACATAGTATCCAATGCAAAGAAATTAAATTATATACTTTCAAATATCTTACTGTTTTATGATCAGTCTTGCAATTCATTTTTTTAAATTCCTGATATTATATTCTCAGGAATAAAAGTAGCTGCTCCTTGACCTCAGAAAAGTCTTGTAATACTGACAAGTTATTTCATTAAGATATAGAAGCCACTATCCTACAGCAGCCACCTCTAAAATCTTCTCAACGGCCCGAGGTAACTAAATAATGATACTTCATTATTCACAGGTTGCTTGAGCATTCTCTGTATTAAGTGCAGGGAAGTTTAGATAACATCTAATTGCAAAGAGAAGCACTGGAAAGTTTCTGAGGGTGGCAACTGCATACCTAAATGACATTTATTTATTTAGAAGTGCTTAAGACATGCCTTTCATTTATCCTAGGCAGACACAGAGCCTTGAAATCAAAACTCATGCAATATCGCTTGGCCCAGTGCCTATACTTGGAAGAACTTTTTCATCACACCCAATCTAAAAAACTCCTTTCCCAGTTTCTATCACTTAATCATACTTCTTCTGCAGACACCACCCAGAGCAAAAAAACTGGGGTTAGCAAGGAAATCCTTGCTCAGCTACAAGGCTGCAGATGAATCTTTTAAACATGTTACCAAAATAATAAGAAAAAGTACAAATTTATTCCCTCAGTTTTGGCTGCCGCGATTAATTTCAGAGCTAATTGTTCTCCAGCTGTATTAAACCCTGAACATGGGTATTCTGATTTGAACACTGACACAACTGCAGCAATGGCAGTGAGGATGTAATGTAGCAACACTATGAGCATGGCAATGGAGTAGTCCATGACTTAGTGCTGACAATCCATAGCAAAACTGTGGCCATGAAGCATAGTTTCAGAATTAACACTTATAGGACAGGAACGCATGTTATTGTCATTGAGCTGGAATGACCGGCTGAATACAAGCCACGGAATCAGTGATTGCCTCTATCTCACGCTCACTTCATGCTGAGCTGGATTTTTTCAGTGGTTATGTGCTGATACAAGCAAGGCCATACTCAAAATGTTCTCTATCATCCCAACGCTATTATACAAATAGGTTGAAGGCCTCTTTTGAAAGAACCTCCAACAATACCTTTAAAAAATGTCTTTCCTTCCCTCAGCCCCAGAGCAGCATATATCAAAAGAAGTTTTTCAATACTGCAAGCCTAACCCTCCCCCTTAGAAACAGGCACTTTGTGTTTCACATAAGCTGGACCATATTTGGCACCGCTCCAGCCCCATTTGGAATATGCACATCTAGCAGTAGTTTGTTAACTGTAGAGACCTTTACCATTGCTCACTTTCCGTAAGGCACCTTTCCAAGGGAAGGAAGCTTGTGCAGCTCCCAGCCAGAGAGCGCTGCGTTCAGCAGTGTACAAAGAAAAGCTTCTCACTCCAGGCAGGCGCACGCACATGATTCCAATATCCTCACTCTGAGTTTGGAAGCTGCAGCTGCTACTTTACACCATAGCAACTGAAAACACCCCAAAGGGAGAGCAAGCAAGAGGTTCAGATCCTGTATGTAGAGCCATGACAACAGTGTGGTTTGAGCCCTGCAGCAGCTATCAGCCATCGGTGCAGCACATCATATGGTGCTGGGAGAGCTTTCTGAGGCAGGTGGGCATGCAATGAGTAAAAATAAAATGAAAACAACCTAGTTTTCATCAAGAGGAGAAAAAGCCATGGCAGAGGGTTGTTCTTATAAAATTATTTTCTGGACAGGAAAGTGATACTTGTGCATAAAGGCAGCAGTGCAGACAATTTGCACAAATGCCTCCAACAGCACCAGAGATAACATGAGGCTAGTAACAGAATCAGGCCCTTAAGAAGGAAGGAGAAATAAGGGTAGCACCACAGCATACTTTCCTACTTATTACCTCTCCTGCTTCTCCAGATCCTACTGAGTCCTGTGGGGCCTCTCTGCTCTGCTCAGTTGGTGTCTTTGCTAAAACATTCAGCGACACTGCAAGGAGAAGAGAATCTACATCATCAAGATGCACTTGGGCAAGCCAAATGTGGGCTTGTTTGGCCTAATCCTCTGTAAAATGCTAAATATACTGATAGCTCTTCAAAACAGTTCAGTACTTTATCCACAACCAGGAGTATGGCTTTAATAAAAATCTGCTTTGGAACACTTTCTGGTGTGCTGTGGGTCTGAGAATTCTCTGTGGTTTGTGGTCACTTGTTTTTCTAATACTTTGGTCACTATCCAATCTCACTTGTGTAGCTGGATATACCCATGTAATTTCTGGTAGAACTGAATTTTCCACACAGCACAATTTATAGCCCTCTGGTGTTCCCTGACACATGAACAAAGGTTGCCGCCAGCTTGACCAACATTTACGTATTTATGCTTTCAAGTAAGGGGCAGAATAACACTAACTGGTCTCTTCAAAGTCCTGTAAAAGTGCTTTAAAGTGGCCTAGCTTTCCCAACAGGAAACGAATTTCACCGTCTCCTCTTTAGTGACAGCAAATGTTTCCTGAGGTGTGGGAGACCTCAGAGGGAAAGTTGGGATTTGACAGCTTACAATCCCATCACTCATTTTAAAGCACTCAACTACATTTCATCAACCACCAAAGGCCTTCCTCAGAAAGATGTTGGCTAGAGGGGCACTGGGGGTGTTGTGGGGGCTGTGGTGGGCAGGGTTGCACTTAGGGCCCTCATCACCCCCATGGCACATCACCACCACCTGACAATGCAGCAATCACAGAGTCCCAAGGCAGGATAAAAGGAGATTTCTCCCATGTCCCCCACTGACAGATCTGGCCTGAGGGCAGCCTGAAGACATCTGAGAGACATGTGAGAGGAAGTCCCCAAGGAGCTGGTGGAATTACCTGGGCTGAGGGAGAAAGATCTGGGCATGGATGACGCTGCTAGAGGTTCTCTGCTGCAAAAGCAGCTCCTAGTGGGGCTCCTAGTGTACTTTGAATACCCATATTCAAAGTACATCTGATGGATGTAAATCCTGCTTTAGCCTTCAGCAAATGGATGCAAGCTCCTCAGGACATGAGAACCATCAACCACTGGAGGTGCCTGAGGCTGTCAGGCTTTTTTAGCTGGATAACAAGAGCCAGACCAAGGGAATGCCCTCTGAGTAGCAAAGCAGAGCTTGCCATTCTCATCCCCCCTGAAAACCCAGGGTCAGCCACAAGAAATGGGATGCAGAGATGTTGCCAGGGGTCCCAGGGTTTTGAAGCACTCACTGGTGGACTGCTGGTGCAGGAAGTATTTTTGTCCCTAGGTAGATCAGACTGGGGGCATTTGGCCAATCTTGGAGCCTCTGAGATGGGTCGAGGTAGGGCAGACTGGGGTTTGGGAATCTCTTTGGAGGTGTGAGAAGCCTGTAGGAAAAACACAGGTCACTGCTGATCACTGGCACTGGGGTCAGAAAGCAATGTCCCTGCAGGGCAAATTGGCACTGGTCCTTGGGTGTTTTTACCTTTCTCTGCAGCAGCAAGCATGACAACTTATCAGGGCTCCTTTGGGTCATTTTGGCCAGGTGCCAGCTGCTCATGCTCTATAGAGGTGGTTCTTGTGCCCCTCATGTGGTAGAAGGAAAATTTCAAGACTCTCAGAGTGGCTCCAGGGGTGAACCCCAGGGATTGCTTCTTGTTCCCTGGGGCACGAAGCATAGCACCTTTTCAGGGCTCCTCTGGACTCTTGCAATCATCAGTCACTTAGACACACTGGCATTCACAGATGATTTCAAGTGGGCACATAAGAAACAAACTCTTCAGTACTTCTGGTCAGGTATCCTCCAGGTACACATGGCTTCTAAACAGAGGCAGTTGTCTTTCAGTGTTGGATGCCCACCTATCCTTATCCATGTCAGCATTACTAGCAACAACATTCCTCTTCACTACATGGCTGTAGAATTCATTTAAAAGTTCATCAGCAACCTTTATTCACACTCCTGGAGAGTAAAGCATATCCCCACAGACAGGAGGGACATGAACTTCATCACCCTGGCCAGCACAGTTTGATCTCTTGTAATTTCTCAGTGCCTGGACTGGGCACTTTCTCCCATGAAACTTCCCAATGGAAACTCAGTTAATGCCAGCCACGGATATTTCTTCTCTTAAGAGGCAGACACCAGTTGTGAAAGGAGCTGGACTGACACCACCAGCCCCGTGTTCAGAGCCCACCCACACACCTCCTCCATGGCTCAGCTGGCCAGCAGAGGCTGGATCTGGCTGTGACTGCGTGGAGCTGACTCCAGCAGGTTATTCCTGGGTGGAGCCCCCTTGACACATCTCTCAGGCTCCACCTTTCACACTTTGCTGTCATCAAGTGTAGGAGACAGGGAAGTTCATGGTCAGGTCTTTTGGATTTAGATTGCAAAAAAACATTGTTCAAGAATTTAGGTTTCCTTGTCCACCTCATATTCTGGATTTCATGGCACCCATGAGGAAGAAAAGCTCTGTCTTGTGGTATAGTTCTACAGCCTCTGTCCTTCCCACCAGCTGAACCTCTGACAGAAGAGACATCCCCTACATCAATTAACACTCCTTGCATGAGGAACTGCAGAATAGAAATAGGTACCACCATGTCAGGTGGAGTGGCACAAGTTTCTGCTCCAGTCTGAAGACATTGGAGGAGGCAAATGCTCCTGGAGGCATGAGTAGATCACAGGGTGACAATAAACTGTGAATGGGATACAGGAAAAAGCATTCCTGTGTGTCAGGCAAGAAAGGCAACCATTGTGTAAAGCCCTGGTGAGAGTTCACCTTTACCACCATGGACATTTCTCATTCCTCCAGCTTTTTTCAAGAAGGCCTCACCATAAATGGTGTACTAGCAAATGTCACTTGGTGCACAGTTGAGGAATGGTGAGGAAATCCTGCATGCTCTCTACATCTTTGCAAAGATCACGCTGAGTGAATCAAACCCCTTCCTTTCACCTCTGACTCTGTCACAATGAAATGAATGTATATGGTATCAATTCCCTTATTTACATAGTCTGAATGTACATACAAATTTTGGCATAGATGTATAAAATGACAGCAGTAATACCTTCCTTACTCTTTCAGTACGCAAAATACCAAATCCTAAAGGAACGAGATATTTTCTGGGGTTTAAAATAGGATCTGAATATCTTCCCACAAAGTGAGGTAGGCAAATAACTCTCAGAAATGTTAAAGTCATAAATTAACTGTGAAGTGCATTAGGGTGGATGGACCTTGGCTGGCTGTCAGGTGCCCACCAAGCCACCCTATCATTTCCCCTCCACAACAGAACAAGGGAAAAAAATAGAATTAAAGGCTCATGGGTTGAGATAAGGACAGGAAGATTACTCAGGACCTGTGTTCTCTGTTTCACGAGTTCATTTTTAATAAAAACAACAAACTGTGTCTCTTTGTAGCAACAAAGGCCCTCTCAACCTGCTTGCAACTGCTTTACTCACCAGAACTTTACACCCAAATATAGTAAATTATAAAGGAGACCCACATTACTTCTGCCAAAACTGTCATGGCCCTTCACCTCGTACATGGCTGAAACAGTTTCAGGCCCTGTACAAATCTTTCCACCTGTGACCAGCTCCTCTAGAACCCTAAATCAACAAGCCATTCCTATATGAACACTGAGTTCAGCACTGTTAGATATTCTCAGTACAAGGGGTTTTAGCTGCTTTATTAAAACATTGTCTTTAGTTATTTGGGCTGGGTTTTTTAAATGCCCACAGACTCCCAAGGAGTGCATTCCAACACATTAAAATGTATTATATTATTGCAATATTTGTAGTAGCACTTATTAAAACTGTGTTCAGGGAGTTGGGATCATAAATCCTTCTGGTCTGCATCCATACCCGAGCTGGAGTATGTTTATGTTTGATAGATGGGCTGTAAAATGAGGGCACATTCTCACATGAGAAGTGTGAATAGTTTCTCCACTTATTTATTGCAGTTGATGTTATGTGAGGCCTGGGACAAACCTTGTGTTGCAGACAGAACTGACAAAAGGGGAAATGATAGTGAAAAGAGAGTGCATTGTCAGAGCCCCTGAATAAACATCAATTAAATCTTCCAATTTATTTCCTTGGACTTTGAATCAAACAAATAGTTTTGAAAATCATTCCTGATCTCCATGTGTTCCTTGTTGTAGCTGCTACACTATTTCAACACCAAAAGCTTCCCAGCTCCTCATTTTGAAGGGCTGAAAAGATGCATTAAAAAGTGCTTGGTTAAACCCCACCAACACACCCAGAAAACAGAAGTAGGAGGACATGAGAAAGGTTATGCTTGAACAAATGTGCAAAATATACTATGTTGTCTGTGCTAGAAATCTGCCCTCTGATGCTGCTTCTCTGCATACAGCTGGAGAATGGTGCCAGTGATGGCTAATTGGAGCTTTTCAACTCAAGCTATTGCCCCTTCTGTAAGGCTGAGCTTTCATTCTTACACAAGGGCCTCTTCCAGGACCACGGTTGGTTAATCTCTCTGAAGTTAAGTAAAGCGACATAGTTGATAAACATTAAAATCCTTCACTCTCTTAACAAGAAAAGGAAGACAAACTAGGGTATAACATGAGCTGATGATACAT
Organism: Dicaeum eximium; assembly: GCA_013396995.1. Classification (NCBI taxonomy): domain Eukaryota; kingdom Metazoa; phylum Chordata; class Aves; order Passeriformes; family Dicaeidae; genus Dicaeum; species Dicaeum eximium. Next base: position 12,623 of record VWZP01000608.1, read on the forward strand.
TAATCATGCCTCAATCAGGAAGGCACTTGAGGGAAATCTCACTATCTGCAAGTTGCTTGCAAATGTGTTGTTCAACCTAACCGAAATCAAGTGTTCTGTATTTTGGATGAAGTAGGCAAGCACAGAGTAAGGCAGAACTTCTCTTTAACAAAGCAAAACACAGTAAGAGAGCATTCTCCATCAAAATCAGATGCAGAAAACACACCACAATTTAAGAATGCTCTGCACTGTTCAGAAAGGAAGGTGCAGTAAGCAAAAGCCAGACATTTTAGAGTTACAGCTCTTCTTCTTTCAAATTTCAAGGGGCATATTTAAATGGGGCTGTCACAAGGGTATGTGGCAGGAAAGGCTCATGAATTGTGAGGGAAGCTGATGCTTTGGGAGCAGGTGATAACAAGGAAGGTAGCGTAGGCAAGAGAGGATGGCTTTCAAGTTGAATCTCCATTTTCTTAATTTCACATGAAAAACTCTAGGTCTTTATATGTTCCTCTCTTATTTTCTCCTCTAAGTTCACTTTAAGTAAAGAGTATATTTACAAACATCCTATAGCCTTTATTTGCTATTAAATATATAGACAATGTTAGCACTACCAGAAAATGTGGATGTGAAGGACAGGTAAGTAGCCCCACATACAAGCCTTGGGGATGAGGTATGGGAGAGGCTGTGCACCCAGGTGCACAACACTCTTCTCTCACATGTGCTCAGACTCAGCCTGTTAACAATTATAAGGATCAGTGATAGAGAGGACTTTTATTTGCAGGAGTGGGACTGGGACTTCGAGGCCCCAGCCAAAGTACCAGGATCAGTTGCAATGCCAGCTGCTAATGTCTCTGTGCTCAGGTAGAGACGAGTGATGAGTGGTGTCCCTCAGGGCTCTGTTGTGGGACTGGTACTCTTCAATGAGAAAGGATATATGCTGAGCCATCTCATCCATCTCATGCTGTGCCCGTGAAGGGTCGGGTTGGACATCAGGAACAATTTCTTCACAGGAAGGGTTATCAAGCATTGGAATCGGCTGCCAAGGGAGGCGGTGGAGTCACCATCCCTGGAGGTGTTCAAGAAATGACTGGACATGTTCCTTAGTGCTATGATCTAGTTGACAAGGTGGTAAGTCAGAGGTTGGACTCAACAATCTTGGAGGTTCTTTCCAACCTAAGCGACTCTGTGATTCTGTAATGTCTTTGCCAATGACACAGTGAGACAGAGTGCGCCCTCAGCAAGTTTGCAGATAACACAAAGCTGAGCAGTACAGCATGAAGTTCAGCAAGGTCAAGTGCAGTCTTCTGCACCTACATCAGGGCAATCCCAGATGTGAGTGTAGACTGGGAGAAGAACTCACTGAGAACAGCCTTGGAGAAAAGGACTTGGGAGTGCTGGTGAACCAAAAGCTGAACATGAGCCAATGGTGTGTGCTTACAAGCTAGAAGGCTGGTGGTATCCTGGGCTGCATCAAAACAAGGGTTCCCAACAAATCAAGGGAAGTGATTGTCCCCCTCTACTCTGCCCTCGCGACCTGGAGTGCTGCATCCAGGTCTGGGGCTCTCAATAAAAGAAGGATATAGACCTGTAGGAGCAGGTCCAGAGGAGGCCACAAAGATGAGCAGAGGCATGAAGCACCTCTCCTACAAAAACAGGCTAAGAGAGCTGGAGTCATTCAGCCCAGAGATGAGAAGGCTCTGAAGAGACTTCATTGTGTCCTTCCAGTACTTCAAGGGGTGTATAAAAAACAGGGAGGGCAGATAGCGATAGGAAAAGGGGGAAATAGTTTTAAACTAAAAGAGGAGAGATTTAGATTAGATGTTAGAAAGAAAACCTTTACTACGAGTGGTGAGACACTGGAACAGATTGTCCAAAGAAGCTGTGGATGCTTCCTGGAACTGTTCAAAACAAGACTGGATGGGGTCCTGAACAATCTGGTCCAGTGGGTGACATCCCTGCCCATAGCAGAGGGTTAGAACTAGATGATCTTTAAAATCCCTTCCAACCCAAACCATTCCATAACTCTATGCTGTAAACATAACATAGGAATAGTAGGCACAATGGGTGAGGGAGAGGGATGTATAGAATGGCAGAGAAAACCAAAATTATTTTATAGAGTCATGAATCACAGTCAGCAGCAAGAACTGGGAATGAAAAGCAACCCAGGATCCCCTCACTTGTGTCTCCAGCCCCTGCTGATGTGCCCTCAGAAGGTGGTGTGACAGGACAAGCTATGTCTGTGTTACACTGGCAAATCCATCTCATGTTCTGCTGAACACATGTCCAAACATAACAGAAACATTAACATACCAAATTATGTGTCCGAGGACAAATCTGCCCAGAAAAGTTTCTTGACATTCCGATAAAAAACTGCAACTGAGAACCTATTGAGCCAGCAGTCTGTAGCTATCAACTTTGAATGATTACACTCCTGAATCCTGTAGGGAAATGGTTTTCCATAGAGGAAATGCCAGTATGAACAGGGAGGAGGCCAACACTTGTGAAAGCAGTGCTTGGCAGAGACTATTCCAGCATGTTTTGCTGCTTGCAGTATTCCCAAGCAAGGGGGACAAGCAGGAGACAGTAAGAGCATAGTAGCCCCACTGCCTTCATAAATTTCAGACTCACCCAGGAGAAAGATGAAACTAGGAGCTTTCTGCATCCATGGGTATTCCAGAGGCACTTCAATACACTAAGAGCATAATGGTCCTGATTAAGAGTATATTTGGCTATGGCAGCGCTCCTACAATAAGTATTTCTCTCATTTAGTATGGTACCATTAAGCAAGGAGTTCTGTACACCCATAACCTCAGATGGCCCCTGACAGTGGTGGCTGGGGTGCTCAGGAGCTCTGAGTCCCTGGTCCAAAGTGAACAAAAGAAGCCTGAAGAAGCTTTTTTGCCCAAGTCAGATGTGCCATACAGAGTCAGAGCTAGAAATAGTCTCTTCGCAGTCGCATGAGCTCCAGGGTGTGTCAGATCTCCCATATGACCAGCTTTTAACAGGCTGGTGGCATCGACTCAGGGAAACTCTGCTAACCCACTACAAGTTTGTAACTGCAAAATTTTGCCTGAAAATGGAAAAACAATTTCTTGCTCCTTGCTTCGGCAACTGATCTGCCAGTACAGTGTGGTCAGTGCCCAGGCTAAGCCACCCCTGTCACAATTAAGCCTGAGCTGAAAGAACATAACTTCCTCCCTTTTCTTGAAGGTGGAGAGAAGCAAGGGCTGACTTTTAAGAAACTCTGCCTCACTGGTGTCTACTAACAGCAAGGAAAGCAAAACAAGCCAAAATTTATTTGAAGCCCGTGGGTGGAAATCTGCCAGGTATGCACAGACAGCTTGGGTTTACAGAGGGGGAAAGTAGGATGTATACACAGGTGAAGATAAAAACCCTGGAATTTCAGTGATTATATGGAATGTGAAGTCAGCATTAATGGAACTTTTGATTCAGATCCCAAATTTTATTGTTGTGATAGTACTCTCTGATCAGAGATAAGAGCAGTGAAAGTAAAGACAGGAACAGATGGTTTGGGTTAGGGTCAGATTAAACTTTGTTCCTCCAAAATAGCTTCTCACACATTACATTTAGACCTGAAATTGCATATTTTTCCTCATGCTTTCATTTGCTATATTTACTTAGACTTGGCTATTTCCGCTTGTACGTAATTTCCTGAAGCAAGACATAGCAAACCAGTGGCCACCTAATGTAATCTCAACTTTAAGTTTCAAGTTTCATCTATTTCAACAACCATAAACAATTAAGTTTCCTTATCCTACAGAACCATAATTCTTTCCTGTCTTTGCCATCTCACTATCAACTAAAAATTTAGCAACCCCCTCACTTATATATGTAAGAAGCTCACAGCTCTTCTCTTTTTCACCTGCATAGGGCCTGAAACATGAGCATATTTACTGCAGGTTTTATCCTCCTGATACTCCTTCTGTAATACTAAAACCTGATTTCTTCAAGTCCATTCACCTATCCAGACCTTCACCAATTTCTGTCCTGACAGGCACAACTTTCTTTTCTATTACCTGGGTGATGTCCATGTAAAACAGAATTGGAAACTACCTTCTTTGCTTGTATTTGCCTAAATACAATCACTCTCTTCTGACACCATCAGTGACTACCCTTTTTTGCATGACATCGTCTTCAATCTTTCAGTCTTGATCTCCAAAGTGTAAGTAACAGCTCTCTCAGTTATCTACACTCGGTTTCCATCATCCTTTAACTCCTTCCATTCTAAATTATGGATCTTAAACCATCCTGATTTTCATGTAAAAAATGCATGCATGTGTGTTTGTGCATCTCTCTCTCCAATCCTAGTTATACACAGCTTACACTGCTAGTCTAGATCACAAATTTCTGAACAGATGTTCCCACACTTTCAAACTGAAAGGATGAAAATATGCCTTGTTATTCCTTCTTATTTATTAAATTATTTTTGCAATTGCTAAATTAATACAGATCACATTTTCTTCCAAAGTATGCCAAAGAGGATCTTATCCTTTTTCTGACAGGACAGTGTTTTCTGAGAAAGATGTCTGGCACAGAGCCGTAGCATGTTAGAGTCTGAGTTCCTGGGGCTAGCCTGCACATACAAGTGATTGCTTGTGTACCTATTTGTTGTTCAGCTGTGAGACCTTGTAAAACTAAGAACTGCTTGTCTTGTCAAGGGAGGCACAATTTGCTTTGAAGAGTATCTTCCACACAGAGGTTATGGTCCATTTTTATAACAACATCTAGTTAGGTCAGTGGTTGATGAACTGCAGTGTACTGGAATCTGCTTCCTCCTGTTCCTTCTCTGTTACTCCAGCCTCAGGATATTTCCTGAAATAAGCTTCTTTTAGGATTTCCTGCAGAATATAAGCCTCATGTTACATTACTTAAGGTGAGATTCAGCCTCCACTGTGTTAAGTCATGTCAATTAATTGACATTTATCCACTCCTTGCCTCTCCCCACCAACTGCCTTTCTCCTCCCTCCTTCACCTACTCCTTTTCCCTAATCAATCCCTTATGTACTTTGGTCTGTTCAGAGTGAGCCTTCCTTCCTGCCGTCAAGTCAGAGAACAGACACAGACTTCATCACACCAGGGAAAAAGGTATTATTATATAATACTACTTAGACTTTTTAAGAGTGTTTAATGCTCAAAACTGCCCAAGGATGAATTGGTTCATATGACACAGAGCAGGAAATTATTTATAAATGGAGAAACAGAGGCAGAAAGGTAACAGGAGTTGTGCAAAGTGTCACAGAGAGATCATGGCAGGGTCAGAAGTCTCCTGACTTCTAACTCCAGACTTTTTGCTCATTTTCTAGAATGTACTATGTTTTATGTGTTTCTTTTATACCCCAAATTACTAACTGGTCTAGATTAGAACCCCCTGTGTCTTCATTCAGCATACAAAAAGCTGAATTGTGTGGGCATGCACTGCACATCTCATGGGTAAAGGAGAAGCTGGCTCCTTGGTCCCGAGGCAGAGCTCACAATGACCCTAAAGCCCAGACTGGCATTGATACCGCCAGAGTGTTGGTTCCACGGGAGCTGAAGTGCTCAGCTCTACCCTGTGCCCAGAAGGGCTGCACCCAGACTTTCAAACCACCTCCAGGTGAGCTGGTAAACCAATGCAGCACAGCACAGCACAGCACAGCACAGCCACACAGAGGTCAATGGGGTCCCTGCATCAGGCACAGGCACCTCAGCCTGCTTCTTCTCTCCCCAAAGCCCTCTCCCTCAGCCTGCTTCTTCTCTCCTTAGTTCTGGCAAATCCAAACAGGTGAGGATCCTATAGGGCCTAGTGCTGGGTCAGTTTAGCACCCAGATTCAGAATCTGACCTTTTATAGACAGAGCAGTATTTTAACATCTCATGAAACCTTGACTCCTTGTAATTTTTTTCTAATACCTCTTGCTAATTTATGCATGTAAGCATATAAACACATATTAAAAGTTTTCTAGACTTACAAGTAGATACAGGTCGAAACTTCCAATGTTTATATACACAGATGCACAGAGACATACACTCACACACACACACACATATATATATATGTATGTATATAAAACCATACAGACTGTGTCAAAAACAGCTGCCTACCCACTGCCTCTAACCAGACCTGAACTACAGTGTAAACACAGACAGGCGTATCCCCTCTGCATGCAAGTCTGATTAAATATTTTGTCAACCAACATGTTTTGCTGTGTTGGTAGAAGGATTTCCAGAGCATTAATTTTAAAGGCCTGTTGGATTTAGATGTATCCTACATTTTTCTGTTTTGTTAGATCTTTTCAAAGGGGCTCAGAAAACATTTCAAAGGAACTCCAGAGAACGAGGCTGAAAATATAATTCTGTAAACTGCAGGAAAAAATACTAGAAGTCACATAATGCATTTACTTTTAGGCTGAAAAATTAACTCTTGGGAAAAAAATAGCATCAGCATGCTCCCTCACACGTTGGCCTGTGCTTTTCATATTATTGCTGGTTTCACTAGTCAATTAAAGGAGTCTACAGTACCCCTCATATATAATTGTAAAAAGAAATAACAACCATTACAGTAATAATGGACTACAGCTACTAGGCAGACATCAGGAAAATTTCACTCCTAACTCCCAGGGCTCCCAATCTCCTTTTTTCCTCTCCTTGCAGAGCAAAGAAAAGAGGGAGCCCTGCCCAATTGCAGCATGGAGGCGCTATGCTCCACCGACTCCTCTTGCTCGTGGTTTGAACACCAATAAGAAGAGAAAACTACCCCCAGTAAAACCTAGAAAGTCAGTAATACAAGAGCAAGATAAGCGCAGTGACTTGACACATATCCTGAGGCAGTGAATTTGAATCCATTCCTTGATCTGAAGTGCCAGACAACTTTCAGGTTTTTGATATGCGTATGCTGCAGTAGCTTTTATTGAAACAAAGAAGAGAAAGAGAACAAAGGATAAGAAGAAGAAAAGACAGCTTCTTTTCCCAGTTGTGGCATACCCAGTTATAAGATTTTACTTGGGTCCACAAAGCTTAATGCTAAAAATGCAAGGATAACCCTGCCTTGGACTGTTTCTAGCACAGACTTTGTCTGTGGACAACTGTGCCTCTCCATCCTGATGTTCTAGGAGACTTTTAATAGTTACTAAGAGACAGCATATCTCAACAGAGGGGTCACCTGGAACAGAAGGGACTAGTGGTGAATTTTAGAAGAACATTTAAAACTTTACTGATTTAGCATATGCAAATCTGCCTGCTCACCACTACAGAAAATCCACAGCTCTGGCTCCTCTGCACCACTCTACCCTTTCCCTGATCAAGTGATCATGGCACCAAACTCACACGTAAGCACAGTGGGCACAACTCTGTTGAAGGCACAGTAGTGGTGTGAATTTGGCTTGTTACAGCCACAGCACCCTGACCAAGTGTCTGTGAATGTCTTCTACCCTCACTGCCTGAGGGTAACAAACAACTGAGCCCTAATCCCCCTGACACACACTCCCCTTTGCGTGGCTCTTCCCAGGCTTCTGTTGTCCACACTGAGCCAGGCCTGGTTTTAATCACTTTCCTACTTCTTTTCTACTTCCTACATTCAAACCTGTCATTCTAGTAGTTCATGCTCTACTATTTTGTCTGCTACATATCCTCTTAGAAGAGCTCCAAAATTAGTAAGTCTTTTTTGTAGCCAAGGACTACAGAAGATTACAGCACAAGTGATATTCCCATTTATACCACTCAATGTATGGAATTATGGTTCTTTGGGGAAATTCTAATTAGTTTAATCACATCTTGTGTGGATGACTCACATCTATCACATTAGTTTGTGTAAAGATACTTACTTTTTTTCACTCCAGATGCATAATTTACTAATCTTCTACAGAGGAAATGTCTGAGGTTTTTTTCCTATAGTTATAAACCACTTAACATTTTCTTTTACTGAATATAATTGTATTAATTCTAGTGCATCTTCTCTCTAACTTTAAAAGTATTATACAATGCTTTACTTTCATGCTCCATTTTCAAATGGAGGTGGCTTAACTTTTTTCAAAAGAGAAACAATGGTGATGTTTTTTAATAGTTACTCAAAGAAAATCTTCACAATATTCCTTGGCTCATTGAAGAGGTATGAATGCTTGTCTAACATAGAGGCATGTATGTGATAGGCAGATAACAGGTAAGATCCCCACATTGTCTCCTGAAATCACAAGCAACCATGTAACTACCAACAAGAATTCAGAAGTCTCCTTTTTATGTGCACAGTTATCCACACAGGTGCTTCCAACACCTACAGGGCAAAGCTGCTCATGTGCTGGCTCCCTGCAGAAACAGGGGATCTGTGGAGCTGGAGTGTCTGGACAAACATAAGAAACAGTGTCCCATACTAATACAGAAGACCAAAACACCTCAGCAGTTCCTCTTCATGTGACTTGGCCATACCAAAAAAAAAAAAAATCCAGGATGACTCTGGTAAATAATTCTTATCCCAAATTTATGAACACTGGTGGAAAGACAACTTTGCTTCCTTGCCCTATCATCTACATCAAGACGCCAAAGACTTCACTCTTCCTGTGCTTAAAAATTTCCACAGTTCCACTGTGAAGCACAAACTGCAAAGACCCATTTGAAGTTGTACCACTTAGTTTAATAATTTTGTTTATTATAGCTCTTGTTTTGCTTAAATCCTGTGTATTTAAAAGAGCACTAAATCCATCACACCTTAATAAGCAAGCTGTGTTTCAGCCAGCACCAAGGACTGTTCAGTATCTGCCTCATGAACACTATCAGCAAATCAGAGAACTTTTTTAGCTATTGAGGACTGAGGATGTGTGTTTTGACCTCTTCTCTCTGTTTCACAGAGACATTCATGGGTACAGAGTCCTCTTTGCCTGCTTCATAATATTGTGGCCTTTGATGCTAGAAACATGTGGCAACACTAACAGGTAACACCAGCCCATCACATAAACTAAAGTCCGTTGTAGTTGTAGAGCAAAAATCACAGATCTTTCTTCCTGTTGTAGACCACTGATTTTTACAGCTCACAAAGCTTCTACACACGAACCACCCTGAGAAAACTATGTGGGAGGTGTTTCATGGGGATTTGGTGATGACCCATCTGATATCCCAGATGTAGCTCATTGCCATAAAGCCCAGGGACCGGGACATGAAAACTCTTTTCACATGTTGTGTACTAAAATCAAAACCAGTAAGCAACTCTCATTTTCCAGAGGCAGTAGCCTGGATGCTACATGATATACAGTCATCCCTTCCTGAGAGCAGTTAGATTCAAAAAGTTCATTGCCCATATTGTTGCCCCCCCTCTTCAAAAGTAGCACAAAGATAAGCTCTGCTACCAGGCTGACCATAGATGTGCTATACACTGAAAGAAAGCAGCACAATCTGCTAGCAAAAAATAGCTTTAACTACTTTCCTGCCCTCCCACCCCCAGTTCCAGTGTTTAAAGCCAGCTGCCATTTAGGAAATTAAATTCAATACCTATGATGTGATTTTTGAAAGTGCAGATTTTCAGCAAAAGGGAGATGAAGTATATCCAGTATTTCTGAAAAATCAAACTATTTAATTGCCTGTCTGACAAGGCCATAAGCCTAACTTGACACCCCTGTTGTGAAAGCCTTGGGCTTCAATTAATGGCAGGCAAAGGATGCATAATTAATATAGCAAGACACCAGGAAATGAATATGTTAAAGTTCCTACTGCAGTTTTAACTTTGTCACAACACGCAGGTTTTTAGTTGGCTTTCTCCATAGAGGTGAATTTCCTGTTTTTCCTGGTTAAATGTATATACCAGAAATTACTCATTAAAGTTCAGGAAATGCAATTTGACAGAGTTACACATGCTACTGGAAAAATCTGGATGGAGCAAATTATTTGGTGTCACTTATTTAATAAAACACTACTTTCCTTCTCTATTTAAGAATTGTTCATGTACAGACATATTTTTACTAGGGGTTTTCCTCCTTAAAAGCAGCAAGGACATAATGACATACGTGAATATATTCACCGAGAAGGTGACATCATTCAGAAGATATTCTTGACTCCAGCTTCAGACACTTACTATTTTCTACTCAGTCCCCGTGCAAGGGTCCAACACAGGGCTCTTGCACTAGTCCTGCTTACACATTCCAAATATACAATTTAAATGCACAGTATTCAATTTTACCTCTGTGAGACCAGACACAGAATTCAGAAGCGCTTGAATACATTCATTTCAGAGGCAGTGTTAACCTTAGCAATGGCTACCAAAAGCAAAGTACAAATGTTCAGACAACTATAATATTCACACATAATTTTGCAAATAGACAAAAAAAAGCCCAGTAATTTCCGCCAAGCAAAAATTTCTAGGTAGCAAATTTAAAATCAAAACCCAGGAACTGCTGTTTAATTCACAACCCTGTGTTGCTAGTAAGAACCTCCCATTTGTATTTCCTTATCTTTGAATTATTTGGGCCATCTTATCTTTGAGCTAAGCAGGGCTGTTTGCATATCCCAAAACTAGTGCATTAAATCTCCCAACACCCTTCTGGAAGCTGAGCAGTTGCACACTGCTCTTTATCTGAGGTGCTGGAGCGGTTTCATTATGCAAGGTCACATAGTAAAACTAGCTGAAGGTGAGGTGCATAGAATGTTATTTAAAAAACTGGAAGGAGTGTTATTTTAATAAAGAACAACTGTGTAACTAGTAAGCAATAAACTTGGGCAAAATTTAGTTTATGGAAGAAATATTACTAAAAATCCCACAAATACAATTTCCGCATATGGGATACATGGAGAGATGGAAGAAAAAAAAAAAAGGGCAAAAATCCAGCTTTCAGAAATACATATGTCATCAGAGGTACTAGGCTATACGAACTGTTTATTGGAACTGTGTCCCTTGTCAATACTGAGGAAAATAAAGAATGGAAAATAACTTTGGAATTGAGTAGAGACTCTGTCACACTTAAATTTGATACTTGGAGCCCAGGCCAACATTCTGCCAGGACAAAAAAAGAAAAAGTATACAGGAAAATCAGGAATAAATCCAAGATGGAAAAAGTAAAAGTTAAATTAGCATCATACAGTGGAAAGAAATATCAATAATTAGGCAAATGCAAAATAACCCTATGAAGTCAATTACTTTTATGACAGTGGGACTGGAAACACAGGCAGCTTTAGGGCTGAACATTTGCAAATAATTAAGACTGGTTAGAATATACAATGGGTGCTATGTATGACCCAAACAGACAATGAGAAACCAGAAGTATTCAAAGATATTTTTGATACAACAGAATACAATAAGAAATATTTAATTTTTTCAACCTGAGGTAAACCTTTCCTGCCCAGTCATTATTGCCCCAAACAGTTTCCATTCAGCCTCTGCAGTAAGAAACACACACAAAAATTGTAAAGAAAGTTTAAGTATACCCCACAAAAGCAGCCAAAAGCAAATCAACACTATTTGTTGCAACAAGTCCTACATTTTCCTGAATTTTCTTCCAAACTAACTTTATTTCATCTTCCGGCTGTGCCTACCTCTGAGCTCCCCAGGCCACAGACTCTATCTTTGCATGTTTGTAAAATACCTCACAACAGATCTCACTGGTGAAAAGTTGCTGTCTCCCTCTTTTTGATGTTAGCCTGCTCTGATTCCAACTGTTTGAGGCCCTAGGTGAGGACAGGTCTCCTCTATGCACTGAATCCGTGATACTGCTCAGGATTTAGGGCTGTGCCCACACTCCTGTGCTCTGCTGGACCAGGGCTACGTTGGGCCATGTTTCTAACACACCCCAAGGCTTCCTGCAGTTTCTGGACTTGGAGAGCTTCTTCTCTTGCAAGCAGGTACTATTCTAAAGAAAGTGGCTGCTTTTGTAAGAGCACCCCTGGGGTTCACACAAACAGGCACGTGTTTGGTACATGCTGCAGTCACCACAGCTCCGAAAGCAGATGAGAATTCCTGCTGCCTTTGCCAATTCCTCATGCTACTTTGAATAAGCACGTGCAAGTATTACCCACCAAAATTTAGAATGGATTCTTTATTAGAACAAATCTTCTAGATACTCACCATGACTATAGTAAATTCTGTTGGAATGATTCTAGACTGTTTTGTAGTTATTTACAAGAGCTGCTCCAAGGCCTGTGAAAATCACAAGTATCTTTACATGAGCTTAATGAATGTAGGTGGTAATAAAATGAAACCTTACAAATAAGTCCCATATTTCCTTTGTATTGCAATTACATGGCAATTGATACACCATTCATCTTTAGAAAAATACACAAATTTCTTAGCTTTTGACAGTTAAGTTTCTAAGTCAATAAGAAATTAGAGTCAAGCACAGAATAATTCCATCAGCAGCCAGAAGAGATACCGTAGCCTGTATTTAATTTTATTTAATACATGTGTTACAATGGAGAGACAAGCTTTAAAATGATAAAACTTAAAGATCACCTAAACCAAAACAACAAAAAAATAGCCCCAACAGACCTATCTTGATGAATTAGCAATCTGTAATGTACTTCTAGTCAGAGCCTCTAGTAACAGAGACTAATTTTTTTTAAAGAGGTAAGACCAAATTCCTTGAGCAGGAAAACCTCATTTGAGTGATTTTATTTAACTTAAATGCTACCTTTGCAAGGTCATCTATCCCCATGTTTATCTTTTCTACCCACAAATAAAGCTAGTTCCACACATCTAAAATACACCTTCCTTCAAGGTTCAGCTTGAGAATCTCATGATGCTTACAATTTAATGAGTTTCTTGCAGTGTTGATGCAACTGTGGGATCACCTTACTAACTACATAAAAATCAGTATTCCTGGACTACTTAAACTAGGGGATCCTAACATCCTGATATGTATCAAGACCAACTCCATCAACTTCAGTGAAGAAACAGTTCTATACACCTCAAGCATCCAGAACTGCTATATATAAAACCTTTTCTATAGATACATAAGTATGCCTGTAAATTTAACTTTTGATGATTACAATTGGAGTGCTACACATATACATATAAATAGTATGAATAGAAACACTGCATGCATTATGAATAAGAACATTGAGTTTACAGTGATCAACAGCAAATCCCAGATAATTTATTTGTTTTCTTTTCAATCTGTTCATAGACAAGACCAGAGGAAAGCTCTCTACTACAAGTTCTGTTGCAGACAATGATTTTTCTGATAGATCAAAGTTATTACACAGTTTTTGAATATGGGAAAAAAAAAAAAAAGACAGCAGAGAATGGAAGTGAGGAGGGAAGGAGGAAAGAAAGAGTAGTTTAAACCACTTGACTCATCAGAATAGAATGTAAATTCAGAATATATGGCTGAACTTTGTTGTCCCTGTATATTGACTAGCACTCTAGAAAAGAATTGCTACTGAGTTTGCAGATTTTTTTTCCACAGTATCTGGAAAAGAAATTTTTTTCTGTTATACTGTCATACTTTCCCTGACCCTTCTCTATTCCCAGGACAGATGACTGCATCAAAAAGAAAACAAAAATTAAAGTACTTGTTTAATTTAAAAACATTTAAAATCTGGGAGAGAAATTATAGAAACAATTATGATGAGCTTTGGTGCTTTTTTTTTTTTAATTAGAACGGTTACCAATGCCAAAAAAAAAAAAAATAGAGCATTTAAATTATCTTTTGTTAGGTTGAGGCCTAAATCCCTGAATGAAAGTCAGTCCACTGCAGGTGTCTATTCCTACATCCAGGCAAATTGGGGTTGCTTGCTATTAGCTTATGGGGCCCTCAAAGTCAGGATTCTTGGTCTGTATCCCCTGACTACCCGTTTATTTGCAGATCTCAATCCTTCTATATCACCATCTTTTCCCAATAAGGATGTGGAAGCTTAATTAGGCACTGGAAAGTTATTTTAGTATCCCAAGTGGATGCTGTCATAGAAGGAAAACGTAACTTTCCATTGAGAGAACGCAAGATAACTCGTGCCAGCTTGTTTCACTCCTCTCCAAGAGGCAGCTGTAGTCCCGCTAACTGGCTGTCAGAGCAGAGGGCTTTGATTTTGGAAAGGGCACCAGCAGGACAGCTGCAGTCTGCACAGAAATCCAAAGGATGGTAACTTGGACCTAGTTGGTGGTCATGTTTTCTTTGATTCTGGGAGATTTCATCTGCTGCCATCTCACACAGCCTCATGCAAAGACAAAGGCTTTTCATCATCTGAACGTTGGTCCCTCCGGGAAGAAATTAAATTACCTGACACAAAAAAGGGACAGCTTGGAACTGAGGCTGTTTCTGTACTTTTCAGGACTGTTGAATATGTGAATTGAAGTGCCTGAACAGCAGTTAACTTGGTGGCTGGGTTCCCTGCATCCTTACCTGGCCACATGCTGACTGGTTCCTGTGCAGCACTACTCCACTGGTTCTCAGCTGGCACTGGAGCCAGGACCATCACCCAGTGGGACAGGTAGCTGTGTTCCCCTTGCCCCCAGCACTCTCTGCAGGGATAACAAGGGAAACCTCTGAGCACAGTGTACTATGCTCACCAGCAAGAAGGGGCCCAGGCTCTGCTCCCAGCTTCCACCTTACCCTGAAGGATAGAAGAGCGAAGACCTTCATCTTCCTCTCGCTCTTTGAGACTAGGGCAAGAAAAAGAGGTCCGGTGTTTTTCCCCTATTCTCCAAGCACAAGGAAAGAAGGTGCAATGTCTCTTGAGGAGTCTTCAGCAGTTTCCCTTTCCCTCAAAAAAAGGGAGCAATGGGAGCTGAGTGGTGTGAAAGAGTGGCTGTGGGTGGTGGAGATAAGGTGGCAAGGGTAAGCCCTGTTCCTGTGGGACTCCCCAGGCTCTCCATGTAGGACAACTCAGAGAGCTCTCTAGGCATAGCCTATTTTCCCCTGTAAATAATAAAAACAATGACACAAATTACAGTATCCGCTTCTCACAGGTTTGAATCAAAATAAACCGAACTCCAGAACTGCTTCTCAGCTGCCTCTGCATCCTCTGTTCTCCCAGTGCCAAACTCTCATACAGACTTAATTTCCATTTTCTGCTGCAGAATGAACCATTCAAGGTAATTAGCTATTCTTTTTCCTTTCCTCCCCAAAACATGGAAACTCCTATAGGAGGGGAGGGCAGGGGAACTCTGTGAGTTTTGCTGCTGGTCACGTAGTTCATTCTGCAGATTGAGTCATGCTCTGCTCTCTTCCTGATGTTTGCAATTATGCACATAAAGGCAACAGACCACCTCATAACACCCAAGCACAGGGCCCTAGCCTTTACCATTTGCCACCAAATTATGGGGTCTCTGTATCCCTTTGAGAACTGGCACATGCACACCTCCTCAAATGTCCAGTTCCAAAAGAAAGGACTGAAGAAACTGAGCCATTTTTTAATGGGCTAGGTTACATTTTTGGTACTTTCCCTTCCCTAGTGATACACTGTATCACTCCCCAGATAAAACAATAAAGGCAACGAAAGAAAAAGTACATAAAAATTAAGAAAAAACAAAATGAAATCACTTCCAACAGGAAAAATACATGGACGCTGTTCATTATTCTTGGGCTACCCAATATTAGTGATACCCAAAGACTGCTCTCGTTCACTGAGAAGCTTTTCCACCTGGAGAAATCGTTACCTTACAAAAAAGGGATAAGAAACAGCTCCCTTCTCTTACTGTATCAAGCACACAAAATGTTTGTTGTCTCACATGTCTCCTTTCAAGCTGTTATCCTCTCCTCTACCCTCTTTCCAGATCTGCAAATTTGGGTATCTTCCCAGTTCAGCTTCCTGATTCCTTGTACTTGTATTGAACTCTTGAAATTTTTCCATGTTGTAAATATCTGCAAGTTTCACTTGGATATGTCCTAATTTATCTAAAAGAGTTATGGAGAGCTTGACAATTTTCATTGTGAACTGAAGAGATGGAAATGCTAAGCAAGTTATCTTTTCCAAGTTTTACTCACTCGTTTATATGGAACAAAGTCTAAAAATTATGTTCTTTCCCCTACTGCCTTTCAGATTTTATTATATTTATTCTTGTGGTAGCATTTCATGTTTCCTTAGGAGTTCCATGGTCCAAATAAGACTCACAGTTTCAGCATAAAGAACAGAAAACGAAACACCAAACTCATAATTCTAAAAGCCACTCTTGCTTTCTTTAGAGAATGAGGCCCACTGCCTCTTAGAAGCCAGTTCAAATGTTTCCTCCTTATTTGCAAATTTATTTTGTTTTGCCTGTCATCTATATGTTTCTGTTCTCTATTACTGTTCTCTGTTATTTAGTTAGCCAGGAGAGAAAAAATTATTAAGATGCTACTATTAATTTACTCCAATTAAGTAATGTACCTATAAAATGAGCAAACTGCCATTTCAGCCCCTGTTCCCAGTCACTTGGAGTAGTTAATCAAAGAAAATGATCTGCTTTGCCCTGTCTGCCTTCTCTGGTCACTGGGAAAGTGAGTGTAACCCCCAGTGAAGGTGGCTCCTGGTCAAAGGCCAAATGATTGAATTGGTCATTTCCTGTTTCTAATTTTACACTGCAGGCACTTTCTCCTTGGAATTTTATAAAGCTCTTTAAGAAGCCCTTGGACCTAGTCAAACATGGAAACCTAATGTTTGGAGGACAGTAGAGAAATTGTAAGGAAGGGAAGGTTTAGTAGCCTACCCATGAGCCTCAGTGGCACATTCCATGTGTATTGGAAATCTATGGGGCAACATACAGACATCTCCTGCTTTCAGAAGAACAAAGTGATATTCTCTGTCCAATGGTGTTCTGCTCTCCGGTGCCAATTATATTTAAAATGCTTTTGCCCAGGGAAGAAAAGATACTGTGCAACACCCATACAATAAACTTCACAAGGCCAGCATGATGGCAGGTGAGTGACTTCCTTCAGTGTTAGCAAAGGTAGAATCATCCATTGCTTTCTGGGGCTAAGCAGAGTATCTAAGAGGTTGTTTTTTTCCCCTTAAAAACACTTGGGCCTCTAGCAGAACTCCATTTGTCACAGCACACCATTTTCCTATCTGACTAAAGGGATGCCACTCGAGATAGGAGGAGCAATTTAAAAGAGGAGTGTGACTTACAAAGAGGAAAAGGCAAAGGATGCTGAAGTCAGCAGACTTTGTACCACCTCACCCTCTCTGCTACTGCCCACATGGAAGAGGGAGGAAGATGCTTCAAGTACTCTGAACCTTCAAGTTCAACTGAGTCACATTCAAGAACATCTCTGTAGGGATCAGGTGTGGATTTTTCCCTCAAAATGACATTAGAGGCTTGCACAAAGTTTGTGATCTCGGGTTTATGGAAAATTCCTCAATCCCACCCAGCTGGACAAAAATGAAAGCACTGGTGTGTCTCACAGAGGTATGGCATGGTGGACACCCTGTTAATTATTTTTACAAGTCCACTAGACCAGGAACTCATAAAGGGACCCATTTTTACAGACTGTGCTCATATTTTGCTCTAGAAGCTATGCAACTCCAGAATAAGTTTTGTTGTTAACTACTGAATGCTCAAGTTACATATTTCGGCACAGAAGCTTACACAGAAAAGCCTGAAATTCTAGTAAATATGTTCTACTAGACTTCTGGTTTGCTGCATCACTCTGCCAAGTGCATGGGCTCAGAACTTCAGCTAGAGGGAAGGGAAAGGATACCATATGTCATCACTCGTAATATCATGGTATTCTTACTGTTCAGTCTCTGGGGAGCCAGTACTTTTAAAGCAGCATTTTCAAAAAAGAACTGCAAGCACATTTTCAGAGAGAAGCCCAGTGACAGCTGATCAAACTGGTTAATTAGGCAGCTGCATAAGTGTAGTTGTGGAGGCAGTAACTACACCCCATGCTCAGTCCCACTTGAAACAGGCCTAAATATGGGAAGCAGAATGGATCAGAAAGCTCATTGAAGCATTACCGCTTTTGCTAAAGAAAAATGTGAATTCTGCCGAATGTGCCTTCCATGAGAAAGTTTTAATTTTCTCAGAAGTTTTTGATTTCCCGTCACAAAAACTAAAATTTTTAGCTCCAGGATTTGCTAACACAACTCACAAAAAGTGGTCATAACAAAAATCATAGTGTCTCTTTTCAGCTTCATTTCCCAGTCATCTTCTTAGTCCTATTGTCTCATGGGAGCAGTAATTCAAGTGCTGTGAGCCCCCCTTCTCCTTCCTCTTTGGCTCTTAGGCTTGAACACATTTTCCACAGTGTTCAAGAATACCACAGTATTCTTTTTATTTGGACTCCCGCAGCTCACGATGGAAAGAGTCATCTGAATGGGGGGCGCCAGCCCTGGAGGAGAGCAGATCACGAGAACCGCAGCTTCCATGAGTCACTGTGGTAGGCGCATGGTACACAGGGATCAGGCCAGCAACTTCCAGCATTTCCCATTTAAACATTGCTTTTTGTGCCTCACCAGGAAGAGAACCCCCGAGCTTATTTTGCGATACAAATTCACATGCTTAACTGTGTCTAATAATATAAAAAAATAGGCTTATTGCGTGGCCTGTTTCATGGTCTCTTTGAAGGCTTTGATTCCTCAGCCTGATTCCATCAGCCCTATCCCAGATGTGTCTGTGACAAAATTACAGCTTTCTTTGTTTTATAATATACTAGCAGTGTAGCATCTGGCAATGTGGTTTGGGGTTTTTGCTTTGTTTTGTTTTGACTGGAAAGAAACCTCCCAAATCCCCTGAAAACATTAAATCAGCATTTTTTAACTTTTGCACAGAGGACAAAGGAGGATTGCCTGACTCATCAAGTGAGAACACAGGCACCTGTATGCCAGCACACAGGTGGCTGTCACATAATCTGACTCAGTGGTAAGATGGAATGGGCACCCCTCCATCATCACACAGCCTCACCATGCAGGCCAGTCAGCTGGTGGGGAAAAGACTTTGGACAAATCCTCCTGAGATGATACCCATCCACACTGTGGGTCAGTCAGAAGGAGAGAGGGCTCCAGGCCTTGTGTCACACACAGTGCCTTTTCCCGTACTTAGAAGAAAGCTCTCTGACTTCCCATGTATGCAGGATATTCCCCCTCCTCCTTTTTATCATTCCTTGTTGTGAAGGCCCTGTCAGTGAAATGTGCATTTCAACAGTGAGTCTCTCATAGCTCTCCTTATCTTTAATTTCCTTCCACCATAGTCTATTTTACAGAGCCTTTCCCTTACTGACAATTTTTCCCCTTCCCATTTCAGCTGCAATGGCCAGATCAGGATCAAAACTTCTCACAAGTTAAGGAAAAGTCTGGAGGCAGATGTCATTTAGGTCAAAGAAGAGATGCAGGCCAGGGCAATAAATGTGTTTGTCCTTCGGGTTTAGTTTAGCCAGATACATTTTCAGCCTTGTGTTCTGTGACAAAATAATTTTATTTTCTTAATCGCCCCTTTTAGTAAATCAGAGCCTTTCCTTCAGATTAGGCATAAACAGCAGAATCAGTAGAAATCTTTCATCACCAGTTTTCTTAGAAAGGGCCAGTAGGGGAGGAAGGAAAAGCCTCATCCCTGCTAAAAATGTCTTCTTGCAAGCTGGGGAGAGAGCTGTCTCCCTCTTCTAGGTTCTGCCCTTTTCCCTGGATAGACACCAGTTCTGGAGGAGGCCCAAAGTAAATTTTCTGTTTCTAAATACTTCCTCTCATACCCTGCAGAGAGTTGCAGTGTAGTGAGGAAGACGGTGAAGGAGCAGAAAGAAGAGGAAGGCCAGGAATGCCCAGGCCAGAGCGAGGCTGGGCTGTGTTACAGGGGTGGTGGCACTACAGCTTGGCAGCAGGGAAAGAAAGTAGCAAAATATTTGGGAGGGTGGAGAAAAGGCTGAAAAATCAAACAGACTTTCTCCTCAGTTTGACTGGTGCATGAGATATCCCTTGCCAATATCTCTGGGGGACATTTTTCCAGTTCATAGGAAATTTTAAAAAACAGGAGTTTCAAGGCCAATTGGAACAAAGTCAAATTTCTAAAAAATTTTAAAAAAATCAAAACTGTAAATACTGCTTTTCAGCAAGCTCTGAAAACGCCTAATCAAACAGTTTGAAAAACGCATCAACTGTATGTTATTTACCTTAGCTTAGTAGTACACACTTTTCCTTTTGGAAACTTTAACAAACGTACAGTCACAGAAACTGGGAATGTTTGGTGCATTATTAAGTAAAAAGTGAGATGAGAGGGGAGTATTTGATAATGAGTGTAATATCCAAGGAATATTCATCTGTGAAAAGACTGATGATCTCCTGTTCCTGTAACTGAAAAATTTTCTTATGAGTGCCTCCATTGCCCTACATCATACGAGGCTGGTCATGCAAAGCTTCAGTCTTTACTGTTCATGGCAGGTGACCCTGAGAAGGCAATG
Organism: Dicaeum eximium; assembly: GCA_013396995.1. NCBI lineage: Eukaryota > Metazoa > Chordata > Aves > Passeriformes > Dicaeidae > Dicaeum > Dicaeum eximium. The sequence goes on from VWZP01000608.1 coordinate 32,877, forward strand.
GGTCTCCTATTTCAGGTCATAGGGAGGGTCACCTTGTAATAGCGCAGTGTGTAATGGGTTTCACTGCACTTGGGAACCAAAGAATTTGACCTTTGAGAGAAAGAACATGAAGCAAAAAATGCATTCAGATCACAGTTAGGCTGAGTTGAGAGTACAGGTGGTGAGGGAGTGCTTTGAACCTTGTCCATGCGGTCTCACTGTGGCTCCACAACAATAAGTCCTCCAGTCCTCCTCTCTGAAGGAAATGTATCGGTGTTCTAAATTTAGGGAGGGAAAGGGGAAATTTAATTAAGGGTAGTCCCATCCTTAAATATTCAGAAGTCATGAATCAGGAATCAGATGTTTGAGGAGCCACCATGAAGCAAAAAGAAAAAAAGAAAAAAAAAAAGTTGGAAACTTTTTTTTTCCGGGGGTTTGTGTCTGTCTTTAGAATGCCCCTGGGCTGTACTTTCAAACTTCTTCACAGTCTGAGGAGTAGAAACTGATTTATATAAAAATGAAAACTGAGATTCTCACCTAATTAAATGTCTCTGGGAATGAGAAGTTACAGGGAAAAAGACCATCAAGTATCACGAGACCTGTGATAAAAATCACAGGATTTGGCAACACTGAATTCATCATGAGTTAGGAAGTGATAGCGCTTGTTCTAGCTGAACAGCAAAAAACAAACAGGCATAAACCTTATTCAAAAATATTTTGCAGGCATGACTGCCAAGCTGACAGCCAACTTCAGTTGGCTGTGAGTAATGCTATTCATTATTTCAGAATATTCATATAGCCAGTAGGTATTTCTGGAAATCCTTGAGAATCCTGCATTTTCCATGATGCCAGAATGATTAATTTGTACTGAAAGTTTGTTACTTGCCAATTATCCATCTACTGCTTAAAAATCTGAGTCACACACTCAGCAGCCAGAAACAATACCATGCTGTATGTTTAGACATCCAAGATGCGTAACAAATATTCAAAGGAGAAAGTTTGCAATCAAACCGCAGGCTGAAAGTTATGTGCTGAAACTGTTCAGCTAAGAAGTGAGAATATTTAATACCTTCTCAAAAAGTCAGACTGATTGCAAGTTGTGTTACTCAGAAAGGAAATTATATTCACAGCAAATATAATTTAGAATGAATATTTGGGTGACCACAAGATATTAGTTCTAACTACAAACAAATAAACAGAGATGCTCTTCTGGACAGAATATAAACAGATTCCCAGTTTCCATTGCAGGTTTCAGACCATCAGTTTAGCTCTGCTTATACAAAAAATGGATGAAGCCGATGTACTTCTTAGCCAGTCTCTTTTGGTCCACCTATGCAAAATTCCCAGTAGAGCTAGATTTTCAGTTCAGCATATATTCAAGGTAAACAGTGCACAATGCGATTTATAGATGGGTTATCATTTAGCCAGTCTGGCATTTCATTGATATGCCTGTTATTTAGATGTATTCAGAAGCCTTCCAATGCATATGAGTTTTTCCCTTACAGTCACTGTATTCTCAAAAGAGATGCAGGACCCAGATCTTTTACATTCCCCAAGGTTAAAGGAAAAAGTGAGATGTCCTTTGGTTTTTCAACTCTTTACCCATATAGAATAATTCATCTGCTGATATTCATAAGGTGACTTCCACCAGCAAACGTAAAGATGTCAGGAGGAGAATTTTTAAGCACATATGTAATTGTTTATGATTGGTATCTGCTTTTATTTAGCATACTTGCTAGTGCTCCCTTTCTGCTGCTAGTCTGCACGAATCTTCCTAGCCCAAGAAATCTGCTCTTTGGGGGACTATATTTCATGTTCTTTCACTCTTTGCAAGCTCTGCCATAATAGAATCAATGTATCAAATCAACCCCGCAAAGCAGCCAAAGAGTCAAATGGCAAAAGTAGGAGACTGAGGTGTTTGCTAACGGAAATTTTGGCAGGAAGGAATTAATCTGTGTTTGCCTGTTTCCTATGCTTCTCTTTCTCTTCAAACACAGTGTGGGAGAAGCGAAACACAGAGAAAGTGTCTTGTTTGATCCCCGATAGTATTTTTTTTAATTTTCCCAGAAAGTCTTGCTGAGAAAACCCTCTGAGATTCTTGAAATCACATATTGTTGCAGCTAAGTCCCGTTGATGAATAAAATGTTTAAGCACATTTTTTTGCAGCTCCGTACGTCTCGCATTCCTTTCCAACCCAGAGCGAGCACAACAGCGTCACAGGGTGACAGCAGAGCACCCCACTGCTCCTGCCGCTCTCTCCTCCCAGGAAGTGCAATTTATAATCCTGAGCACAGGCATATGCACTGGGGCACTTCCCCTCTCCAAGCAAGGAGCTGGACAAAGGGTGCATGGAAAAAACTTGTCGCCCTACGCCGAGTTTGCCACTGACCTCCGTCCACCGCAGGAAGGGAGGCTTCCCGCCGTCCCCCCAGGACACCGACCTGTGGCCCCGGCCGGGTGGCAGCAGGGAGCGGAGCCGATGCCGCTCCCCGCCTGCCGCGGGAGGCACGGCGCTGACACGCGGCCTGCGAGCAGCTCCAGCTTCCCGACGTGAGGGCGCCGGGAGCCATGGAGCCAGGGCCAGGATCCGCGCGGAGCCACGGAGCCCGTACCGCGCGGGCCGGGCCGCCGGCGCCCCCTTCGGGCCGCCCTCGGCACTGCGGCTGTGCGGGGCCGCCGCGCTCCGGCTTCACCTGCGCCTCACGGACGGGGTTACCGGGAAAAAAATGGAAAGGGGAAAAAAACCCCCACCAAACCAACAAGCAAAAAACAACCTGGAGTGCAAAAGGGTAGGTCACATGCCTCGTGCAGCTGCGCAGCTGTCCCAGAGCTGCCTGCTTGAGTTATGGCTCATAATTTTCATGGAAAGTTCTCACAGTTCGTGACCCAGGAGATCCCAAACATATGATTTAATCGGGCATTAGTCAATGTCGAATTTTTCCCTTCCGGATGCATCGTCTGATCTATACCACATTGTCAGCATCTCCCTGCAGCATGTGGGAGGCAAAAGGCTCCTTGACGGAGGGCAATGAAGGGAAGGGGGGAATCAATGCTTGGATTAGGAGCAACTGCAAACCTGGACAGATGTGGCCCTTAATGACACTGCGGGCTCGTTCTCAGCCTATCACTCCCACGGCCCATAACATGTCTATATTTATGGAAGATGACAACGGCTTAAGCCACCTTCCAGTGAACACATTTCAGCACACTGGCATTTCCTTTAAACTCTCTTTTTATTCTCTTCTTCCAGTGAGCAAACTGCCACCCTTAAACCTACTGTGCCACACACCCAAATTATTCACATGCTTGTAACCACAACCAAACTTCTACTCTTATTTACAGGGATCCTCACCCAAAAGCTTTTACTTTGCATAAAACCCCCACCACAGCTCTTCGGGATGTTGAGTCCACAGTTTCTAAGTAACACAAAAGGAGTGGGATAAAGCAATTACCTTATGGAAATGAATATTAAATACTACTACTAATAACAGGAAAAGTATGTCATCCTGATGTGTTTATGGACACTAGTTACCCATACTACACACTCCCTCCTCCTCATGGTAAAAATTTTATTAAGAAAAAGTGTATTTATATGCTAATGACTTTTCGCTATTCATTGGTTATTATTTTCTTCTCCAAAAATTCCAGGCAACCAATCAACTGGATTGGAAGAAAAACACCGTGCCAGATTTTTTTTGAAGAGCAAAAGAGTATAGCTGTGTGATTGATTTCCACTAAGAACAAGACTTTATGCAATTTAGGCCACAAACCACTCCTCACAAACACCAAACAACTAACAGATGGAGTGGGTAGTCTGCTAACAAAGCAGAGGTTGAAACTGATTCCCCCAAATGGTCTGGCAAAAATCTGTGGAAAACAGGATGTCTTTCTGAGTGATATGCAAAAAGAAGAGAGGCCTGAATTAGGGAACAAATATGCTAATGCCCGAAGACCTACATGCTAGATAGTGTGGCATTTGTTTTCCTTGAAGTTGCAAGACTGGATAGACAATGCCAGATTTAGACTCAGGCAGGAGATGTTACTCTGAATAGAAGCCTTCCTCTTCCTTGTCCCTGCAGCTGCTCCACACAGATATAAGAAAAGACGACCTAAAGACTGTCCCAAACTTTTACCTCTTACAGTCTTGATGCATAGCAGGCCAAATCTTGTCTTGTGAGCAGGCTCAGATTAATACAAGACAGTAAGAGCTTTTCTCCCTTTCCAATTCTTCACTCCAGAACCATATAAAGATTAGAGAGAGATGAGGTAATGATTAGTCTGAATAACTTTACTACTAACCAGGTAGTTCAGTTCATGCATTTATTCACACAATCATACTAGAAACATTCTGATTACTTAACTGTCTTATTGCAAAAGATGACAAACAAGGGACTTGAGCAGGAAAAGTATAGATCAAGGGAGAGACTTTGCCATAGATGAATGCTCTGTGACATTCATATTATACCACATGGGGTTGGTTGTTTTGGTTGAGTTTTTTTGTAGGATGCTGTGGCTTTGGACAACAAGATAAGCTGATTGCCTCCTGAAAGACCTGCGAAGTTGAGTCAATATCTGCCAGAAAAGATTCTGGGATCCCTGGTATCCACTTGCTGTTATGAAACATTCCTTCAGATCCACAGAAATAGCTATAATCCTCTGTGGTTAAAGCTACCCACTGGAAAATCAGCTGAGAGAAGTGATAGCAATCAAGAAAGGTCTTGGGAAATATGCAATGTGGTATGGTTGCTCCCCAGCAGAGTCTCCAGAACTGAAAGGTCAAGCATTCAAGGCTTTCAGTGAATCTTGTTTATGAAAGTTTTGTATGCTTGACCATGACTATGGTAAGAAATCTCAGTCAGGGGAATTTTATCTCAAGGAACTGTCTGACAAAGCCAATGCTGCTTTTGTTATAACGCTTGGCTGAAATGACTCTTCAAGAATGCCATGCAGAAAGCCTTGGACAGCTAGGGCAGGCAAGAATTGTTCTCTCCACAGCCTGGATTAAACCTGCTGTAGGTGAAAGGACAGGCTGAAGGCATTCTGGAACCCCACAGCAGATGTTTCTGTTTCTCTTCTGCCCCATACCTCCCCACCCCTGCTTCTAATCAAGTGGGAGAGAAGAAAGGGAAAGTAAAGCCTGCTTGCTACTTCTCCTAAAAGACTAAAACTGATACCAATAAACAATATGCTGCAGCTAAGAATGCTTCCATGGTCTTGCCTGGCACCAGGAAACCAAAGGTGAAAGCTTTGATGGACAGCAACCATAGATGCTGCACAGCAGATGCCTGTGGTCATGATGACATAAAATACTTCTTTCCTTTGTGACAAAATTAATACACCTCTTCATTAAAATACAAATCTGTTGTTTTTCCTAATGATTTTACCAGAAATACATAGCCCGAAACTGTATGGAATGCTGTTAGTTTAGGAAATTGCTCAACAGGTAATCTCACACAACAAATCTTTGATGAAGACTCCTTACCAGTGTGACACCTTGGACTGTATTTATATGTCCTAAATGCTACATACAACCTCGACTTCCTGGCATCTAGAGTGCCCTTTTCAATAGGAACTATTAGGCTGAACAGTTTTGTAGTTTTGTCTGAACTTCAGCTCTCTGGTCCTTTGTGCACCCAGCTCTCCTAAATAAAATCCCAGCCATTAGTACCATGTAAGAACTGAGAAATTTCTTTCCAATTCCCTCATCTGAGCCCACAATTTATCCCACATTGCCTTCTCTGGCAGAATAATCGGGCACACCATCTACTAATAACAACAGAGAAGGCGGAAAGGCATAACAAGAAAGCTGTACCAAACACTTTATTCTGCCTGGGATGTAGAAATAAGACTTGACATAAAGAATAACTGCAATGAGCATATGATTTATTGTTTATACCATGTCATAAGACAAAGCTCTCGGATATTAGTGGGCTAATAAAGTGATATAATGCTTGCTCTGTGTTTATCCATGTGGTAAATAGATAGCACAACTGACACTCGGAGCACTGTAAAAGGAGCAGTGGCTACAAAATCAGAACTCTGTGAGGTAGTGGCAGAATTTATTGCTAATTCCATCCCTCAGGAAATAAGGAAACATTACTCTCCAGTAATATTCAAATATCTGGTGAATTAAAAGATTATTGGTGACAACGTTCCAATACCGCTCTCCTTTCCTCCATCTTTCCTGTACCAGGAGAGCAGGACATGCATTACAGCGTTTGCAGCCTGACATAAAACTCTTGCAGCATCTCAACACAAAAGAGACTCAAACCTAGAAATTCCATTGTACAAAGAGGCTGAGAATGAGACTTCCTGATGCAGAGGGAAATGTTTTCACAACAAAACAGCTCCCAATGCTACCACTGCTGCTGTGATTCCTGCATCAGGCTGCATGGCCCAAGGAGCTGACTCCAGCAGAGTAAGGTATGACCATTGGCATCTACTCTCCACGATAGCACCCTATGAGCAAGACTACTGCCTTAATGAGGCAGAGATGGCTGTTACTGAGTTGGACACTACACCCTAGAGTAGGATAACCTTCTGGACAGAGATATTTGAAGATTTCTGGTAAATGTGAACAACATAAAAAATATTCCAAATTCTAGCAGCTATACCCCATGATAGGCCAAGCCTTCTAGCATGCAGGTGGCATCAAATATATTTTCAAATTCAAAACTCTCAGGCCACGCTCTCAGGGGTTCATGTGAAGTGAAGTCATCTGTCTGTCTTCAGAGGGAAAGTGTTCAGCACAGTTCCCTCCCCACTCCTCATCTTTGGGTAGCTTGTTTGAGATTATTGTCTACACTCTGATCCTTCACAAAGAGTAATGCAAAAATGAGGCTGTAGGGGGATTAAAGCTTACTCTCAAAAAGCAAGAATGGCATAACTGGGAAGCGAGCATATTAGAGATGAACAATGTCATCTTGAGTCATTTTAGCAAAGAGGAAATCCAATCAATATGTCCAAGTTTTCCAGGATACAGTCATGAAAAAGTTGTTGGACAGACTGTAGAATTCTTCTGTCTCTCATGGATTATCTATTTGTATAAGAAATAAATCCCCTTGACACAGAAAGTGCCCCAGTCTAGCTCTATTCTTCTTCATATCCATAAAGCCCTCTAACTCAAGTGGTAATTTTGCAGACTTAGACTTGCCCTAAGTAATACTTCTTCATATCATGGGGAGACAGTAATACCTCTTCTCAGCAAGTGCAAATTTGCAATAGTCTCTCCTACCAAGAGGCACAGCCTGCTTGTTCTTTCACTGCAATATTGTCTGTCTCTGTAACAATTCCTTTAGCTAGGAGCAAAACCCTACTTAGGCAAAGCACTGTGAAACTACCACATGCTCCTGCAACTATATGTTGCCATAAAATAATTCAAACACACTATTAGAGTATGTAATTTAGCTCATATGTAGTTAGAATATGCAGTGTTTGCCAAGTGACTGCATCCAGCTGGAAAATCAATTTATATATGCCAGTTTAATAAAACCTGAAAGTCTTCCGCAATACATGAAGAAAAGTTAGACAACATTGAAATTGTACATTATGTAAAACCAAACATGGCTGTGAATTACAGGCTGAGTGTGAAGGATTGTTCGTCTCCTGCCAAAATTCATGTAAACGGTCACCAATTTGGGGATGGAGGGGGAAACATACCATAATGAAATGAAACTTTGTACAATTCCAAGTACAAGCTTCCAGGGCCAATTTTTTGGTAGAAGAAACTTTAAAACAAAGTTGACTTTGGCCTTCAGCCATCTCATACTGATTTAAATCTGCAGTAGTCAGGGGCTACCCTGGTGCTAATGAAAACAGAAAACAGGTGATTTAATGGTGAAGAGGTCTTTCTATGTACTATGAGTGGGCCCTGAGTTCTCAATCCGGCCTAACCACATTGTTTGCCTGCAGAGCTCCCCCTTCATTCTCACTTTGGAAAGCACTATTTTTTTATCTATAAGGTGTGTACTCTATTGCTCTGTGTGTATAAATTCAGCCCAAGTAGTATCTAGGCTAGCCATTCCCTTCCCTGAGCTTTGCTAATGGCACCAGAGGTGTCTTGTTAGGAAGAGTAAGATGCTGTCTTGTGATTGCCATCGTGGTGTACAGGTGCAAAGCAGTGGGTGTCACCAGTCCTGCTCTGGAGAAACAGAGATCAGCATTGCAAACCCCACAGTGTGGATGCTGCTAATTATCAGGCTTGCTTCTGCTCTCGACAGTGGGATGGATAGAGAAGCACACAGACTCTGGGAGTAGCACTTCCTCCTCTCCCTAGTTTCTTTCTTGAAGCTATATAGGATGAGGTGGGAATGCCTGTCACCTGGACATTTTATAAGTTTCTTGGATGTAAACTTGCTGAGTTTTTTCTTCCATGAGAAAGCTTGTTTTCTTTGCACATTTTTTGTAAACAAATCTCTCTGGACTGTGGTCTCAAGGACATGGGTGTCTAGCTGCCCTGTCTCCCACATGGGGGATGTGGGAGCTTTTCTTCTCTCAACCTATGATATAAAGAATTGCTATCTCTCTGACTTGGTAAGCATTTTCTGGCATTCTAGCAGTTTGGGTGCTGAGCAAGAAGATAAAAAGATGTTAGCTCAAAACTTGGGCACCTATAGCCCAAATTCCTTCTGAACAATGGAGTCATTTTAATAAATCATATAAGCTTTCTGATATTGGAGTCAAAGAGTCTTGACTCACCCCGCCAGGACTCCAGGGACAATAAATGCCTGTGTTCAGGCAGGAGACAAACATGTGACATCAGTTTTCACACCTATCTCTTAACACCTTTTACTAACACCAGCAAACAAACTCTCATTTGTTCTAGGGAACACAAAAAACTACAGGAGTGAGCCAGGCTTTATTGCATTGGGTTGATTACTTTGTTTTCTGGACAAACAACACAAGGCAAGAAAAACACTCATCTGCAAAATAATGCTAGTCTGATCCTCTTCCCACACAAATGGTCATATCTAAAATAATTATTTAGATTAAATTAACTCCTCATCTGCATTTGTATAAAGGTTTCTCTCCACAGATAAGGCGAGTACAACAGGTATTTAGTGCACACTGCTTGCACACTGCCTACACCATCCTGACTAGGTCTCCCTTTCAGGGTGCTCTTGATGCAATGTGACCAAAAGTAGCCAGACAGAAAATGTTTACTGGGCAGCTAATGTGAATTTATGCTTTTCTAGTGAATCACTCTGACTTTGCTTTGATCCCAAAATAGGAAACACAAAGACTCTTCATTTAACACTTAGTATCTCAGGGATCCATTCTGTTCATTGTAGCATCACAAAAACCCCAAGGAAACTTCATTTAGACCAATGGCTATGTCAACAAAATCCTGGAAACTGAATTTGGCCCAGTTTCTAACATTTGCATCCTAAAAGCATTTCCAGCTTGTGGATATTGGATAAAGAAGTTTTCAGATACTCTGGTTATCAAGGTTCCTCAAGCCTTTCTGAATCAAATTTTAGCAAACTATTTCATCCAAGGTTGTAGGAATCACTCCTTACTCACATGAACAAGGTCTTACCTTGCACCTTAACCTGCAAATCCCCTCACCAGTCTCCTCATTCACCCTCGCTTACGGCATGCTGTTTGTTGGCAGGGAGTATTGGCACAAGTCTTTGTTTTCACAGAATATACAGTTTCACCTTGGCTTAGCACTTGACATCCTCAGTATCAATGCAGCTACTCACAGAAGTAAAGGTCATTGATTTAAACCACAAGTATTCAAGATCACTTTTTTACGATCGCCACTGTCCAACATACAATTAGGCTTTAATGTGCAGAACGTGTTTCAAGAACTGCCAGTAATTTTCATTCCATATACAGTAGTTTTTATGCCAATACATGTGCTTTATATCTGATGGCAAGAATATTTAAGAGAGTGGAAGGTCAATCTTTTATAGACAATCCAAAAAATAAAATAAAAACTGAGAAAGATATGGAAACATTCATACTCAGCAAGAACCCTAGCAGGAAAAGCTTTCTAGGTGATTAAATACAAAAATGAGTGTTGTCCAATTGGTAAAACCATTGAAGGACGTATGCACACCAGTCACAGAAGTGCCTGGAATGCAGACCCATTCAAGCTCAGCTTTTAACAAGGCAGTTTTGGACCTGGACACAGGCCAGATATAAAAGCCCTGGGCCCAGCATGGGTTAATTTACCAAGCTCTTACAATGGTGATCTAATCTAACCAAGTTTATTGGCTTTGAAACAAACTAGGAACACTCACACAGCTAGTAACCATTTGTCAGCTGAGGAGACAGCAGTGAAGAGCTGATCGCAAAAAGGTTGACTGGCTAACTTTTCTAATTCTCCTCCCCAAAGCCCTCCTGACTATAGTGTTACACCCCAAAAAAAGAGAAATATATACAAGGCACATAGTACAACTATCTTTCCAGATGCAACAGTTCAAAGACTGTTCACACACAACTAGTTATTCTTCCCTTCACTGAAATACAACAATTGATAAAATACATAAAGCAATATTACACTTTGATTTGAAATAGTAATTTTGGCACAGGAGAAAAATTAGGAGTTATTATATAATTTTACTTATATCAGTGTAATTAAAGCAATGCAGCTTATGCATGTAGATAAATTTAAGACTACCATGCAAGGTAAAAATGACAGCTACTGCTATGTACCAGACTTGATTTCATTACCTCTGCATGAACAGTTTCTAACCAGGCCACACTCAAGCTTTCTGGTGGATGCAAACCACGTAACATCACTGGAATGACTCCAGTTCACCTCAAAATGTAATCAGCTCAATGTAATTAAGCCAAAGCTCTCTTCACCTTCAGAAAAAAAAAAAAAAAAGAAACTTCAACTTCCTTAAAGAGTACTAGAAAGCAGGAAAAATAACTTTCAGAAAAATGGTTTTATTCCTAAATAAAGACCTTTCCATGTATTGCACCAATTTCATGCTCAATTCAGATAAGCAATAAATATGTACACTATTTTGTTTAGCTTGATTTTGCCTTCAGTTTGGTGAGTTTATATTTAAAAAGGGGAAAGTAGATCTACCATTGTTAATAACAAAAAATAAGGCTTGTCTCTTAAACCAGAGAGTAATGTTTTTGAGATTTGAATTACATAGTTCTTTGTCTTCTACCCTTGACCATATCCTGAGAGAAACAGGGATATGTGCCAATCTTTATGAAACAGACCAAAAACTAGTATTCAGTAAGAAAGCAAGCCCCTATTTTCATCTTGAGGGTTAAAGGAGCCTGCTTGCTCCCTACTCTGACAAGTTTTATTGCTGCTAGCAGGAATTGTGTGCTTAATCCTCCACTCCCTCCTTGGATGCAACACTAGCAAGAAGTGAATGACAGTTTTCTCATGAGGGAATTCTATATCACCAGTCCCTATAAACACCTATCACTCAAGAGTGCTTTGAGGATGTAGCGTTTGATTCCAGTGGGGCCAAATTTATCCTTAGCCCTGGGTAGACCCACAAGACAGTTCTGTCACTAGCTCTAATGAGAGACACAGATCAGTCATAACACATAGGAGCTTCAAGTGAGTGTGAAGGCCTTCCCTTTAAAATCCACAGCCTCATAAGTAATTTTCAGCTGGGTTTCGAAAAATCAAGTCTGAAAGAGACATCAGTCATGATCTACTAGAGTAGGACAGAACAAGATGGTGAGGAGACAATCCAAGTTTCTATGAACAAGGAAAAAGATATGGGATTTTTGAAAAACAGTTGATTAATGGGAAAGATACAGCTGAAAAGCAATGGTTTTCCAGTTCTGAAGTAGCTTCCTCTAAAAAGAGGTCTTGACCCAAAAGAAGGAATTGCAGATAAGGCATTCAGTCCTGCCATAAATATATTCTGAGGTGAAAGAGAATGAGATCAGGTATCTGTATCACATTTTTGTGATGATTTCCAGAGCATAAGCACTTCTGTCATCATACAATAATTTTAGTGAAAGCATCTAACATGGAAAACAGCATTTCAGATCCATTTTTATTGCAGATTTAGTTTCTAAGCAACAAATTGCCAACATTTCAAGGGGACTGCATTTAGTTGAAAACCGACAGTCATATACATTATCTATGTATATTTGACAGAAGAGAATGTGGGATAAATTTCCAGAGCTTACTTTTACTAAAATCAGTCTATTGAATAAAAAAAAGGAAGAAAGAAAAGTTGAAAGCCATTTTGTATTGTGAAGATATTGACACTTTTGAAATGGAAAGGGCATATAGGTCTCTAGTTCCAGGTCCATTCGCTGAAGAATCTTGTTGGGTTGTAATAATCAAACTTTTAAGATTTAAAGAAAAGAAGATAATTCTGATAAAGGCAATACAATACCCTAAAGAAAAAAAGCAGAGGATATAGAAAGGTGACAGAGAGTTCATAGTTTTGCCTGTTCTACCCAAAAAGAAAAGACAAGAGAAGAAAGGAGCAGTCGAATTTGAGTCTTTAATGCCAGGAGGGGGAAAAAAGTGAGACATGAAATTTTGCAACCTACAACCCCCATAATAACAGCAGGAACCATCACCATCTAGCACAGGCAGTTGAACAGTTTATAAAGGAGATTTTTCTTTCTGCCATGGATTTCACTGTTGCAGCACCACATGGGCTTTTCCATGTTACTTGGCCTTATTCCATGGCTTTTATTGAAGATTAAGGCTTGAAAGAGAAGAGAAAGCAAACAGAAAACAAGTACAGGCTCAAAATCTTGATAGAAGTTTGTGAGTTGTGAGTCTGCCTTGTTGCTTTAAACACAATTGTTTTAGCTGCAGGCATTACAGTTTCAAACTGTGCATAGTTTAGAGGTTTACTGAATGTGATTTTATGGAGACATTGTGTTTTAATTTCCATACTTATTTCCAGTTCATCATATACCATCCTTTAAAAGAAAAACAGCTCAACATATTTTCATGTTTCTCATTAGAAGGTGTAAGTTCCAGTAAAATATGCAAGTGGAGGGCATAAATGGGAAGTGGGAAGCTGTCTTTGGTCAACACAAGTAGCAGAAGCATGAATTTGTACATAATTACTTTTAATACTATGTGGAAAGCTGGAACTGTTGAGGATCTGATTTTCAGAGTGCTAAGTTTTCCAGGTTCTGCTTTGTCATTGGAGTTTGCAGGTGCTCAGCCCTATTTAAAAGGCTGAAAAGTGAGCTCTTTTTGTCATGGAGAGATGTCCAAATGTAAACCAGTCCACTGAGTCAACTCCTGGGCTGCCCATGTGCTCCCTCCACCACCCACCCATAGTATTCTCTAACACGCAAACAGAAACAACCCTTGGTGTGTTGTGGCTCACTTCTGTACTCTGGAATCTCACATTCCAAATACAATTATCACGTGACACCAGGTTGTGAGAGGAGCAGTATCTTCCAGGGTTTGGGATGTCACATCAGAGTGGGGAATCCTGCACAGATTGCTTGCTTCTGCCTCATCCTGCTGCATAAGCCCAGGCGGAGTGCTTGCTGTCTTTGTGCTCCTCCTTTCTCCCCTCTCCACTATTTGTCTGTCCTGGCCCTTCATGATATCCACTGCTGGGGTTTGGGGTTTGGGGTAACCTGAGGGGCACTACAAAAGCAGAAAAGGGATGCCTTCTCCAAGTGGTGCATCCTGCATCCTATGTTTAGACTCTCAAGTTTTCACCAAGGAATTACTGCAGTGTCTGGCTACAGCCATGACATCCCAGAGTAGAGAATTGGTAACATCCCAAGCCTGTGAGAGGACTGGCGTCAACTTTGCCCCTCTAAGGGCATCTCAATCTCACACCTCCCAGCATTAAGGAGGGCCTGCAGGAACATCGTCCATCTGTCCCACCATAGCTGTTACCCCTTACACAGTATCCCAAGGGGTGGGGCTAAGGAGAGCAAGGCAGGGAGCATGACTGCAGCCTGGCATCCAGAGCAGTCACCTGGAGGGGAAGCAGGTATCCAGCAGAGGTTCAAGGCCCTTCCCTGTGAACACAGTGTATTTTTTAACTGCTGGGCTTGTAGCGTGAAGAGCAGGAAGCAGAAACAGCGACCCAAGTCCCCTGTGGATCCAACCCTCTGTTTTATTATGTGCATGTGCAACAATGTTATACTGCAGACCTCTGGTCTGGTTTTGTGTCTTCAGGCTGCAGTTTAATGATGAATAATTAGGTTTTGGACAGCTCTTGGCAAAGGCTGCCACTGAATACTTTATGCTGTAATGGATGTTAATCTGAAAATTGTGTTTGCAGTTCTGTTTGATCATCTGTAATGAAAGTGGTCAAATTGTAATTTGGTCTTATTAAAAAAAATTAAATAAATCACCAAACCTATTTCAAATCCTACTCTTGCCTTATACCAGTAAAAACAAGCAAGAATTCCATTACATCCAGTCGTCTTACAGAACAACAAGAGAAGAAAAAAAGGTTGTCAAAAATAATTTTAAAGGGTTAAGGGTTCCACTGAATCATCAAACTGTAGGAATTTGAGTTTTCCTACATAGGCAGCTAGAGCTCTATCATTGCAATATACCAAGCTACAAAAATATAAATGCCAAGTCATATTAAATATTTAGAAACGTTGAATCTTCCAGGGTACCTAATTTTGCACTTGACTCTGCTGGGAATCTCATTGCAAACATTTTTCTCAAAAATGGCAAGATGCAAGAGAGTGTCAAATAATAAATGGTATCTGCGTTTCAAACATTGCTTCCACATCTTGTGACTGATAGGAGACACTCTTAGCACTTGCTATGAAACACAGACTGAACTGACTGAAACACCAATCAAAATATACCCACAAGTGATTTCACCTTCTTATGAGACAAACCTTCACCTAGAAAAGTGTGTAAAATTCAGAGTAGTTCCTGACTATATCAGCATGGATGAGAAAGGACACGGCATCAGAACCAGACAGTGTGACACAGTTAATGTGAGCCCAGCGAGACAATGGCACAAACACAAATTACAGTACAACCACAAAATATTTTTTAAACCTTCATATAGATAATAGCTGTAGTATTAATCAGTGACTGAAACTGTTAAAACAGGAACTTTTAACAATGTTGAAATGAGAACTGACAAAATAGGGCAAATGAATGAATGCCAAGAATGCCATGTTGCTCATGCAGTGTCTGTGCCTCTGTGACAGTGTTGTGATGGGAGTCTGAGTGGCACTGGCCTGAAAGGCTGAAACAAAATGGATTGCATCCTGAGGTCTTTATGGGGATAGATTTCTACTGATTTTAATGAATCAGAGACAGGCGAGAGCCAATGGGAATTTAGTCTGGATAAGGAAAGAGACACAAATGAATAAAGATTTCAGCATTTGCCTTTACCTTTGTAAAGAAATAATAAAAATATATTGCACATGTTGCATATCTGTCAGCTAAATTCATTTCATCTACAACACTTTATTGGTCTCATGCAGCTCTAGAGAACAATTGAAATCTCAAATTACAAAACCATCTAGTTTAAGGCTTGATCAGTACTGAAGCCCTCAGACCCTGAAACAGAGTCTCCAAGTTCCCATTCAAATTGTCATCAAAGCTATACTCCAACATTAAGTCCATGTCAGCCTTAGTGGAAGCAGATGAGGACTACAGCTGCATCTGGTTTGACTTCCCTTTAATAACTACAGCCAATTGAGCCATATCAAAGAAAATGTATTTCCTTAAAAAGAAACTATTTTTTTCTTTCAAGAAAATAATTGCAAAAAAATGTTAATTTAATATTTAATAAGTCTTATTTTAAAATATAAGACTAAAATGTCTGCTGGACTAGAACAGGCCAAAAATATCACTGAGCAAATTACAATATTCTCCCTTTCAGCATTCCTGCATAGGAAGAAAAATATTTGAAAAGCTCAGCTTCTGTAACAAAAGATAATTTTAAACTCAAAGCCGAGCTCTTAGAAGACTCACTTAATCCACAGTCTCCCACACATCCCTATACAAAAGAATGGCCTGTGCAGGTGCGTCACAAGCTCTAGCCCTTGCTCACTCTGTGATACAGGCACTTCTGCTCTGCCTCTACCTGCTGGAAAACTAAACCTTCAACAAAATGCAGTGGGAGGGATTTTGCTGTTACTCCTGATGAAACCAGCAACACTGGCATGCAACAGGAAGGTGCTTCCAGGCACTCAGGAAAACATATTAAGCACATTTTCCACTAGCTTTATTAATTTCTTTAAGTTTTTGACAAATATTTAAAACACTTCTCAATTGCTTATCTAATATCCTGGTCATTGGAATGTTAACTGATGCCCATGTTCTTCCTTTTCTTGTCACAGAGAGGAATGTTTTATTGTTCTAAAACTGGAGACCTATGGCATACAAAAATTAAACCTCAGATAGATTTTCAATTTTTAGAGTTCCTTCTCAACAAAAAAAGATACCAGTTTTCTCTAGTTCTTTTCAGGCCAACCACATTTTACATGTCTTTAATCTTCATTAGATATTCACATTCCAAAAATCAATTAAGCTGCTGTTTCAGAGGAGAATTTCTCATTGCATGTATTGGTAAGCTCTAACCCAGCCAGACATGGCTGGAAAGCTGTGACCTGAACCCCTAGATTGTAGTTTACTGACACAGGTATTATATATGCTCTCTGCTCTTAACTTCTTTCAACCCCTCTCTGAGCTATGGCTCTTGAGTCAGGCACCCAGCTGGGTGGGTAGGAGTAAATTAAAATTCCACAGTGCTCATGGAGCACAGACACAAATGTAAATCTGACAGACACATACCAATAAAAATTTATCTTGATTTTTCACTATGACAAAACATTGAAGTGTTTAAAAACATCTGAAGGACAAAAAAAAAAAAAAAAAGGGCTACCAACAACAATTTTACTTTAGAAATATGTTTAAATGGACTTCCTTTTTGACATAAGCACAGGTTAAGCATAATTCTGATTGCATGTGACCATTGCCTCCATCAGATGTGTACTACAGCATTTAGCAGAGGTTTTGGAACTGATGTGTTACCAGATAAGATAACAATTTTTGTTCTTTTTTAAACATTTGCATGATTCATATCACTAATATCTGAAAATATCTCAGGTATAGCAGAGGGAGAAATACCGTATTTTAAAAAAGAAAATTTTGTATTTATTTTAAAAACTAAAACTCAACATTTCCTATGTAAGCATTAATGAGTCTTAATGACTCAGGGGTCCAGGGCTTCAGGGAAGATGGGAGTTTGGGGGTGGGGGGGCAGCAGGGTTTTGGTCTAGGGTATTCATACTACTTTTTTGTTCACAGATGAAAATAGGAAAAATTACTTGGTTTTACATGAGTAATTGCAGTTTAAAAAATTAAAAGTCATTTTTTACCCTAAAAATGCTATTAACAAAAAAAAAATCATCAGGAGAAGAAATTTTCATGCTTGCCTTTTTATCCCCATTAAAAAAGCCAGAAATTTAAAAATAATTAAAAATTTTCTGCCAAAAACCTCTTTATTTTCACTCTTCAAAGCCATTTTTAATTAAAATATAAATCCAGCTATAAAAATTCTACAAGTTTTCCACTAGTACTTACAAATTGGAAACAATCTTTCATCTTTCCCACACTGGGTAGAAAAAGCTTACATTTAAATTAAAGAGGTGACTATTGCATAAGTCTTTGTGTGAGGAAATCACTGAAAGAAACTCTGAGATATTTATTTTAAATCTGAAAGTAATTTTTTAGTTTGAGGAGTTTTTTTGGCTTTTACAGGAGAAGCACTGTAATCCATCCCATCCTTGTTGGGAATGTACCCATTATGTGTTCCTCCCAGTGGTCAGCAGTTTCCACTGGTTCAATTTTCAAAGAAATTGTTGGGCTTGAAGGAGGAAAACCAGAAAAATGTTGCTGATCCATTTTTCAGAAAAAATATTTAATCCAAAAATGCCGGTTAGGGCTCATGGATATTTCAAACACACAGGACAGGAGCAGCACTCCTGAGTAGGAGCCACACATGGGTTTGCTGAGGTTTAACTTCGTAACTTAACTCATTTCAGCTGGACTTCCTTGAATAAGGCAAAATCTCAGGGCACTAGCGACTCCTCCAAGGAGAGTTTTTAGTACTATGGAGAACACAGATGGTAAACTTCAACAGCAGGAAGCCTGTAGGGTGAGAAAAGCTCTAAAGTACTGTGTATTTGACAAGATTTTGGGATAAACAGTTAGGTTTGTTTGGTTTGGATTACACAGAGGTTTCCCTATATATGCCATATCTTTGCTTACTAAAATATTTACTATTTAATGGTTTTTAAGTTCTAGAAACACACTTTTTCCAAATACTCATGTCAATCCCTCTTCCATAGAAGTATGTTCTAACAGTATACTAGTTTATTTGTATAGAAAAAGAACTGGCTGGAATCAATTCTCAATAATTTTTATTGGTGAAACAGTTGGATTCGTTCTTCCCCGCACAAACCATCAGGATGAATCCCATTTTCCATTACCATTAGAAAGTGGGCGCAAGCACAACTCACTGTTGATCTAACTGATGATGGAGAATAAGGGTAAAATGCTAAGAGTCCTAGCTTGTCTACCAAATCCTTTCACAAGTTTCATGTTTTCACATGAGCTGATTTTCTTCCTTCAGCTCTATTCATGGTGCAGCTTTGTTCTCACCACTTTTGCCAGCATTTCCAGGAGCTCAGCTACCACCAGAATAGCTTGTGCTTCACCATCACAGAACCAGGATGACATAGCAGTGACACAAGATCACTGGCAGAATTTGCCCTTAAAAAACCAAAACCAAAACCAAAACCAAAACCAAAACCAAAACCAAAACCAAAAAAAACCCAAAAAACCAAAAAACCCGCACAAAAAAAAGAAGGAAAAAAGAGAGAGATACTATAATCAGGACCCAATTCAAAGCATTTAAATCAGGCAGAAAAAATTCCAACAAAAAGGAATCAAGAGGGTGTAAAATGCAAGTGTGAATACATTCCAATGGCAGGCAATAGTGCTAGCCTAGGCCAATACAATGAAATTCTGCAAGGTGCTTGTGCATCAATGCCACGAGCATTACAGGCCTGCACAGACTGTGTGAGTACCTAGGGCAAAGATGGTAGCCTAGATAGTTTACTGAAAGTGAATTCCTAATACACATTATTTGAAGCCAAAGTACACATGAAAATAATAAAACACTGTGTTCATGCTGTTTTTTGTAAGAGTCCAAACTGGTTGCAAGTTATTAGATCTTTACACTTGTGTGCCAGTTCAATGAAAGCCTAATGTAAGCACGTGCTCACATCCTTCCCTATCCTCCTGTGACCAAGCAAGGGGCACTCTTAGCCCGGAAGCCTCTTTAGCTGCCCTAGGGATTACAGCAAAACCAAATCTCTCAGAGGAATGTATAGACAGGGATTATTCCAGTGTCACACTCCTGCCTCATGCAACCAGCATGGCACACCCACAGAGCACTGCACCTGTGCTCAGTGCACCACTCTATATGCTCCAGCCTGGGGTGTAACTTACCCCACTGTGAGCTGGAGCCACACATTTTAAACTGCAAAGGGCAACTTCTGCTCACGGCTACATCATTCTAACCGTACTAATTTCAGTGTTGTATTGCACGGGGTTAAATCAGAGATGAATGCAATCTAAGTCTTGTGGTTTCCTTTATAGCATAAGTGCACTGCCATTTTCAATTCTCTCCTGAGCAGTTGATTCAGAGAATTCAAGACTGCTGAAAGGTTCTGAAAAAAAACCCGACTGAAATAGTTTATAAATTCTAGGAGGGAGCATAACTGCACAACATTTGTAGGACAAGGAGCATTCTTTACAGCGGTTATTTTATCCTGTGATTTATACTGGTCTCCTCCATTTATCACATGGCTACAGCATTCAGTCCTGCCTTGTAGGAATTCACTTTTGGCCCAATGCTATCCTTTCTCTACCAGAGGAAAACTTTCCTTCAGTTTGTGGAAGCCTTCTGCATCTGTTTTCTGTGTGATGATGTCAACTAACAGCATTAAATTCTGTGGATGCATTTTTTTTCTGTGGCCCTTGGTGGTAAAACAGGGATTAATACCATTTCAGTGAGAAACTGAAAGCATCCCACGATAGTCTGAACTCTAATTCAGAGGTTTCAGGTATAACTCAACAGGAAAGGAGAGGAACTAATCTGATCCAAGGACTGAGACACCTGCTCTAACAGGTTCAAATCCTGAATTTGATGGTTCATGAGCTTTGAGGGCACTTATAATTCAAATACAGATGAGTCTTTTGGAAATGATCCACCTTAGCATTTCATAGAATTCAAGTCCTGGCCATTAAATTTCTGTGAAACAAACAAATAGATTTTTTTTAGAAAATATTTACTCCTAAATTTAGTTTGTTTGATTTTTAAATACCTGCCCAAAATCTTTATATTGCACACTTCCTCCCTCTTTGACCAGAGTCAAAACTGGGTCTTCAAATATATTTCCCGACACTGCTTTGAGCAGAAGGCTGAGCCAAACCTCTGTCTTACAGCACAGGCAGGTGGGAAGGATCACTTGCACCTTCCCTCTAAATATCTAAAATCCCACACAGGTCTTTGAAGGAACATAGTCACATAGGCCACTCACTTTCATAATATTATGAACACCTTCTTCAGTTCTCTGGCCATAGAAATACAGATTTAAGCTACAATGAATTGTTTGGATTCTGCAGTTCATAAACCTTCATAAACAGTATTTTAACTTTCCATCACAGCACTTCCTCAGTTCTGTGCACACTCACTACACATTAAGCCCAACAGGAATTTACTGACAGTAATAAGCAGACCATCAGAGATTCACAGAGTCTCTCAGCTGGGAAAGTCCCTCAGGAGGTCTCTGAATGCCACTCCTGATGGTCTCTAATCCCTGCCCAAAATTATTTTCAAGTTTAAGAATGATGCAATGGCATAGAAAACAGTAGCTATGAAGGAAGACAGAAAGTTTCCCCTACAAAAGGGTGGCAAGATAATACAGCACTTCAGATCACTGTAGTGACATCAAGAGATGTCTCTGCAGAAAGAAGAAGCCTATGGTAGGTCATACAGGCTCCTCTACTGCCACGACAAGCCTGATGCAACTGCTCCAGGCGAACTTGTAGCCACCTGGGGGCGAGCAGCTTCTTCATCTACTGAAAAAGTCTGATCAGTGAAGCTTTCTTCACAAATCAACTCAGGAAGTGAAATATTAACGGAGTTGCATCTTTCAGTAGAAATAAAATCTGATAGCAGCCTTCTCCTTAATCCCAAACCAACAAAAGCCACCCAAATTATTTCCTCTGCAGGAAGTCCTTTTGGGGATAAAAGAAGTCATACAGGATTTGGATAACTTCCTGGATTTGTGTGCATCTATCAAATGACAAACAGCAGCAAAGCCAAATCAGCAAAACCCTATGTCTACTTCAAAGTACAATCCATGAGAAAGGAAAGAGAGATTCAGAACTAAGAGATCCGGATTGCCTTCTCCACTGTTCACAAGGTTTACTTGATATGTAGGCCAGCAAAAGGTCCCCTTTCCTTCACCTAGAAAGACCCATCCTGCTAACACGAACAAAGGAGGAGACAGAAGCTGCAATGCATATTGAAAGTAACAGAGAGACAGACACAGGGGGTAGAGATTTGATAATGCAGACAGAGGGGGGGAAAAAGAAAGAAAAAAAAAGAACCTCTTAAGATTCTTTCTAAGAAAAATGGATCTTCACTGTGCTGCTGCTTTTATTAGAACACCTTGTACTTTTTTCTTGCTCTCTCTTCTTGACACAGTAAGTTATGTTCAAGCTGCCTGAAACACTTTGTCAGGGCACCTCATTGTTCTTTTCCCAAACAGCTCCCTCAGGACTCCAGCACACAGCACAGTGCTCCAGGGGCAAGTGTGACCACACCTCCAAGGGCTGAGGATGCTCACACTCGGAGTGGTGATCAGAAACAATCAACTGCAACAGGACTCAGTGCATGTGCCTTTACAAAATCAAGAGAACAGACACAAAGCAAGTCTGATGTAAAGTGAGGTGGAGCAAAGAAAGCATCAAACTCTTTCATGAGAAAGTTGCTCTTACTCAAGATAGTATATCAGAGGCAGAAGAGGTACCTCTCTTTTTGGAGCTTCAGACGCTTTGAAGTGTGCCAAAATTCAGCATGCCATTGAAGAGTTCACAGCAATTTAGCTTTTTTAGCAAGGTTTTTCCAGGTAATTGCCACTTTATTGAACCCATAGTGTTACAGCAGCACTTGAAACCCTGCAGTGGCATTGTTCGTAGATAGTGCAGAAAATCACATCTGTCCTAAGGTACTTGCAGTCAGAGATAAAACAGACAAAATGCAAAAGACAAGTATGATCCACATGCTACAGGAGGTACAGGAAAGCACACAGCAGGCTTGACCCATGTTTCACCAATGGAGACCTGAGCCCAGGTCTCTGCAAACTTGATGCTAAGCCTCACCAAGGGAACAAGTTTTCCCTTGGAGAAGGCATGGAGATGGTGTGCCTTCAATGCTGATTGCAGCTGATGTTATCAGTAGATAATCACAGTTTGTCTAGAAGAAAAGCCACAACCCACATGCCCTGAAAAATAATACCTACATGATTTTTAAAAACAAAGTAATTTTGTGGAAAAAGCAAAACTTCAGTCACAAGGTGAGACTTGTTCTTCAGTTTCAGGATTCTTGAATCAGGTTAACAAAATGTCGCTTGGCCCATCTTTATTTTAGTTTATTCCTTTGAAAACAGAGCTTGCATGAGACACACTGCACATATAACACTTCTAATCTTGGGATAGAAAGTAGCACAAGGGTAAAAAATATTACTTACATTTTCCTGACAAAGTGGGGATACACACTTAACTAAGAATTCTAATGACCCTAACACTCTGGACAAAGTAATATGACTTTGACAAACTCAAAATTACAAGGTACAGCTCCCCACTGAAACTATGGTCTGTCCTGATCTAGCAAACTGCAGGTGCAAAATCCTCAATACTGCGCAAGCCTGAGGTTTTCATCTAGTTTAATGTTTCCACTCCAGGATGAAACTAAATTGATGAGATGTTTCAAAAATTGGAATCCCAGTTGTGAACATCAGGCTCAAATACCATCTTTTCATCCACTTACAAGGACAAAGGGAAGTATTGTGAAATGTCCTGTGCATGCAGGAAAAAAGTTTACACTTCTGTACTTCAGAGACATTACAATTCCAGTGATTCTGAAGTCTAAGAGGTACTACAGTCTCTTGAAGAAAATCAGGACAATCATCATATGTCATTTGCTTGATTTCCACCCCAACCCGGTGTGATCTTCAGCTTATACATCAAAGGAAGATTGAGATTTGCTTTCTCTGGAAGGATGGAGACTATCCACAATTCAGTATGGTACTGAACTATTTACCAGTGTTAGTCAAGCAAATAATTAACTTTGCTCACTGGATGAAAGACTGGACTCCAACAATGCACACACAGTTTAAACAGATACAGACAAACAAAAAACTGCTCGCCTACATTAGCATTCAAAATATTTTGGCAACTGAAAAAAAGACAACCGACTAACAGCATCACACTAGAAAGACTGTCCCCAAAACAAGAACTGCAAGCGACAACATCAAAAGTTAAAATTGCATTTAAAATAAATTCTTCTGTTTTGAAGAAGAAAGACATCCAAGCAGCAATGTTCCAAATTAAAGCCCTCTGCAAAGTCCACACCCCCAAGTCCTCCATGGAGAAGGGAAGGTTTTTCCTGGGAAATGAGTCAGCAAACTGCAACTGAGCCTTCTGCACTGATCTCCAAGCACTTTGCACACTGCTGACCTGCCTCTCACAGCAAATGTTTAGGAAAGAGCCTGATGACAGTGACAGACAGGTAGGGAGAGTCATCACCCAAGGAGATAGCGGCAAAATGGGCACCAATATCAGCTCAGCCCAGAACAAGCAAAAGAATCAATGGATTCCCACTGAGAACCCCATCCAGAAATCCCCTTGCAAAAGGTAGCAAATCTATTATTGCAGAATGAGCACTGGGAGATGCTGCCATGTAGATCAGAGACTGGCTTTAAGGCAGGGTGTGGATGGGGGCAACAGCAGGATCAGCCAGACAAGCAATACAGACATATCTGCCCTGCTCCCTCACAGAGGGCAGTGACTCAGCAGCACTGCAGGACACCTCCTGCGGCCCCAGTGATGTGCCTCACATGCTCTCTAAATAGTTGTGAGCTGAGGAAATAGAAAGTTTTGTCTACTGAAATGTTCAACTCTTGGGGGTATGACATTGGTCCTGTTTTGATATACTTGAGTGTGAAAAAGCTTTTGTTACAAAGTTTATGAAAGTTGTCAGGTCATCAGCAAATAACTGAAGCAGATTATTAATGCAGGCACAAATCAGTGTAGCTCTACATATCTGTACCTGCTGGAGACTTGTTGTCTTGGTTTATCAAGATGTTTTTCATGAGAAGTGAAGGTAAAGGCATCAGCACAAAGCTTTCCAGGCAGAGGTGGTGTTCCAGTGCGTCAAGAGCTAGGATAAGGTATCGCGTCAAATTGTGGGTGTTTGCTGGAAACCTCTTAGAAGCCATCTTGCCATTCACCTGTGGATACCCCTTCTGTACCTAAAGGCACAGTTAAGCCTATACCCATTTCATATGAACACAACTAAAGTAAAGTTTCACAAGATTTACCAAGCTTTCCTTAAAGAACCAGACCGGAAAATCTTAAACAAGCCATAGAAGGCTTCTTACTGGAAAGAAGCCACAGGATAAATCTTTAAGCAAAATTGACTTTCTGTTTGAATTTAGATAGTTTGGCCCAATGTGGCAGAATTTTAACAGCTGTAACACTGCTGGAAAACTCCTGCATTAAATGCTTTCCAAAAAATATTTCAGTCAATCACATGGAGAAAAGAATATTTAAAAAAAAAAAAACAGGGAAATCATCATGTTGTGCATAATATCTCTTTACTTCCCCATAAGCTAAAATAAGTCAAAGCATAAAAAGAAATTAACTGTGGGTATTTTTAGTAGTTGTTTTCTAACTAGTTATTTCTGTGTTCTGTTTGCATGAGAAATTGAAGGTAAGAGGTTTATGTGCAGATGCCACACTCCTCTGAGATCATCTGTTAACTGCCATGAGACAGAAAGCAGTTTCAGAAAACAGAAAAAACCAGTCTTTTGAGAACATTTGCCTCTGGCAGAACTATTTTTTCCTACCTCAGTTAAAATTACCCCTAGGCAAAACCAGGCAGAAGCATTGAAACATTTGCAACAAAACATGCAATTGCAAACATGCAACCACATACAATTAAGCTTTATTATAAATGTGAAAAGATGTGCCAAACTGGGAAGAATGGTCCTTGCTAGCTTGAACTGTGTAAGCAGAAAGTTTTGCAGAGAGGCTCATTTTGCTCCAGATAGCAGCTCTGTTCCCAGATCTGAATGAGACAAGCTCACACATCTCTCGGATACCCAGCTGCAGATGGTAATCTCATCCAGCAGCACAAACAGATCCAGGAGACAAAGCAGCTCCACAGCCCATGTCAGATGGCTGAAGTTGGATAGTATAAACATTACTCCTTCTGCAAATGGTCAGGACAGAATCTGAGAAACATCGACCAGGCATCCTGACTTTCATTTTTAGCATGTTGCAGGGCATAGCTGAATAAGGAATTGAAATTGAATGCAAGGATTAATCAGTGTGTCTTCCAGTGAAGGAGATGTTTGTGCCCTGAAAAGGGCCAAGGATACAGTTGTGTTTTAGCGCTGGTTTTGTCATCACTGCCTTCTTTGAAATTGAAAGAACAGAAATTGGTTAATTTGTCTGTGTGACAAGAAGAAAATGAAGTCTTTCAGTCAATAGGTAGGATCTAAATTAATAGAGTCTCTCACAGCACTGCTGAAATGCAGGCATTTTGCTGCAAACAGTGGGAAAGAATAGGCCTGGTAGAACAAATCCTGGTTCTTATCCCCAGCAACTATTAGCATTCATTCAGACAGAGCAGCCAAGCCCTGGACATGCTAAGGTTTTCCACCAGAAATCATAAATCAGCATCTCCTCATGACGAAAGGCTTGGGTTAAATATAGTCAGGATTTGAACTCATGACTCCTAAAAGTCAAGACTTCAAGAGTCTCTTACTCTGGTTTGTTAAGCTATACCTGAAAAAAATCTATTTAGTGTCCAGGAGGACAGAGATACACTGGCAAAATGAATCTCAAAAGCATCTGTGAATGGAGCCTGAGCTTCAACATACCAAAAGTTTGTATGCCTAATAACAGAGGGAAGGCTTAAGTCTGCAAATTGAGAAAAGTGGATCCTGGAAAAACAGGTTTTGGGGGCGTGTAAAACCCTTCTGAGGCAGTTGGAATGGCAACATAAGAGGGAACCGCCTCCATTTTGGCAATTTCAGTTCCTAAGGAAAGGTGAGCACAGTCAAATTCAAGAATTTAAAAGCAGCATCTTTTATGCAGATAGGAAATAGTGACCAAACACGGTAGAGCCTGCTGATACTCATACCTAGTCACAGAGAGAGCACCAGAGGGGCTTTGATAGCCTCTAAGTCACTGCTCCCATCCCTAATGTGCACAGTGTGTATTAATATATTTCATACATTTTCTTTGGCAAGTTTAATGGAAACAGAGGCTTTCAATGAAAAGGCTAAAAGAGCCAAAACTCACAAATACCCAGCTATACTGTCTACACGCGCTTTTATTTCCCCCACCTTCCTATTCCCCCTTCAATAAAAGAGCATTTAAGTGACACTTTTTCCACTTGGCTCATGTGGAAGGTGAGCTGATCTGTACTGTGAAGTTCTATATTGGTTTCTCTTTCATTTTTTCAGAGACCAAAAAGGGAAGGAATAGAAAACAGCCTCTTTAAATGAAATATGCCCTTGTCAAAACAATTTAACAAATGGAAAAGGCATGCCCATTATGCTAGTTTTCCAGAAGTTCATCAACCTCACTGTTAAATTTTAGCATGTAAGAAAAATTACTCTATTTGTTCTTCATGGTTTGTTCCTAAGATCAAAGTGCTGTGGGCTGGAGGGTGTTTGACATCCAAGAAACACTCATTGCTGCAATATTGTCTGTAGTGCCTTTTGTTAGTTTTGTTTCTTTATAAGGCTTTAAAGAACAGCAGTCAACACTTGCAGCACACTGGCAACTCATCAAATGCCAAACTCGTCCTTTTAGAGCACATGGGAGGAAAATGTTTTTATGACTGTGGTTTTCTCCTTTCACTAGGTCCTCTGATAGAAGCAACTGGAAATTGTCTTGCATCCCAATCTCCTCTCACTTGCAAAAGGTTTGTCCAACAGAGAAGTTAACACTATTAATCCTCTATTTTAAAGAGCATTAGAGCCTTATATAGATAATACCAGCAGTTCATGTTGGACCAATCTATAAATCATTAGAGGCTTCATTTTGGTTTGGTTTTCTGTTTTGCTTTGATATGGTTTTGTTTTTAAATGGAACTTGTTGTCCAATAGAATTTTTTTATTGCTTTTATTTAGCTCCTATCAGATGGTGGATGATATTTAAAGGGCTGAAAATGTTTTATTTAACCAAAACTGCTTTATTTAACCAAACCAGTTAAACTGACTGAATTAGCTGACACACACTGTTTCAGTAGAAAGATTTCAACACCTATGTCTCAGTTTCAGAAAAGCAGAGTTTCAGTCAAGTTCAGTTAGCTTACTTGAGCTAATGGATTCAAAAAGCAACTGCTCCAAATCCCACATCACTGGAAGCATGGAAACTTTGTTTACTTCTTGAGGGTAACCACAGTTACAAACACATCCTTCTCTCTGCAAATGGCGAGTTTATTTGAAACAATGAATCAAGTGCAAGTGTCTTTCTACAGATAAAGAAATATATTAATTATTAAAAAATATATAACTTTATATGTCCTAAGGGTCTAGAACAGTCACCTGGCTCAACTAGTCTAATTCCTGTCTGTCAGGAGCAGCCTTCTTACAAATAATCCCCTTTATAAACTTACTGACCTTTGTGCTCTACTCTGTTTTGTGCTTGGACTGTTCCCGTAGAATAGTCAGAGTTCTGAGCTCAACCACTTTAATAGTTAGGAACTTCTTTCTTAAGCCCAACCAAAATGTACTCTTGGCCAGTTTACTCCTCTGTTCCTTTGCCAGCATTGCCCTTCAGATTAAGAGTTATTTTCTGCCACGGTGTATTTAAAGACAAAAATTTTGCATGCTCTATCAGGTTTTGCCTTGCCAATTTAAACAACCAACCTCTCCTAGCTCCTGTTTGTAAAACAAATTCTCCATTTCCCTGATCATCCGTATGGCCTTGTCTGTGCAAACTTCAGTTTCAGATCATCTTTCTTGAACACTGTTAGTCAAAACCATGTGTGGTATCTTAAATGAGGTCCCATTAATGATTCCTCTATGCAGCTTGTAATACTTCCTTATCTAGAGTCATCCTTCCTGAGATATCCTAGGATTGCATTTACCTCTTTCATACCTCCACAGCTTACAGTCAGCTTGTGACAGAGTGAGCACTGTATGTTTCTGGGTTGTTTCCAGCTGCTGACCTCCCAGCTGCAAGTTAGAGCAGCAAGTTTCAGTAGGAGTCCCCAAATGCATTATGTTATCTTCTGCACTCAGAAATTTTTACCCCATTTGTAGTCCTGAACATTATCCAGCTCTTTCTGTGTGCTATCCCAAACTCCGTTTGTTCTTCTGTTCCAAACTCCCTTTGAACTGTTGGTGCATCCCAGCTTTGTGTCCCTGATTAGAGAATTATGCAGAAGCAGTGCCACAGGATGAACTTTGTGGAATATAATTAGCAAATAACTTTTTTCTGCACACCGGAAACAACATACCCTGGATACTTTTCAAAACAGTAAGAAAGCCAAATGAGTAAGTTGAAGTTGGGGGAAGATGGAAAGCTGTAACCAGCATAATCACAACACTGCTTTAATGGGACACTGAGCAATTTTCCCCTAAGACAACACAGTAGAGGTGAACGTAACAGGGTAGGCTTCAGCGGGACAAAGGACAGAGCTGCTTATGTGCTCAGGAAGGTAAAAGGCAGTGTGAAAGATGGCATGGCCAAGTTTGTGCAAGAAGATAACCAAAAAACCAACAAATTATTTTGATTACTTCATAGAAATTAGCAAGATCAAATAAAGCAACATAAAGAGGCAAAGACAAGTAAGCAGAATGAAAGACACATTGATTTTGATACATAGAAGAGTTTCAACTAATATAATACAGGAAACTAAAGGAAAGTTATTACATAATCTAAACAATAAACACAAACTATGACTATTTCTAGCAAAAACATGTTTGTAACGAAGTGTGTTCAAATGAGAAGACAACTGAATCCAAGAAGGTACAAGGAGGAGGGACCCTCTCACTAAAGAAGATTCGTGTTGTTAAAGCAACTTTTAAGAGATTAAAGAGAATTTTTATATTTAATGCCAAGAGAGAAAGAAATATTTTTTAAAAGAAATTGAAGATTCACAAGATGAAAAACTCTTCAGTTGACTTGAGAAACTTTTGCGAACAGAAATTTTCAGGGGGAGAGGAAACCAATGACAGGCTAAAGCAAATAATTATATGGTTTCTTTTCACCTTCACCAAAAGCCTTGTTTTCTTCTTCACAGCTAATCTACCTTCTCCTGACTTCCTCCTATTGTAACAAAGAAATCCTTCATTCAGCAGAAACTATTCCCACCTTATACAATGCCTTAGAAAATTGGTGTCAAACTGAAATTACTGATGTTAAATCAACCACCAATCAATTATATTTGAAGCCTCCTGTCAGCTCACCTGCCAAAAAAGCTGTGATTTGCTAAATATGCTTGTCATTTTCCTTCAAACAGAATTCCCAAAACATGTGTGTTTTAAAACTGCGTACTAAAATAACGACATGGGGACTTCTGCATGAAAATCAACAGCACCAGAAGCCTACAATGTTTTCTCCAGTAAAGAGCAGAGAAGCAACACAGCAGTCCCTTGAGAACCACAGGATCCAAACCTTCTAGGTGAATAGCTGAGAGCTCAGGGATGCATTCAGGCTCTAACACATGGAGCTGGATGGTGGTCATGTGGGCTGCAAGGACGTGGTTCTCTTGTCTCCACGAAGGATAACCCAGTCAAAGAAATGTTAATAGCAACAAACAGAAACAGAACACTAACAACACTGCTTCTTTTTTCCTCTAGGGAAACTTGCCTAGTGGTTGTGAATTTAACACTAAATGCATATAAATTGCTTTCTGTTTGGTAGTCTTCTTCAGTCAAATAAGGAAAAAAACAATAATCTTCCTTTTCTCTTACTAAACGTTGAGCTCTCTCATTTGGGACAACACCAAGTGGACAAATTGATTAAATTAATATATATTCCAGATAATTGTGTGCAGTACGCATCTGTTTGAAAATGCTAATATGTATTTTAATTATATATACAATTTTCCCATGTTTGTTGAACTATTCCATAAAACATAATGTGGAACATAATATAGTGTAAAAATGTAAATATTATTTAATTTAATCTCTTTTACAGATGCACATATTTCTATACATACACTTGCACTTTTTAGGAGAAATTTATACTACAATTAGTCTGCTCTTTTTGGGTTTTTTTGCATTTTTACAGTGCCATTATGAATAACCAATGACATGCTGAAGTGAATGAAATAGTTCATATTCTACAGCTCCCCAGGGTGTGAAAGACAGCAGAGTCAGGAAATGAGCTAAGAAAAGCCCACTCTAACACTTAAATACTTGTAATAGCAGCACATAACATTAAAAAATTCAAGTTGGAAAAAAACCCCCTATGGGAACATAATTAATAACTCATCTAGAGAAAACAAATAGAAGAACGCGAACAGTTTTAGAATTTCTCTTTTACTAAGCATCACAAATGTAAGGTGAAACTCACTGCCCACTGGTTTTCCAAGTGATGAGCCAAACAGAGGGAAAACCCTGAATGATTTCTCAGTAGGCAATAGTTTATCTAGAACATACAGTAAGCTAGGCAAACTCCTAATTTCCCTTTGCAAGACAGAATATTGCTCAAATAGCAGTTTGCCAGTGAAAGTCTCCTTCTACACCCATTTTGTAGGTAAACAGCATTAATTTCTTTCTTGTACTGAGTGAAGCTTCTCACGACTTACCTAAAGTTCAAAAAATGATCCCATTTTTGCACAGACAGCACATCATGGACATGACCATTTTCTTCTGCCCTCCTGCAGCCAAAGAACCCACTGCTTCCATTTGTTTCATCCCTGCTGCATCTCAAATTGCTGCAGTGCAACAAAACCTACTATACTCAGTGCAGAGCTTTGCCGGGATTTCATCGGTTAATGTCAAAGCACAGGACACACCTAACGTACATCTACTGCAGCATCCCTGAGCACACAGCTCAAACATACAGCCCACTGTAATTCTTCCAAACACCACCCTGCACAACACATCTCAAGTGCCCACATTTTCATATTGAACTGCCCCCCACCTGTGGCAATCGTGTTCTCTAACCCATTCCACATCACCACCAATGGAGGAACAAACCATGGGTATGAAAGAAGACATAAAAAGGCAATATAAAGAGAAGTTCTACCAAAATACCATGCAAATACACATGAGAGTAATAAAAGGTCAAACAACAGATAAGGGCCAAATTAAAAAAAAATCTGGCATTTTTACATCATGCTCACAAAAAGACATTCCATTTGCATTTTCTTTCACGTCTCTTTTCTTCTTTACAGCTCAATGTGTTTAAAACAACCTAAAGAAATAAAACTGGGGGGAGAATAGAATAAAAATTAATTCATGACCTAAAATCAATTTATTTTATGCCTAGAATTTACCATTATATTCATCTAGTGTGAGTTTTGCACATAACACAGACCACTGGATTCCATATAGTAGCTCCAGAATTCAATCAACAGCTTTAGAGGACTCTGTTGAAAAGCCTTACAGCCTGGAAGGTCTAAGCAACACATGAAACAAAGCAATTTGATTTCTCTTATTGCAATTACAACCAACACCAGAGAATTTTATCTGCAAACAGCTACTTTTAAACAAAAAAGAAATGCAAAGCTAGTGATCTGAATCCTGCTCACTGACATATGACTTGCAGTTTCATTCAGAACTTAAAGACTGATAAACAGTCACAAGTTACAAATTTCAGATCTTTTGGGTGAATGCGTACCTTTATTCTTTTTTCTCCTCCTCTTCTGCCTTTTCATGAATCCTTATTCAAAAGTGACACATTTGTTCAGTTCAGGGAGATTCTTCTCTCTGGAGGGGAAATAATTTTTATCAGTAAGACTCCCTGGTGATCAGGTAGACTTGGAACTGCTGTTAATCAGCCTTTTTGACATGGTACCTTGAATAGCACTTCCCATGATGCTTTGTGTGCCTACCTTAATTCTTTCCTTTTGAACTCACCATGACTTATAGGTGTCTTTTTTTCCTTTTGTGTGTCTGAAGTTATCCCTCTATTAACTTTAATTGGAAAGGTATCTTTTGTTCCCCTAGAGTAGTCATATACTAACCACTGAACTCCCTAGGCTCAAATTTCTGGGGTAGCAAGAGTTCAGTTTTTTTCTGACAACTCGTAAAAAAAAAAAAATCCAGAGGAAAAAATCAATGTCTTTATTTTTGCTAATAACATAAATTATATTTACACTAAAGATGAACTGTTGCATCAATTTATACCAGCAAATATAGAAAATTCTGCTGGAAGTCAAAGTGAGTTCAAAAGAAAGGAATTAAGGGCAGACACACAGAACATCACAGAACCCTGGCCCTTGCCATCTGCTAACCCTTCTGAAAGGCATGCTGCTAAAAATAAATAAATAAATAGCCTTTTCCTGAGGCAATGGGAGAAATGTAGGTTCTTTCATAAAGGCAGAAGCAACAAAGCTTTTTTTCCTGTAGTCTTGTGCCTCTCCCTCACAATACCACTGTCGGCAAGGGAGAGGGGACACATCCAGGCCAGCGTGCACCTCACTGCACTCCAATTAGCCCCACAGGACACCTGCACAGCACAACCAGACCATTACCAAGCACAATATGTCACAGCTGCGTTCCCATCTTTCCCTCAGTATTTGCTCTCATTTGGGACTTGTCCGCCAACCAAGTTTTTTACTATTAATTTGTCACAGCTTCTTGGACCTGCAGTTCTTCTAGGTCTAGACAGAGCTGTGCAGAAGCCCTGTCTAGAAAAGTTTCTGTGAAGTGACAGGCATACACTTTGGATGTAATGCATTTCTCTTAAAAAGCCAACTAAAAGTAAAATATCCTCTTGCACTTTATTGCCCATTCAAGAGATTTGTTCTCACTCACTTCATAGCTTGGTCATGGTCACATAAAATACTAAAGAAAAACTATGTTCCACATTGGGCTCTGAATCAGAAGCTATGTTTGAACCTTCCCAGAAAGCTGAGTTTCATCACCTTCATGCTGTTCAGCTGTTTTTATCCACAGAATGTGACCCAAACCTCTTGATTTTCTTTGTTCCAGAAGAAGAATTTGGACTGAGGAGGGCCAGGGCAGCAATACATCCAATTCTGCTGTCCCACAGCTTCAGAAGACCCTGAGTTAAAGTGACAACTACCACCCTCTCTGTACAGACAGAAGAAAAAATCCCCACCAGTTGTATGTCAAGGATTAGCACCTCAATCCTGACATGAAAGTGATGCCCTAGGAGAAAAGACTGCTGCAGTATCCCCTTCCTGGAGACCTGACTAGTCCCATTGCAGCAGCTGCAGCAATGCATTCTGATTGGGGAGAAAAATGAGATGGAAAAGTTTGTGGGTCAAGGACATCACTCAAGGACAAAAAGGGACTCAACTTGGGGAAAATTAATGTAATTTATTGCCAATTAAAATAGAGTTGGATGCTGAGACAAAAATTAAATTACCACCTTGCTACCATCCACTCCTTTTCCCAGGCTCGTCTTCTCTCCCGACTCCTCTACTCCCCTACCTCTGCAGAGTCCTGCACTCAGCCTGGGGCTGTGCCCATCTGTGCCCAGCTCAGGGCAGCCCAGCCTTACCCCACTGACACCCCTGTGGCCACCACCAGAACCTGCCACCAGCCCAGGGCAACTCTGAAGAGCAACATGACAGCCAGCACCTTTCCAGGGCCACCAGTATCGTTGGGCCATCAGCCACTGACTCCGGGGAGCTGTGGGATGCCTGGCAGCACCCAGCCAAGGCTGCTCCCAGCCCACCTCAGCCTGGCAGCACCCAGTCTGCTCCTGGCACATGTGGTTAATGTGCTGACAGAAAGCATCACAGGAACAGAAATTGCAGTTCTTAGAACCAGTGTGTAATTTTCTCTTTTCCCACCCGAAAAGGTAGTACAAATAGAGCTTTCCTTACCATATAAACAATTTTTTTTTTTTTGGAGGGGAAAAATCCCAGGCAGCAGTTTTTCCCAGTGTGATTCAACTTGCTGGGGAAGTTTCTGGGAAAGCAGCCTTGCAAGAATTTTGGCCTTTAGGTCTGAAGTAACAGGCAGTAATAAAAAGTGAATTAAAATTACTATTGGGCTAAAAGAAGATGCTCCAAGCCATAGCACCAGCAGCCTCCTCTGCTGTGACTGCAAGGCTGCCTGGTACTGGCTCCAAAATTAGTTCATCTTCATCCATCTGACTGCCAAATCCTCTCCCTTCCCAGCTGAGTCAGCACACCAAGATGTGCAGAGGAACTGCTTAAAAGCGAAGCCAGCCCTGGAAGTATTTCCTCCAGCCCCAAGAGCAGCTGCTACAGCACAAGCCAGGCCATGCACTGGGTGGAAATAGTCTTTCCTACATGCTCTTGGGGCTCAAGGGGAAATCAAGCTCTGCCATTATGGGAGAAAGGGAAGGAAGCCCCTAGAAGAGGTCATTGACAGGACCTGTGCTGTCATGCCCTGATGACAGGGGTGTCATACACAGCTCTGATCTGCACCAGCCAGATCCTCAGGTGCCAGTGGTGGTCAGCCCAGTACCCAAGTGCTAACTGCTGCATCTGCTGGAAGTGTTAGAAAAAATGTGTGGATGAGGCACTTGGGGAAGTGTTGGTGGCTTGGTGATGCACAGGGTGGTACTGGGCTAATGGTTGGACTCCATGACCTTAGAGGTCTTTTCCAAACTTAACAAACCTGTGATTGTCCCTCCCTTCACATCCTGCCTTCTTTACCAACTTGCAAGACAGGCACCAAAGAAAAGACAACTAACACCCCTAGGGAGATCCTCTAAAGAAGACACAGAATGTCTCACAGGTACAAAAATCCTTGCAGGCTGCTCGGCAGCGCTGGCAGCCCCCACCCCCTCCAGCTCCACAACTTGTCTTTGAAACAGCCTGGTGACTGATTATGGGAATCTTCCCCCTGTGGTACCCCCACATCATGACATCTCAATCATACTTCCATTTATTTTTTAAAGTAAAAAATGGTTTTTCTGGCCCAGTATTTTATCAGTTAGTCTGAGCCAGTTATCTGCACGGGTTTACGGTATGCAGCCTAGAACCATTAGATTTTTATCATGTCTTATGAAAATCACACACAGCTTACTCTTGTAGCTGTATATTACAAGGAAATCATGCAGAGAGACTGGTTCTCCTTAGATTACTATCTCTGAATTGATGCTGTAAGAGGCACAACTGCTTAGAAGGTTATAACTGATGTAATTTTTGCTATTACAGGTAATTTATGGCTCCTGTGTGTCTGACTTGTCAAATCTTCTTACAGAGATCAAACAGGATCTGTTTGTCATATGCATTTATCTAACACTTGTTCCTCTGCAAGCTTCAAAATGTAATAGTTATTCTTTTCTTGGGTGTCAATTTTCTCCTGTACATCTTGCCTCTTAGTCCTTGTAAATGTCCTCCTAATGCAAAATGCAGGGTGCTTCAGCAGCAAATATGAGCAATGACTTCTTCTCTAGAGGAATTTTTAAAAGAGAATTTTTTTCCTAAGCAGGGCTCCAGTCCTTCAGAGAGATCTGAAGTCATGCACACAGATGTTTTGAAGCTCCAGCTGTGCTTCAAGCCTTTCTGCCTTATTTCCCCCTCAACTTTACATAACTCTAAGCTGATCTCTGCTGTTGTGAAAGAAATCCTTCAGGAAAACTCCTGGAGAACAAAATACCCTTTCATTGAATAAGATGGGGGATACACACATCAGGTGTACATCCTCAGCTCCTGCCTCTACATCTGCCTCCATTTCACCTCAGGGCCAAACCCTCATATCCTGCCGTGTCTCCATTCTATTTCCTTGTCTCACATTGCTGGAAGTCATATTCTGCCTTACATACTCGAGGCTATACCCCAATAGCTCACAGAATGGCAAACGCTGTGACAGTTTCTTCTTTACTCTGCACAGATTTCACAGCAAACTGAGCAGGTGTATAGGCAAGCAGGAAAGCATAGCAGGGCACAGTGACAACACCCCCAGGGCTGCACAGGGGAACAGAGAGCTCTACCTGCACCCTGGTTTCTGCTGTGCAGACATGTTGGGGTTACAACAGCTCCAAGGGCATGCAGAACATAGGCAAAATGCTCACCAGATAACAGCAGGGAGGGACACTTTTCATGAGGTCTGGGAATTCTGAGAACTGTCAGTCTTTATGAACCTCTCCAGTAGAGCCGTGATGGGAAAGGCTGTTGAAAGGACTCACTTTGTCCTGTTTGCCCGAGCAAGGAACACCTGGAGATGAGAGGATGCACTTCTGCATCAGGCACAGAAATATCGAGGCTAGCAGAGAGGGCACCAGAGAGTTCAGCTGTAATGTTGTCCAATGCCACATGTCCCCACTGGCCAGGCACACAGGGTACCTGCGGGGAAAGGAGCCACAGAGGGACTGAGCAAGAGAAGGGTCCCACTCCTGCTTTCCTCGCAGCCCCACAGTGTTCCCTAACCCACGGGACACGGTGCCGGCTGTGCCGTGGAGCTGCCGCCCCACTGTGCCATCGCACCCCTATGTGAAAAGGTAAGGAGCCCAGCAGCACTCAGACACACTCGTGTTTCACATTTAGGACCTTTTACCCATTCTGCTGTCAGAAAGGCTGCATTTCTCAATGGCTATGAAGTATGAAGTCTCTGGAAACATAGCACGCTCACTGTGGAGGAAAGAATTTACAGAGGAGCTTTGCCAGCTTAACTCTACATTTGGTTTTTCCTTCCAGTCAGGTATGAAATGGCAGGACACGCTTAAGCAAGCAGTATGATAGGAATCCTAGAGAGAAATAAAATAAATAAATAAATAACTTTAAATAGTAAACAAATAGATATAATTAATTTATTCAATAATAATTAATAAATTCTTATTTAAGTTATAATAGTAAATGGAATTAGAAGAACTACACTTTGCTGAAGGTGAAGTCCTTTGAGTAAATTGACTGAAATTGATATCTTCACAGACATCATTTTTGACAGTTTACAGCACAGAAGATTTGTGCAGCAAACACGAAATATTCTGAAAAAGTACAAATTGGTCTTCAAACATATATACAGAATAGGATTTCAGAACAGGATATTTGTGAAAATACACAAAGTCTAGAGTTCTTAAGATCTAAGTGTTTGGCCCAGTAATATAATATCTGTTTGAGAAATGCCACTCTTTGATTTGGAAACATCTAACACTTTGCAAAAACTGTTTTTATGTCCCCAGTATATCAGGGACAACTTTGGTCTTGCCAATTGCTTGACATGGTTTTAATGTCAGGTAAAATTAAAGACTGGCAATTAAATAGCAATAAACTAAAAATTGCTGATGTAATATGCTGATGTTATATATGATTTACATGTATGACTACAGAAGCATGTTAGTTGCAAAACAACACGAACAACCTCATAATAATTATATAACTAGCACCCTGCTGGAAATATTGCCCAGTTCTGTGGACATTTTGCATCCACTTTTTAATCTTTCTAGATTGTTTGAAAAGAATTCCAGTGTATGTATTCAAAAATCATTAAAATCCTAATAAGTTTAATAATAAATAATTTGCTTCTTCACAGATTAATTTTAACACTGACTTATTTTACCATGCTGATAAAATCTATCCCAATCTCAAATATTATTCAAACTGCCTAAGGATCTGCCATCTCTTTTTTTCCCCTAAGTTTGTTTTTAGTTTCTTTCTTTTCCTCCAGTGTCTTAGATGAGGATCTCTTTTTATCTCTGCCCCAAGCTTTATGCTGTAACAGTCTTGAATGGCGTATCAGAATCTATTTCTGAGTACTGGAACAATGTCTCTGACAATATGTATTAGTGTTCTGGCACTTTCTTCTAGAAGAAATTTTTATGTGCCTCAGACAATAGACAATGTCAGGAGATTTGGACAGACACTAAAGAAGAAAAGTATTTAGTCAGTCTTCTCGGAAACCACTCCAGTACTGGAAGCAGGAGTTGACAGAAGGCAGAAATACCAAGAGAGCCAACTACAAACTAGAAAGGAGCTCTAAGGCTGAGGATTTTATGAAACAGAGAGAATACTGTACTTCCTCTAGACGGACTGACCCATTCAACTAAATGAATGCCAAAAGAAACATAGACCCAAAAACTCATTGGTTTGAGCCATTATAGTCAATATATCAAAACCTGAAAAGGGTATGAAATCATTTCACTGCCTATATCTGTATGATGCCTGCCTTTACAGTAAAATATGAAAAAAAGAAGAAAGAAAAAAGACAGATAAGAAAGTCTTTTTCATTTATGAGCATAACTACATACTTACTAACTATCAACATGTGCTGGAAATACCTTCCTAAAATGAAAATATGTGGTTTATAAAAACATACCAAAGAAGGAGCTAGTGCTCTCATTCAGATAGGATTGATTAAAGGAAAGCCATGTGTTATGCCAGATAGACACATGCCAGTTCTGTGATAGTTAAGCAAACAGTCCTGGATGATTGGCTTCATGTGTATGGTAGAAATACTGACTAGAAATGATGCCGTTTATAACACTGACTTAAACTGACAGCATTAATTTCAGAAAAATTTTACTGACCAGTTTTCACTCCAGAAAACTAATTGTAGGCTGCATGCAATTTTATGGCTGGGTGCTGCACTGTTTTCTGTTCAGGATATGATCATCAGAAAGATTCTTCTAGATATTTTACAGACATCAACCATACAAGATACTGGTAGAGAGCTTTAGTAGCATTTGCCATCCATAACGGGTTTTTTTTGGTAGCAAAACTTCATAAGCAGAAAACAGAGTGCCTTATTACAAATAATTTTCTTTTGTTCACCAGTGATACATTTACAATTTCGCCAGAGTCTGGCAGGCCTAAATAATTTATTCTCTAAGCTTCCTACAAAAAAAAAGCTTTGCACACTATTAATGACACAGTCCTTTGAGAAGCTGAACTTGAATTTAGGTTATGAATTTGGAGGACTTTCAGCTGCCTTATTCACTAGTGGTGAGGTGTCATTTTCTCAAAATCATCTTCACAATTAAATCTACTGGAAAAATACACATAACCTTCCCATAGTATCTTAAAAAAAAGAAAAAACAACTCAACAAACATTTCCATGAATTAATCCAGTCTGTGAAGGTTAGATACCTTACTCTGAAGGCAGTTGTGTTTTAAATAAAGGTCTCTGCTCAGTGGACTC
This sequence comes from Dicaeum eximium, assembly GCA_013396995.1. Lineage (NCBI taxonomy): Eukaryota > Metazoa > Chordata > Aves > Passeriformes > Dicaeidae > Dicaeum > Dicaeum eximium. The sequence continues at coordinate 72,348 of VWZP01000608.1, forward strand.
ATGCTCTCTGAGGTCCAAGACAGTTGACTAAAATAAATTATTTCATCTGTGCTTTGCAGAAAACTATGTATGCAAAAGTTTATAAAAGGAACCGTGTGAATCTGATAAACCAAAGAGTAAAACCCACTGATTCATGCCATCAACTGGAAGCATTAGTACATACTATAAATCAATGCCTTCACATTAGTGACTTACACTTCAGCAAAAATTTACCAGTAAAACAGACAGTGAAACCTCTGCCAACTCATTCCAGAATCATCATCTTGTGTATTAATACTACATGAGAACAGGATAACAGGAAATAAGGGAGAAAGACAAAATCTCTGAACTGGGGAGGAAGGTAACAAGAGAATTAAAAGCAGTAAGAGCCACAGTGCTCATATTTCAAGGCAGAAGCATTCTGACTTCATTCATTAGGTGAATTGTGATCTGTAAAGAGTAGCAATAAAAAATACCTTCCTTGCTAAAAAGACTTTTTCAAAGCTACCCAAATACAAACAAGTAACTGTCTGAAGTATTAGCACAACTTTGGAGGTTTCTAGTAAGGGGAAGAGAAAGAAAACCTTTTGTTAGCAGTCCTGTTACTCCTAGAGTCACATTGAAGGGACGTGTGGGACATGATGCAGTCCCTCGCACAAGCTTTGCTCTCAGAAGTACATGATCACCTTATCCCAAGATCCAACACAGGCTGTTAAACTCATCTGAACTATGTAATTACAGCAGGTCTTTCTGTACCCTCCTGGTGCTGCACTGTGTTCATTATACAATGCAAGCACACCCAGGGATATGCCACAGGGCAAATTTTGCACTTAGACCTGTACTGGCAGATCCCAAAACTTTTCCATGGAGTGCCATCAATCCAAATGTCATTTTACAGGGAAATAGCAACAAGAAGCACTTGAAAAGCTCTCTGCCATGGGAGAACTGTGCAAATGATGAACTTAGACTTTGTTATACCACTTTTCTCCAAATCTAGCTTGCAAACAATACAGTTTTACTTCAGAGTGGTACATTTTCCACACAAAACCTGTGGTCTCCTTGCATCTCTTACAGCTGGAAGAGGCATTATTTACAGCAAGCAAACCTTGGGCATTTTAAATCCCCTTCATTCATCGTGAAGCTCCTGTTAAATGGTGCAGTTCCCATTAGGGGCTGGACAAGTTTCTACTTGCAATTAGCTACTTAACAATCTCCCACTTCAACTCAAAAAACAAAGCTGCTGCAGGGATCATACAGAAACAGCCTTGAAATTGAGAAAGTCCTTCCCTGACATGAAAGATAGAGGACCCAGAGACTCACATATGAAATACCAACTACTCAGTACCAAATTTTTATACAAGTATTGGCATTTCATACTAACAACAACAAAAGAAAACCCCAGTCATTCTGAGTGCTGTATTTAAAAAAAAAAAAGGAATATAAAAGGTGAATCAATTGTTAGCCTACAGGTAAATACTCTGAGGATAGCTGTTTTTCCACCAACAGAATTTCAGATTGTTTCTATGCATTTATTATTTTGATACTTGAAGAGGAAAGCTTAATAGAAAACTGAGTGAAGTTCTCCCCTTTTGCCTCAAAGTGAACAAAAAATGTTACTGCGTGTCATCTTCTGTGTCTGGCTAGTCACAGGCATCCAAGCATCAGGTAATAAACTGCAATAATCACGAAGTTAGCCTAAAATCCACCTGATTTTCTAAATTCCAAGTACATTAAAGGTAAATTGAGTTGTCTGGATACTTCTATTTTCAATTCTTATTCTTATGACCTCTACAGTTCTTCACTTTTCAAACTGTTCTCTTCAAGACTGAAGACTAACCCTTTCTTTAATAGATCTGGATATCTAAAAGACTGGCTTCCAGCCAGAGCTGCTTACCACTCAGTTGAGTTGTATACAATATAAGTTGTATACAATTGTATAAACAATGTATTTCCTGGGTTGCACATTTTTGCCTTACACAGACTCATGATCCTGCAAAGATTTATTATAAACCCTCAGTTCAGTTCAAGTGCTCTAAATGGTTTGATTGAATTTCTCATTGGGGATTTCTCACAGGGCATAAACTCAGTCTCTGCACGAGCAGTGGGAGCAGGGCTGTGTCATGAGTGGATTTAACCAGGAAGCACAGGTGACCCAGCACAGGCCATGCCCTCACTGGCAGAGTGGCGGTCCCAGGGTCTGAGGATGGAGCAGAGCCCAGAGGTCACAACAATGAATGTCACCAGCAGCCTCTGAGCAGATAAAATAACCAGGCGCTTCCAAGGTCCATTCAGCAGACAAGGGCAAGAGGTAGGACTGGAGACAGGACTAGGGTCCATCCAGAAGGCAAGGTCAGAGATAAACATGCCCACAGCATACTTCAGGCCAGGACTAGGTGCCAAGCCGTGAGCTGAAACTGGTCTCCTGGAGAGAGGGGAGAAGCTGGTCAGGGTCAGTAGGGTTCAATAGTGCCCCAAGGACCCTGAGAGCCATAAGCTCCGAGGGGAAGCTCAGACACAGACCTGACCTCATTGAAAAGAAAGAAAATGCTGCCATTAGTTTCCATGAAGTCAGGATCCACCTGATGTGCTTCTTTTCTAGCTGCTGTGACAGGTACCTCAAATACCCTTGGGTCTCATATCAAATAAATAGATAAGAGTGATAAAAGTTAACTAAAGCCATGCAACACTCAAAGCACCTCTCAGTCACAGCTGTAAAGGATATTAGCACTGTATCAACCACAAACAAAATAAAAATTGCTATTGTGTTTCTGGCCAGCACTGGAAGGTTTTGAAGTTTTTTTTCCTAAGGCTAGCTGCCAACAGTGCCATGGGAGTGCTAACACACTGCCATTTCATCTCAAGACTAATATTGAAATACAGTAAAAATCTGCATTTAAACAGAACTATAAAGGCCAAAGAAAAGACTCCTTGTGCTTTCAGCAAGTTTTCGATCAAGCAGCATAGAAATAGTTTTCATGTGTGAGAGTGACGTTGCCCTCTGCTGGGTAACCCACAGCTCAAGAAAGCTCTGTTCTTCAGAGTCCCCGCAGATTCAAGCAGAGGCAGCCTACATATTTTTGACACTAGAATCTTCGCAAATAGTTGGTGATTTAGGTTTGCTGTATCCCAAAGAGGAGGTAGGAGTACACTGTTGGCCTCTTTTTATAAGTGCAGAGACAGAAGATACAGGAAGGATGCAGTTTTAGTCCTCATCTCTTTGTGGAATAGGGCCCATTGATTTCCAGTGCAGAATTAACCCCATCCAATTTTTCCAAGGTCACCTGGAAAATCTGTAGGATAGTCAAACAAAAAGAAAAAATTAAAATGAAACACTCTTTGTTTCATGACACTCAAGTTTTAAGCACATGATGGAAAGAAAAAACAATCCCTCAAAATACAGTTAGTCCTCAAAACCTCTAGACACCTTTTATATACTGCAGGGTACGTCTACATTAATTCTCACCTATGTTCTTTTTTTTTTTTCCCCTCCTTTCACAAAATCAGATTTAATTTTTCTTAAGTAACAGATAAATTACTAGTGTCTATATTATCAGCACCCTATTAAAAGCAGGAATCCAGCTCGATGCCACTAGGACGTTGTAACATCCTATCTCATCAGTGATCAGACTAAGGTCTAGGGAGTGAAATTTATCAAATGCCATTGTACAGTGTATCTGGAAGGATGATAAACATGATTAAAATTCATTTCACCAACACAGTTGCTTATATGTATTTGATGTCCTTTTCCTTGGAATGGTTAGACAAATTGCACAGTTCCCTAAAATGAAATTCAGTCTTGGATTTTATACAATGTGCCCTGATAATACAAATCAATATTTTGACAAAACATTTTTGCCTGAAGATGAAGTATAATGTATAATAAAATACATTTAAGTACTTTATGAGTTATCCCGAGAGCACAATGCATTTGACCAAATGTCATACATCATTCCATAGAAAACTAGGTGGAATATATAATCTATACTCCTTTAAGAAGCAACTGCTTTGAGAGAGCGCATGATTAAACATTTAATATTCAGAAAACATTTAAAATTAAGGATCTATGTGAAACCTCTTTAAGGTATGCATTGTTCTACATAATTTACCTGCAAGATCACAGTTTTTCCTCAAATGCAGTATCATATTCTCTAATTACTTTCATTTTTAAGATAGAGTACATTATCTTCTGTGTGTCAACTTGCTTTTACCATGGACTTCACAGAGCCTGTATACACATGTAATATAAGGGGAGCCAAAAAACCCAAAAAAAGTTTCTGTGGACCTTCTGCATGCTGTGTGACTCTTGCCAATATCTCTAATGAATTAGATGGTTTCCTCTGGAATTTTCATGTTCTAGACCGATTTGGCTATTCATGCTCCAAGCCCTCTTCCCCTATGGAGCACACAGCAAAAAAATTTTACTAGCTAGAGTGGCACAGATAGAAATTTAAAAGTTGGCAACATGTGCCAGTTCCTAAATCCAGTGCAGCCCAAAGGCATCAAAACATTTTGGATTCTCCTTCATTTTACAGGTATATATGACAATTTACCTATCTTAATGGGTCTTGGCACCAAGTACCATGTGCATGGTCAGGTAAATATATGAGTAGGGATTTAGCCTTTGACTGAAATATGAGCCAGATGAGGGAGTACTTAATGGCAAGACTAACTCACCAGACAAGACTCACAGATAGAGGAAACAAAACCTGTGTATTTTGCTTACTAAGGTTTGCTCTATACAATTGCAGTCTCATTTACTGGTCTCTTGCCCAAAACAGCCTGGCATTTAGTCTTTACAAGGACTTTATCAGAATTCAAGACCTAAGTGCCTGGACCATAATCATTACACATGGATTGTTTTCACTGAGGCCAAGACATGAGCACATTCAGGCAATACACAAAGATCTTGTTGCTAAAAACATTTCCCACTTGAATGCAATTGTTCTCCAGTAAGGAAGCAATCACTGAAAAGCAAAATCCTACAGATGACATGCTGAGTTTTACGTTCACAGGAGATTAATATATTTTCCATCCACAGCGGAACTGTGTGTAATTTACAGGCAAAAATCCAGCCCTGGTGCAAGCAAGTGCAGCTCTTATTGATCTCAATAGTAGATGCACTCATTTATAGCAGGGCTGCTTTCGGCGTCATGTCTGTTTAGCACAGAATGAATAATATTACAAGGCAGGGCATAGGTTCACCGTGTGTGCTGAAAGCTTTTGCATTTGTGAATGTTAAAATAGCCAACCTCCACAATAGCAACTATTTTGGGCTGGAGAACACAACATGTGCCAATCTTGAGTTGCATAATGCTTTCACATATCTCAGGGTTTGCTACTCTGAATAGTTCCATACTGAATGGCTGGTTAATATCTCCTTTAATGCATATAGGTCCCGTCTCTAACAGCACGGTGCAGCGTGTTGCTCAATAGATGAGCCCTGCATTCACTCACAAAAGCCCAAGCCAGCCTGCAGGAGAGACTGAGGCAGAGCTTTGCTTGAAGAGCCCTGTGGCTTACGCTATTTTGGTACGAGTTTAAAGAGAAACACACATTTTTTACACATTTGGTTTCCATTTGTTTGAAACCGTTTTGTAGCCTAATAAAAAGACCTACAGTTTCATAAAAGGAAGTTAACTGGTTGTCTCTGGGCAGTAGGAGACTTTTTCATATATTACTGGGTTATTTTAAGGGTATTAACTGCAGTCAGCCCATGAGCTGTTACAGAACCGATTTGATTTAGGTTTTTTTAATTACACTGTGTTTTATTAAAAAACAAACCCGAATGTCACTGTGGAAAAACTGGATCCTTTCTTATTACACTGCTCTGGCCTGGAAGGCAGAGCACTCCTTGTGTACTGGCTTGTAAGCCATTTCCATTGTCCACTGCCTGTCTGCCTCCCAGCTAGCAGCAGATTTACCCAACAGGAACAGAGGTTCAGGGTGCAGGTGTTCCCATCCAAGCTCTCCTTCCAGCAGCAGGAGGGGGTCTAATTTACCAATACATTTTCACCTTCCAACAGAAAGAAACGTGACAGCCTGATCTCACCTTCCAGCACACAGACCCAAGGGGAGGGCAATTTGACTGTCTAACCTTGTGTTTTGGCAGTGGGAAAGGAAGGGAAGTAACCTGACCACTGCTGCCTTCCCACTGATAACGTGCAGACCTCAGGACAGCCATAACTTACCCAATCAGACACAGTGGCTGACATCCTCAAAATATACCCAGAAGACTTTTCTGAAATGGATAATCACAGCGCACAGGTCAGGAGTAAAACACGTGTTTTTCTTTCTAAAGCTCAAGGAAACATATACATACTGTGCTCTAAATGTTTACATTACTGTCTTCTTCTAGACAGCACAAACAAGCCATTGTGTTTAAGTATAAAACACTGGCAGCTACCATTCACCTCACAGGTATTCTACAGGATATAATGAAAGTTTGATTTCCAGGAACCTACCCTGTTCCTTTTTTAATTAGACTTTTCCATATATTGTATGCTATCTCAATACATCCCCTTTACATTTATGACTAGAATGGCTATTCAATGTATTAATTCAATCTTACATCAAGGGACAAATTCAGATGAGGGCATAGTTCAGGTAAGCAGAGTAACAATCCTGGGAAGGTATATGGAAAGCTGAGTGTTTTGCTCAAACTGAGAGAGAAGAGAAAGAGAAAAACAAAACAGAAAATAGAGAAGAAAATAAAATATGAAAAAGAGGAAGATAAAAAAAAAAAGGGAAAGCTGCCTGGGGTCTCTTTAACAGGAAGTTTAGCCACTGACTACAGAATCATGGATCTTTTTGCTCCTGGCTAATACAATGCATCTTTTGTCCTTCTTTCTCAAATCCTGTCCTATCAGGCAAGGTCACTGTCACATCCTCTCTCAGTAAAAAAAAAGGAATTTATTTCTGTCCTGGATTGTAAGATAAGGATGTATTCTATGTGCCACCTGTTAAAGGTGGGGCAGTTATCTTCTGTTAATTGGGCAGTTTTCTTTATCTCTCCCACAACCAATCCTCCATCTAGGAGATATCTTATGTTAATGGGCCATTGAGCCTCACTGCATGACTGATAAAATTACATCATCCCATTGTGAGATGCTCCAGCCAGGGGGAGGAGCCAAGCATTCCTACCTAGATATAATCAGAGATTTTGGGACACCAGAGCAGCCTTTTCCCACTGGACTCCCAGAAGAACACCAGGCCCATCTACACCACCACTGGACCTTCAGAGGAAAACTACACCCTTCTACAAGATTACTGCTTTAACAGAACCACGTCTGTCACTCGAGGAGGACTGCAGCATCATTCAATCAGACTGCTACCAACACCCTGACCCACAGGGTGTCAGGTCGTATTCTGACTGTGTCAGTAGTTTTTGTTTGTATTAATTATATTTGGATTTTTAGTTTTCCTAGTAAAGAACTGTTATTCCTATTCCCATATCTTTGGCTGAGAGCCTTTTAATTTCAAAATTATAATAATTTGGAGGGAGGGGGTTTACATTTTCCATTTCAGGGGAGGCTCCTACCTTCCTTAGCAGACACCTGTCTTTTCAAACCGAGACAATTTCCTAGACAAAACTCATGCCTCTGAGCCCACTGGAGTTGAGTCTGGAGGAACACTGTGGTAATGTGGGAGAACTATACGAACCCTGGAATTATACGTAGAGGAAGAAGAAGAAAAAAAGAAAAAGAAGCAAAAACATAAGTGACAGAACACTCTTAGTGGGTTGGACCTCAAACCTACTCTAACTTGTTGTGTACAACCAGAGTGATAGGACAAGCAGTAAACTCTAGAGACCTGAAAGCCAGTATCTGCTGAGGGCCAATGTCTCGTGTCTGGAAATCGATGTAACTTGGGGAATCAGCATTTCTGGACATTTGGGGCTGTTATTGGTAGGTTAAAAAGGGAACCTAGAGAACATTACAAATAGCACACAGAGTATCAGAGGTCATTTGGGTTCAGCATGCTACAGATTGGTCTTGCTCAGAGCTAATTACTCATCATGAGGATCTCAGAGAAATTCCTGTATAAAAAGTCTGTAATACTAAAGGGCCTGCTCCCTCTTCTATCAGAGACAACAGCAAACTCTATTGACTTCAGCCAAGCAAGAACCAAGTTGACAACGGCAAGGTTCCTTAAAGCAGAGGAAGGTTTTGCTCTAAGCGAAAATCAGAATTTGCTATTTGATACACTAAGCATGGCACAAAAAATGTTGTTTTGCTTTGCAGGATAATGGGAGCCCTTCTTTTATAGAGGTTGAATTCTATATTTGTTATGTCCGGCCAGAGGTTTTAAAAAAAATCTCACACACGCATGTCAGTTATTGAATGATATTGTTTAAAGCTAGAAACTGTGAGCTGTTAGGCTTTAAAGAATAGGCAGACAGGCAAGAAATTCCACCAAGTGATTTATAAGCAGGTGGATGAGAAAGTGGAAACTTTTGTGAATCTTGGTTGTGATCCAGTTCAGAGCCTTATTTTGATGGAGGGCTCCCTCTTCTGGATTTTGATTGAAGCATATTTCCCAAAGACCAAACCAGTTTATTTTTTCCAATGCAACTGAAAGGTGTTTTCAACTAGAAAGTAGATGAGGGAGAGTTTCTGTGCACTGTCATAGTCAAACAGTGCCTCTGCCCAGATTACTGTGGGGATCTGGGCTTTGGGCAGCACATCTGTCTGCATCTGTCCCACAGACCTGCTGGAGAGAAAGGGAGCTGATACCATGGTTTTTAATTTGTATATTTAAGTTTACAGATGTCCTAGGCACAAGGATAAGGGTTTCCTTTAGCTTATGATTCTTTATTTTTCTTGCTATCTAAATGCAGGTTTTGGATAATTACATCATTAAGAAATAGTCTTAGCTGCAACAACTCCTAGGAACTCTGCTTCTGAACAAGAATACCTTCAAGTTAAGGAGCTCAAAAAGAAAAATATCTGTTTGGCTAGAAGTTCTCCAGTGACATGAAAAATAGCCTTTTAGTCCCTTACACAAATCAAGATAGTCTTACATGAAAAATCCTTCCTAATCTGTGGGGAATTTCCTCCCCCATAGGAATTCCATCTGAAAACAGACACTTCCTGAATGGCAGGTGGGACTGCAAGAAACTGAAACTGCAGCTTTGATTAATTTACATTTCTTAAAATGAACAACCTTTTCAGGCAGAAACCTGCTTCAAAGAAGATTTTTCTTTAATACAGCTGAGTTTAATACCTTAGTGCAAATATATCTATAAGACTATGCTACAGACTGTTATCATATCTACAGGGGGATTCTTTATTTCAGAAAAGGACAGGAATGCAAACAAAACTGAGTTTTGCTGAAAATGAAATAATAGTAATAACAATATGTATGGCTTAGTGAAAAAGCATCAGATAGCTCTGATTTTAAAGAATGACTGTAAAATGTACATCTCATTTAAATGGTATAATAATCCAAATTTGAAGTAAACAGCTGAAATTTGAAAACAAGGACGTGACAAAAGCTATACATCCCTTTATCAGATAATTCTACACTGATGTATGGCAGGCCTTTGCCTTCTAATGTTGCTGCTGCTGCCCACAAGACAGCACTCATCTAGACCAACTATCCCCTGGCTTTTTTTCCTTGCAGATTAGCAAGCAACAATCAGTCCAGTCAACATTTGGGGCCCATAATACCCACAGACCATTTACTGTGAGCTCCCAGACCCACCCACAGGCCCTCAGAGCTCAGTCTGGGAACCACCAACTTGAAAAGCCCCAGCTGACACCAGGTGACTCCTCCCTGCCCTGGGTGATTTGAGGCTACATTGAAAGCAAGCACACCAGCCCCAACATTTGTCATTTGAAAAGATGAGATATGTAAGGGGTATGAGGAAAAACAGAAGGAAAGTGAGCTGCTTAGTGCCAAGCAGCAGACTGGATGGAAAGCCAGGAACAGAGCACAGGCTTCTTAGGAGCAAGCTCAGAGCTCTCTGTGGAGCTACAGCCCTTAAATTGAGCCTAAAGTCAAAGAAGGAATAATAAAAAAGTATCCCCTGGAACATAGATACTTCCATCTTATGCAGAAATTTATGTTAAGGATAAGAGGTCCCCACAACTCCCAGCACTAAAATAAATAAATAAATGAAATTTAAAAATAGATCCAAGAACCGCCCTTTTGCTGAACTGGACAGCTATAGCTCTGCAATGACTTGCCCTGAAGTTTTGGGAGGGTGTTCCATTTTTTAATACTTACTATTGTCATAATATAGAAGGAGAAAAGTTGTGATGTATACTAAACTCCTATTACTTAGCTCTGCCAGGAGAGAGACCACAGCAAATTTGACCAGCATTGTAAGAACATTCTTGATTCCAAGAGAATAATTAATTAATAAATAAAAAGGCCTATTCTTTTCTTACTTAAGTGTGGCAAATGAAGTAAGAAGGTCATTTTCGAATTCATAAAACTTGGTGGTGTTGCAACAGACTGTTGTTGAGAAACAAAAAGTTTTTAGTCTCTTGTAGTGCACCCTAATTTATCTTTGGTAAGGCTTTGTGTTCATCTTTCCTTGAGGCAGAATTGCTCAACACTATCAACATTCCCCAGTGCTTCAGGCCACAGTCCTCCTGCATTTTAGTATCTGCCTGGGATATGTGAGCCCTGCATTTGGCCCCCTCTAGAGCTATGCCAAATTTAACCATTTGACAAGTTCTGTGACATAAAGCACTAAAAAAACCCACAGAACTAGCAAAAAAAAAAAAAAAACAAAAAAAAAACCAAAAAACAGGCATAAGCCATGTTTAACAGACCCACAGAGAAAATCTTAGCGGACAACCTTCATTTGTTTTCTCCCAGAACATCTGCCTCCATCTGTATCTCAGGTCAGCCTATCTGCTGGCAGTGCCTGGTAATATCCACCTCACAACAAGAATCAAGGCAATTCTTAATATTCAGTATTTCTCTCTGCTGGTAGTTATGACTTCTGACCAAACTGAGCTTGTGACAAGAAACAAGGTTGTTTTAGATAATAATACCCATCCCACATCACCTCTCTGGCAACATATTGTGCTGCTTTCTTCCTGCCTTTCCCCACAAATGGCCAAGGCACTGATATGACAAAATCCCATACCATATTCATTCGATTGTTACTATAGTTATTCCTCAGAGAAACACAGGAGCTTCATTCTGTTACATTCAGACAAACCTCATTCAAGAACGTGGTATTGGGCATTTCCGGGGGGGAAAAAAACTTCAGGCTGGCAAAAAGGTCCTAATTAGCTGCAAGAAGAGCTGTCAAGCTCTGCCTTATTCCTTGCAAAGTTCCCATTATCTGTGAGAACACGTGCCAGGGAGAGGTTGCTGTTCCTTCCTAATCTCTTCACACATCCTCTTTCTTTCTACCGTTATTAATGGTGAGGTCCGATTCCACACATGCCTCCAGGTGGATTCCTATATTGTCCTTGTAACACTTTCTTAATTTTTTCTGTTGTTGTCCTGGTTTAGGGCAAATTTGGGAGAAAGC
>VWZP01000608.1:83863-126271 GCA_013396995.1 Dicaeum eximium
GTTTGGGAAAAGATTTTCTCAGAGAGAACTGGAAAAAAACTATTTATTCCACAGGCAAAGCACTACCCAGCACAAAACAAAATGAACAATACCAGATGACAAAAACTCCTAGCCTCTCTGAAGAGATGACAAATTCAGAAAAGTCTCTCCTGTGGGTGGTTGCTGTTATCAATCCCTCCGGCCCTTGGAAGGGCTGCCCAGAGTGGGCCCCAGCAGGCCGCAGGGTGCAGGTTTTCGGTGCTTCCCTGGGTCCCAGTGCAGAGCAGGTTCGAACAGCTCCAAGAAAACGGATGGAAAAACAGTCCAGGGAAAACTCCTTTGCCTCAGCTAGCTACACTAACTAAAAAGCAGAAGCAGCCCTGTTCTGCTCTGTCCATGCCCTGTAGACAGGACAGTCCCAGCAGAATGTGGGGGAGCGAGTGCAGTCTCTGATAACAAACTCTGTGCTGCTTCTTCTGCCCACCTTTGTTCTTTGACCCAGTCTTCAAGGCACAGAATACAACATCCAGCATAAAGAGAACAGATGATTTGACGATACAAGCATTATAAAGTCACCCCAGGACAGTTGTATCCTCCTACAACAACCCTTACCAATAGTTCCTAATTTCCCATGTATCTCTTGTCCCATCATCATCATCACCATCTCCTGGTACCCACTGGCCTGTGGCTGTGTCCTCTCTGTTGCTTAGAGACTCCTTTCTGCTCTTTCCCCATAAATTTCAGCAGGGTAGAGTAGACTACTGGGACAACCGAAAGACATAGATCTGGGAAGACTTTGCCCTCTTCTATGCCCTACATACCTATCCCCACCAAAAGACACTGGCCTCTGGATATCTGTCATACAATCTGGACATCTATTATTGTGTCAATCATATACATAAAATCACATTCAAATATGGCTGTGAACATTGCATAGTCCACTACTCCACCTTTAGGAAGTGGCAGATCTGATTTACCATGCAATATTTATACAAGTCCTCTGAGCCACGTACTGATATAAGCTAAGTCTGCTGCTTCATCCAGAGTCCATGATGGATGGCTGAACTAGGGAATGGCTATTTGGTTTTACCAGTATTATTCAGTTTATGGTATTAAGAGGATCTCTTTCCCCAGCTGACCTAAGCACAGAATTACAAATCCTAACAGGCTTTTCCATAGTATTCATCACTTTTTTGTGGAGTACTCCACCATATCATGAACATACCTAGAACACTTGCAACATGCCTGTTCATCTCAGTGCCACATGGCTTCATGGCTGGCTGCTGCCCCTTTTGGCAGAAGCAGTCTCTGCCTTACCTCTGTGCTCCTAGGGTCTCCTTGGCACTGGCAGCCTTCTCTGTTTAGTTCTCTGAACAGTTTCAGTAGAGGATCAGACATGCCTGCCCTACGGCAGAGGTAGAAACATGCCTCTGATGGCAAACAGGGAAAGAAGGACTGCCTCTTTGGGAGAAGTTGCATTTGCTTACAAACATCCTAACAGACCAAACCCTAAGTTCCATTACATTGCGCAAGTGCTTGGGATCTATTTTGTGAAATCAATAATGCAGGATAAATTCAAACTATATTTTACAGAGTTTTAAAATAGGGCTTTTTGAGCTCCGTTAGAACACAAACTATCTAACTGATTAAAACACCTCAATAAGTCCTACATCCAAAACTTCAATTCCACTTCTAAATAGTTAACAAGCTTAATCTCTCTAGAGGTCAGTACAGTACCAGAAACAAGTAAAAAGAGAACAAAACAAATCAAAACTTGTTTGACTGGTGTTTTACATTTCCTCTGGAACTTCCGAGAAAGAGAGAAAAGAAATTAATAGTTTTCCAGAAAAGACAAGATTCACAGTATTTTAAGCATGTAAAAAAATTGATGCTGTCCAGAAAATGGGGTATAACTCAGGGAGTTCTCTGGAGTGCATGATACAGCTAGCTATGGTACTTAGTTCCAAATCTAGAGGTTGCTAACAAATTATACCAGATGTGGCCAGGACTGCCAAGTTTGAACCTAAGTGTCATGCTGAGCCATGACACATGCACTCACTGTGTTACCTAAACTATCATCCCTAAAAACAGCTTTAGACTGGCTTTTATGTTCATGTGACCAAGTCTAACTGAGTGCTGGTAGAGCAAATGCAAACAGCTTGATCTTCCACTAAGGCAATCACATATCCAGATGAAAAATCCAGGACTCTGAGACTTCATACAAATCTGACAGTCCTTGGGGAATTTGGGTTTGATGAAAAATATATATAAATATTATAATCTGTGGCAGGTATAATCTTGCGCCAATATTTTCCACTTTATTTAAAAGGAAAGCTACCTATTTCGTTCAGTCCTGTAGTCTAGCACTTACAAAGATAAAAGGACCTTTCAGCCTGAGAAAACTGCAAAACATGTTTGAAAATAAATTCCTAATGACAATTGGCATTAAACAATTTATTTTCAAATACATTTTGCAGGCTGTTCACACTGAAGGGTGCTTTTATCTTCTGAACTGGGTGCTGCTAGGCTGAGCAGAGGTTAAGTTTCCTCTTAACTCTTTCAGTACCTGACAAAGAGCAGATTCCATCAGGATTTACTGATAAAGTACTTACACCTGCATTAGATGAACACTGCATTACAGGGGCTCAGTTTCTAGTCCCAAAATAAGAAGCAGATAACCACTCTGCTAGCCAGTCATCTGACACCTACTTCTAACTCAAAGAATATTTCTTCTTTAATACTGTCCCTTTTTTTTCTCAACAGAAATCCCAATTGCTGTGCTAACAGTGCCTTTTTGGTTGGCCACAAATCACAGCAGCTTTACCTACTAAGTAGCAGGAACGCTTTGCAAGACCAGAATTTCCCATCTCCCAGGTGGGAGTCAGCGTCCTGTGTTACAAATAGCTCCTTTGTTAACAGGGGAAAGGCAAGCTCTGCCTCCATTTCTGGCATCCATTCTGACTTGCATGTCTAACCTTCATTGCAACTCAGGTGCTTTTAATGTCACAAAACAAAGCCAGATCACTGCTGAACAGTGTAGGCAGTTCACAGCACTGCCCTGCTACAGTCATTATTATGCTTTCTCTTTGGATATTCATACAGCCGCACCATGAACCGGGACTGGAAAAAAATCCAGCAGAAATCACCCTTTTGGTTTTGAGCCCCTTTTCAGCAAAATAGTTCCCCTGGCTTGTCTGACTGCATAGTCAGACAAATGTTACAGAGACAAGCTTAGAGGGTGGAAATAAGAAGCCAGGCTTGGGGATGTGCTGGAATTTATGTTGCATTTAAAAAGTAACCACAGACTAAAACAGAGGTATAAGAGAACTTTCAATATCAAATTCTAGGAGCCTCAAGGAAGTTGGGAGGCATATACATTATCCAGTAGTATGAACTACCTATGGGCTGCACCATGGTGCCAAGCTGACCATTATTTCCATCCCTGGCTTCACGCTGTTATATAGGGAAACTAATGTAACCAAACAATGGAGAACAAGGGCCTAGAGAAAGACAGACCCTTCTTGATGCCACTGGAATGTAGATCAGACCATAGAATGTAATCCTGCCTCTGTGAAAACTCCATTTCTATTTCTCTGTGAATGCAAAATTTCTCTGCAGAATGAGAAGAAACTGAAATCATCTGAATACAGGACATAAGCTGTAAAAATGGCTAGAGGAAGACATTCTGAAACATTCATTTTTGCCCAGCTTGCTCTGTCTCAGGAAGAAGATGGGAAAAGGGTAAGTCGTAAGAGTTATTTTGGATCACTGCATCCAGCCCCCAGTGATCCCCTTCAGATCACATAATCCCTTTCCATTTGACTGGTTAAACATCCTTCATACCCATCCAGTTCACAAAGACGAATAGCACACACCATAACTGCAAACTGAGTTGAATCCATGACTATCCAAGCCCACATCTAAGAGAATTTTTAGAATGCTAAGGAAAGCTCTTGTTTGGTCCAACAGCGGCTATGCTCAAGGACTATTGATATGGAAAACTTATCAAGAGTGATGACAATGAAGTTATGAAGTCAGAGCAAAGACACATACTAAAAAGGTATCCATAGAGAATAAAAGAAGCTGGATGAACCCAATTTAGTGGTGTGATATTTACCTGAAGAGGAACATTCCACGTGAGGAAGATGACTCCTTCACTCATATAAGATTAAAAAAGGCAGAAGATATGAGCTCTAGCACTCCTCAGAGCTGCTCTTATTGAAGTTGATAACAGGTCTTCTACTAGCTTTAGAAATACTGGATCCTAAAGAAGAAAAAACAATTCATAATAGAACATGCTTCCCTGGTACCAGAAAGATGCCCATAAAATCTATGACTTTATTATGATGCTCACAAGCTGTTTTCAAAGCACTCTCCCATTTTCCCAAGAACCTGCTGGAATTGGGATACTAGGGTGGAAATCCTTGACAGAATAGGTGAGCTCTGGTATCTGTGATGTGCTGGCACTTGTTTTTTCATAAATCTTTACCTACACAAAGCACTCCATTCCAGAAAAGCTCCCGTAGACAATGGGAAGCCATGACATATGGAGTCAAAGTTTTCAACAGTTGAGTAGGGTCACATTACTTCTGAGTAAGCATCTCTGCCCTCTGGCAGAAAGCTGAGAGGTCAAAGTTTTACAGATAAGAAAATGCTTCTATCCACTCCTTCCTGGCAAAGTTCAGGTGAGCTCCTTCCTCCTGACCTCTTTCAGATGACCCTCCATGGAAGGGAGACTAAAGCTGTCTTATGAAATAGTGACAAACATGCACTTAGAAAAGAATGGCAGGAGAAAGATATATAGAAAGAAAAGATTGAAAGGACATGATGATGTGACATGAAGGACATGGAACAAGAATACAAAGTGGAAAATATTGTCTTGATAAAAGCAAGCCTGCATCTCCTACTAAACTAGCAGGTGAATGTATCAGCTAATCCCATTTGTCTGTCTTTTCTCAGCACAGCACCACTGCAAACTGCACATCTGCTTTGCTGGCTCATACACTCTTGCCTGGTCTCAAATGTCAATCCCTGTCACTGTCAGTGACTATGGACAAGGCTGGGGTGACAGGAGAATTTCCATTAAAATCAGCAAGGCTTGGGGGGAAGCTCAAAGTGCACTTCTGAGTTGTAGCACCACAATCCACAGCCCTGTCTGGTGCTGCCAAGTCCACTAGTGCCAGAACTTGCATGGTGGCTCTTCTGAGACAGCTCTGCTGTGTCTGGCCCAAAAATGCTACTGCCACATCAGCTCCATTTGGACTAATTACTGCTAATTTGCTCTTACATAGACAAAAAGTAACTACAACCCACCATTTCAATTTATGCCTTTCAAGAGAGTTATGGAGCTACCAGATGAGATCAGCTGAGGTGACCAGCAGCCACTGACATACTCTGTTCTTGGCCACATGTTTCCACCATTTCTCTGTATCACCTCCAGTGTTCACTTGACCTTTACTGAGGTATCCTAATTCTCCAGTATAGTAGGAAAAGAAAGTTTTCTGGCACATCAGCAGGTTGAATCAGCATCCTAGAAGGCAGTTGAGCACCACTGGTACCAGAAGACAAAGCACAGGGACAAAGCAGAAGAGGAGAGAGAATCAAGACTTCCTGGGTGACATTTCTGCTTTGTTAGTTAAGCTGGTTAAGTAATCTTTTATCATTTTACTCAGGTTCAATTCATGCAAGTCATAACACAGTCTGATTTAAGTTGTGGCAAATTACACCTCTCAAAATTAAACAGGAGCTTCTCTAAAGGCTTTTATATCAGTTCATATGCAAGAATTCAAATAAACATCCAAATTTACATGGCCAAAATTAGAGTACTGTCTTGGTTTAGGGCAAATGTGGGAGAAAACCTGCAAAGCCCCCCCCCCGCAAAGCAAACCCACACAGCCCCTCCCCCCAACTGTTTTGGGAAAAATTTTCTCAGAGAGAAGTGGAAGAAACCTGTTAGTTTAACAGGCAAGGCACTCTCCAGCACAAAAACAAAATGAACAATACCCGATGACAAAACCCCTCTCTGAAGAGATGACAAATTCAGAAAGTCTCTCCTGTGGGTGGTTGCTGTTATCAGTCCCTCCGGCGCTGGGAAAGGCTGCCCAGAGTGGGCCCAGGTGGGCTGCAAAGCGCAGGCTCTCGGTGCTTCCCCGGGTCCCCAGTCCAGAGCAGGTTCAAACAGTTCCAAGAAAACGGACAGAAAAACAGTCCAGGAAAACTTTGCCTCAGCTAGCTACACTAACTAAAAAGCAGAAGGAGAGCTCTGTTCCGCTCCGTCCATGCCCAGACACCACAGTCCAGCAGAATGTGGGGGAGCGAGTGCAGTCTCTGATAACAAACTCTGTGCTGCTTCTTCTGCCCTCCCTCTCTCTCAGACCCAGTCTTCAAGGCACAGAATATAATGTCCAGCATAAACAGAACAGACAACCAGGGATACAAGCATCACCCTAGGACAAGCACCCTCAATAAATATCATAAAAAGTAAAGATTTACATGCTCTGTCTTTTCTTCACTCCTTCAGTTGGTACAACTAACAGGACACCAAAGTGAAGTGCTTAAGCAATGTAGAAACTTTCTACAGAGGAACAAAGGGTTGCATAGCTTCAGAGAGCTCCCAGTTTACCATGTTCTTATAAACTGAAAGACTTGGCAGAAAAGAAAATATATAAAACCATCTCCTCAGTCCTTACAGCTTTAGAGGAGCTGCCTCTTCTTTATCTACAGTATTTTCATTACATTCACTTAATAACATCATATTAGCTTACATTACCTAATGACTACCTGAGTGTTAAATACAGAGCACAATTCTCTGTGGAAATTGCATGAACCACTCCTAGGAGATGATCATTTGAGCAAAACAGAATTAGATCATCCTCTTCAATACAAAGAAGTGGCTTAAAGCTGCCTTACTTGAGCAGTTGGATATTCTCCTTGCACGGTGAACCTGTGGGTTGATTTAGTCAGTCAAGCATCAAAGTAATCTCTGAAATGTTTTTAGAAATGAAGACACATGAAACAAGTGACTTCTGACAACTCTTCTGCAAAGATAAACTCTCTACCTTGTTATTCATCACACATAATGGATTAATTTCTTAACTACCATTCATTTTTCCATCACTAGCTTATGGAAAGCACTGTCATCAGATTTAATAAGGCAAACCACATAACAGGATTCCAAAACCACCTAATGTTACTGGAGAGAATGAGACAGCCCAAATAACACCCAGAGTGAGCAGAAACAAACATGGGATTTAGAAACAAACATTATGTGCCTTCCTATCTCAATGACTTCCGACAGCAAGAAAGAAGGGATCTCTGTGGGAAAATTGTCCAGTAACAGTTTATGAAATGGCTTCTTCACCCCGCACTCTGATAAAAGTGGTTCTCAGTTTTAACTGAGGACAGCAGTTGACTGTTTCAACTTTACCATTCCTGAGTTATTCTACCAGCCTACAAAGAGCACACACCCAAAAACCAAGTCCTTCTGACCTACCAAAGGTATCTTAACTTTCCATAACATCTTTCTCTCTCTCTCTTGACCTCCTTCACCTCCTCTTCGTGGTCCCCCTCCCCCCCTCCCCCTCTCTGGAAAATCTGAAATAAATATTTTGAGACATCCCTGAGAGGCATCAGGTTATCATTCAGTCAGTCTTGTAGTCTTGTCCGTGCCTCAGTATCCCAAGCTGTAAAGAGATAAAAACTTATTTACCTTTATAAACTACATTGGACTTCTGTGTCAAAATAAAAACGTCTGTATTCCCAGCAGTGCTGAAAATCTGATCTGAATAACAAAAAGTTATTTCAAACCATTGTATTTAGAGCTTCTGATATGTAATTTAGTATACCTTTATCTATACACAAAAGATCCTGACTTTATATTTTTCCTCAGATTCTCCAGAAAATGCCCAATTTTTTTTATTGCCAAACCAAACCAAACAATCAATAAGCTCCAGAAACCCTTCTGAAACCTTAAACACTAAGTACAAAAAACTCTTCTTTTTCTCCTGTAGAATTGACTAGAATCTTTGACTTTCCTTTTCTCTCAAGCTAATCTCCATGAAAAAGAAGAGAACTCTTTGCAAAACAAAAATTAAGTACCTGAAAGGACAATACTTCTCCCAAAACATGAATAGTTATATCTGCCATGAAATGCCCTAGGCATCAGCTCACACAAAAAGAATGCACTAGTCTTGGCATCCCTCACCTTTCCAGAAAGTCTGGTCCTTGCTGCTAACAAAAAAACCCCTTGTTTTTAAAACAGTAGTTTCTGTCTAGTGTTGTGCAATCTAATCTCACGGCTCCTTAGCACTGAGTCAACTTCTCTAAATTAAACAATTTTCCAAATTATCTCTTTTGGCAAGATGCAAAAATAAAAACAACCAAAAAAGCCAAACCAACCCTAAAATACAACATTATAAGAATTTGCTTGTTGTTCAAACAGCAATGAAGATAACCACCTACATTTGTTTTTAAATGTTCTGGAGCTGTTTCAGAGACTCAGATTAGAACGAACACCCTTCCCTCCCGTACACTAGTCCAACAAAGGATAATCCTTAATATAACCCAGTCTAACTGAGGATCCACCTAACCTAGTGCACTATTTGCAAAGGTGGCCATGAGCCGATGCCCAGAGAAAAGTAAGAATTTAGAGAAAGTCTTTATATTTTATGCACATAAACACATGTAATATGTCAGTCCCCAACTAATATTCTTTCACTTTCTGGATATTTATTAAGGTTTCCAAAAGCCATGCTTGACATAAGGATAAGAGGATAAGATTGTGAGGGTAAGAGACAACAGACGTAAGTTGAAACAAGGAATGTTCAGATGGAACATAAGGAAGCACTTTTTCACTATGAGGACTGTGAAGCATAGGAGCAAGCTTCCTAGAGAGGTTTTGCAGATTCTGTTCTTAGAGGACTTCAGAACCAGACTGAATAAAGCTCTGAGTAAAATGGTTTGAGCCAGGTGGCCCTGTTTTCAATGGGATATCAGACTAGAGATCCCCTGCAACTCCTTCCAGACTGAATTAGTCTGTGATCCCAATTTTCATCTGAGCAACTTTTGGTCTGCATGTTGTTTCCATGAACCAAGTTATTTACCCACAGTTTTGCTTTTATATGCAGTTCTCTCCTGAGCCTGTACAAACTTCTGACAATTAGTTCCTCCATCATCTGACAAACAATGTCCCTTGCTTTGCTCCTAGCTTCACTGCTTCACTGGCTTGCTTTCAAATGCAAGAAACATAAAAAACATGTGCAAGGGTAGAAAGGAAATAAGTTTAAAAAATTATTTTAGTATCATTTATTCACAATATTCTTAGGACATGAAAAAACTTTTATTAAATACCCTGCACTATATTTCTGAATTTGGAGGTGAGGGGGAAGGACGGTTACATAGCACATTCAGCT
Organism: Dicaeum eximium; assembly: GCA_013396995.1. Lineage (NCBI taxonomy): Eukaryota > Metazoa > Chordata > Aves > Passeriformes > Dicaeidae > Dicaeum > Dicaeum eximium. The sequence continues at coordinate 93,253 of VWZP01000608.1, forward strand.
ACTACCACTTCCTGTCAAAACTTCCCAGCACTCTGCTTGACTTCACAGCACACCTTTGGAGTTCTTGCACTTAACCATTACAACGCAAGACAAGTTCCCACATCCAGTCACTGCACAGGCACAGAAGCATATGAAGAAAGAATTTCTTGTCCCACACCTGCTGGAGTCCCAGTTGCCAGTCTCCATATCAACCAAGGCACCTGGATCAAATGGGTACTGAGAACAAGTGAAGCTGTCCCTGCACAGAGATGGTTTGACACAGTGGCATCACAACCTGCCACACTCCAGGTATCAGCAGAGAGTTTCAGTCACTGTCGAGTTGCTATCAGACATCCTTCAAAACTCTAATTCAGTTAAGGTGGAGTTCACACCTATTGTCCGGACTAAAGAGAAGTGGACACTTGTTCAGCTTTCCACCTTCTGCACATGAGTGAGGCAGACACAGTGGATGAACAGTTTGTACAAACTGCCCATTTGTAACCAGAAAGTTAAAAATGCTGTAAACTTCTTGCATTTTAACAGTTAGACCAAAAATCTTCCACCACCTCACAGGGGAAGATCAACACTATCTCCACAGTATTTGCTTCTTCCTCGGAGTCCAGTTTCAATCTGGACAATTGAGACTCAAAAGACAAGGATAAGAGGAACCATTAGATAATCATACCTAGGGGTTTTTTTAATCCACTAGATTTTTCAATACCACTCAGTTCCCTCATAGTAAATCCAGTGATTAGTACCTAAATCATTAATTTTGCTTAGCATCAAGCCACTGTCTCTGGCTATGCCTCCATCCATGCTGTTAATGACTGCTTTAGGACCTAGCTTTTTGGGGTTTTTTCCTCCTTTATGAAATGACAAAACATGAGTCACTTCTGTACCCTTCTTTTTGATAAAATAAAGAGACTTTACATATGAAAATATTTGTCCCTACACAGGGAGGATATTTTTTTTTGTTTTAACATTCATGGTTTATTTCTTTACCCTCTCTAGTTTGGTTATATTCTCTAATGGATGTTAATATTTGGCCTGAGGGCCACATTTGGGAATCTGGGGACAGAAACAGTTGGAGCAAGACATTTCCAGGTGCAGCCTTCATTGCTTAAGTATGGCTTTTATTCCTTTATGCTGTACATGTAACTTGCCTTGTTGGCTGGGGTGCATAGAAAAAATTGTAGCTAAAAGCAGTAAACTTGTAACACACCTCTGTCCTCACCATTACTTATTCCACAGGATTCTCATCTCTTCTGATGATTCCTTCAGTAATGTTAACTGTATTTACCTTCAGATTACTGAAGATACTGAATAGTGACAGGCTCTGTATTAATTCTAAAAAAAACCCCCACAATCTCAAACAGCAAGAAATCCCACTCAAAATGTATCCCCTTGTTACTACTTCTTGAGATTTCCGCTTAACAATATGACTGGGAGCAGTGGACAAACAGTGAAACTAACTTTGTCTCCAGACAAACAACTAACCTGAAACCCTGCCTTAAAATGCCTAAATTCACTGCTTCAAATTTTTGGAAACTATAACAATGAAATGAACAGGAGAACCTGGGAAGAGCAAGATGAGTAACTGTGCTCAATGAGCCTCATTAAAAGGGAAGATAAATATTTCAAAAGTAAATTAGAGATCCACTGAAGGAGTAATACGACAATTCCTCTTTCCTTGTACAGTAGTAACCCATTAGGAGTAAAAAATTCTGCAACGTATTTATTTACGCTTTGTTCAAAACTAGCAGGCCCAGTACCTAATGAAAACTGTGTAGGAAAAGCATTTTTGAGAATGAAAAACAAGAGTTCTTAGTCCACACTGAGGAATCCTGCTCATCTGCAGATTTCTGGCCTGTGCATCACATTGTTATAGGTGAATCGGCAACAAATGCTTCCATACTGAAGAAAACATGTTCCACATTTGAAAAAAAATTATGTTACATATCAACATTGAGTTGAAACCAGTAACACAGGAGAAATCTACTGCAGCAGTCATGTACTGGTAGGTGTTCATGGGTATCAGTATTTCTTTTTCTTTTCAAGAAAAAAATAAAATCCTTCTGTTGCAGCATAAAAAGCTTGATTAGAAGAATAATGCCTCAGGCAAACCCTAGAGGTAGAAACAACTTGAAAGAAACACTGTGTTCAAAAACTAAGTTGATGCAATATTAAACAAGTGAAATCAGAGAAACAGGGCGGGGGGAAATCTTACAGAGTCAGATTCTGAATTCTTGTACGTTGATTTGACATTAACCTAATTCTGCTAATTACTGCAGAATTGCTAGTTGCAGCAATTACACCACTCACTCATACAAGTGTAATATACAGAGCCAGGCCCACAATTCTCTATCTGTCACACAGGGAGTTGCTCACACAGCCCTGAGGTTCACTACTCCTTCAGCAGACCACAAAACATAACTTACGTGGTTACAGTTGCCACACCTCCTGAGTGTCTGGCCATAACCTACTTCCCTGAATGGGGAAGGTCATGGGGAACTGAACCCCATGAATGCAATCAGAAGAAGTTCTCTGCATCAGAAATGGCCCTTAGAACAATAATTGTGCTTTGCTGATCAAACCACACATAGGAGACAGGTCCTCCTTAGACCTTCTTTTTCTGTCCAAACCTTTCAAGTGCATCATTATGGGACTGAGATATCACACAGGCTGAACAACACACACACAAACACACAAGTTTTCAACAATGAAAAAGGAAGTTTTCCAGATGAAATGCTTGACCAAAACATCGCAGTTCTTTCACACTGCTATTATTTCCTTAAAACACAGAAGCCAGGTGCACATTTTTTAGTCACACTTCACCTTTCACCTGTTACCCATAAGGACTATTTAATCTGTCAAGTGTCATATCAAAGGATTTTTGAAGATCCTCATTCAAAACCAACAGGATCAATTGCCTGGAGAAACCTGCATTGCCAGAGGCACACAGTGACATCACTATCAGTGCCACTGCAGCCTGGGCCACCACTGTCCCACCTCTCTGCCCTCAAAGTCCTTGACTGCTTGCAGCAAAGGTTATCTCACCCTGAAGCAAAGGGCAGGAATTCCCTGATTACAGTCTCTGACAGATGCTACATTCGTTTTGAGAATGTAACTTGATGTTGGTTTTGTAACCTGTTATTTTCAGGCAGATGTCAAAGCATGCAGATGTAGGAGCTTGCCTTTAAATACACAGGGCTTTTTGTCCACCACACATTTCAAATTTTGCTCCAAAGGCTTGTTCTTGGCTTGGCATTTAGGTGACCATGCTGAAAAAGATGACAGTCCTTTCAGCACTGCTGATTCTGATCCTGGTTGATCAGCTAAAGGCACAAGGTGAGTCAACAACAGATTGGCAAATCTGCCTCTGTCAATTTAAGTAAGATTCACATTCATATTGTACTCACTCCTAGAGTTACTTTTCTCCCCCTCCCTTAACTCCTACTTGGGATTTCTGATCCATAAAAAGACTACACACATTTTTGGGTATCCGTAGAAATAACTTTTCAAACCATGCTCTTCATGCTGTAAATTCCTTTCACTTTATTTGTAGGTACCCCTGTTACCCCAGTGCTTGAGGCAACAAGCATGGAGCAAAGCAGCGATCCCAGCACACAACGAAGCACAGAGCTGCCCCCGGACTACAGCGGAGACTCATACAAGGAGAATGGCACTGAGCAAGCTGGGAACAATGGAGTGCAAGAAGGTGAACAGACCTTATGGGAGCTAAGCGGAGAGTCAAGTGCTGAGTCTACCCCTAAGCCCAGTGTGGAGCCAAGCGAAAAACCAACCCAGGAGTCACCCACTGAAATATCTGGTAAGACCCATTTTGTCTTTGATAGTCCATGTTATTGATATCTCGGTTTTGTTACTCCAATATCCCACCTTTCCTGCACTAAGGCAGCAGGATGAATTAAAACACTGCTTTTCCTTGTAGTCTATTTTTAGCAGGATACATGGCATACCAGATATCTAGCCTCTCCTTGTTCCAAAAACATAAATAAATCGCTGCACCTGAAAGGAAGATTACACTGCTTAAGACAAATTGAGTTATTATGGATGAGTGCATTTTATAACTGTATATGAAGCAAAGAGGTCAGACCTCCCCTGACCTGGAAGAGGTTTCTCTTGTGAATAAGTTAATGCTGGCTTATAATGTACATTTCTAATGTGGGAAGAAATACACAAACCCAACCACACCAAAAATGGAAACATATTTATATGATCAAGTTCCATTGTTATGAAGGCCTGTGGTATGTCTGAGTGACATTTCACTCTGGTGAACACCATTTCAATAAAGATGGGCCAAATTAACCCCTATAGAAGAAAGACCTGAGCAGGATTTTGGTACCTACACAGTATAAAGTTCTGTGGCCTGTATCTCCATATTTCTCAGTACCACACTGAGATGCTTTATCATGTACTCAGTCTCATTAATAAATAAAGGGGAAAAACTTCATTATCAGATGTTAATTCTTTTGGGGATTTTGTGGGAGTTTTCTTATTATGTTGATTTGAGGTTTGATTTGGGGTATTTTTATTATATTATTTCATATTACATATTTCATTATATGTGAGGATCACTCACCTTCCATAAGAGACATTGTAAGCGAGGATAATTTAAATATACACAGTGGCATAATGAAGCTGTGAGGAGAGGGTTTTGTTTGCTTATTCCTTACAATGGTTTATGTGGGAACAATCTTAATTTCCATGGCATTTATAAGGAACAACTTGCAAAACCCCAAAGTCACAATTCTGAGCAATGTAGTAATTTGATATTCACTCTTTTTTTTTGCTCTAGAATAAATTCACTACAACACTAGAACTTGATGAAAAAGCAACACCCACTTACCTATAGAGGTGATTTCACCACCAAGAACACATGTGAGGTGCCTGTTGCAAGCTAGATGGCAGAGCTATTCCCAGAACTACATCTTGCAGGAAAACTGTAACCATAGCCTTCAGTTCCAGAGCCCCATCTAATTCTTGCTTACTTTACCATACTAATTAGATAACAGCTGACCTGGGCTGTTTTGCTTGCATAATAACCTGAAATAAAGAATTTAATTGCAAGTACTTGCTTTGTCATTATTTTAAGTCCTTTCCTTGGTCCACTTCAACAAAAGAGATTAAAAAGATTTTAGGGTGAGTTTTTTTGGGGGTGTTTTTTTTTTTGTTTTGGTTTTTTTTGGTTTTTTTTTTTTTTGTGGGGTTTTTTTTATGTCGCCTCTTAAACATATTTCACACAACTGATGTTTGTGTTTTCTTATTTTATTTCTGTTATGACTAAGCCTACTTTCAGTTTGCAGGAACTAGAAGCAGGGCTGTGAAAGCATTTTCAGACAGGCTCCAGCTGATTTCAGCAAAATGCTTTACATCTGCTGAAGGTATGCTCAGATGACAGAGGCAGTTTGAAACATAAACCACTATTTAGCCCATTAACTTTTTAAACAGCTGTGGCTACAAACATGCAAAAACTATCTGAGTGTTTTCATGGCTTGCAGGTACAATGGCAAATAAATCATTGATCTACAAGTTTTGTCAGCCAGAGCAACAGCAAGTAAAGAACATACACAGAAACATGAATGTACTAAAACTTAACTTACTGATTTATTTCTCATATAACATCTGAGTGCTTCCTACTGCCTGGCATCAATTGCAGCATTCTTCATTTGATATTCTTACTGTTGGAGCAAAGAGAGCAGGCTGCGTGCTGCACAGAACAGAGACGTCAGCTCTCCTTAGAGACCATACAGAAACAATCTAAAATAAATGAAAAGTGTCAGAAGAAAAAGGTTCCCTAAAAAAAAAAATTAGGACTCCATCTTTCCCAAGGAACCTAATGCTGAAAACTTCCACTAAAAAAAATCCCTCAAAACCCATAGCAGTAAGTGAGACATCTCTATATCCTCTAGTGCCTGGTGTAGTGTAGACAAAGCAGTTGTGTGATGTTGGAAGAAAGGAAAAGCAGTCTTGGATTTCCATTTATTCAAGCTTATTTAAAATATAATTTTCCATCTTCTCCTGGCTCATTTGCAAAGTCATAAATAAGTTAAGTTCAACATCTAATCTGCTATTGGTGACATCAAGTAAAAGATATCTAAATGCACTAAACCAGAACACTGGTTTATATGAGCAGATCACCAATAAATTCAAAGGCAATATAAAAGCCACCAAATATTACAAGCAAAACACAGTTTGTTTCCAAGCTAGCACTATTTCATCTTATAAAACAATTTTTAGAGTCTGTCAACAGTACACTTCTGTTTGACTGATAAGCAAAAAAACCACTATGGAGAAAAAAAAAAAAGAACATCCACAATCTGAGCTTTTCACTGCAAGATGCAACAGGGAGACATAAAATAACAATAAAGCCATCAAGTTTCCTAGTGGCATGTAGAAGGGTTTAATATTCCTAAAATATTGCCTGTATGATTGGCAGAAATTAGTAAAAGAAAGAAAATTGATTCAATCACAAATACCGTGTTGGTTAAAAAGGACCGGTAATGAAGAAAATCACCACACGGTGGCTCCAGACACAGAGGCTTTTAAACAGAGTTGCACTCACTGGTCACACAAAAGTGTCACTGCAAAACAGGTCTGCCAGCTCTGCAGCAGCAGCTGTGAAGGAATGCTGCAAACAGAACTCACCCACTTCTGATCCCAGGAATACAGAGGTCATTTGCTTTTTACTGCTTTCTTTGGGTCACCAACCATGTTAAAATGCGGGCTGCTGCCTCTCACCTGTGGCTTGGAGAAACTTCTTCAGATGTTACCATGTTATCTCTTGGTACCCAAGAGGGTGTTCAAGACTGCTGAATGCACTACAGAAGGGAAAATGATGGAAACACACTTCTTTGGAGTCACAGCAAGAAGTGGAATGAAGCAGCTTTCTCCCATCTACTCAAAGCCTTTATCAGGATGAAAAGACTGTGAGCATATTAACTTAAATGCAAAGGATTGAAAGGCCATAATGAATTACCATGCATAAATGCACTGTTACCATGCACCTAGCTTTGACTATATCCTGTAATACTGTAAAACAGATTAATTAGTGAAAAATCACTGGCAGGGAGGAGGCATTGCCAGGAGCATCCGAGGAGATTTAAACAGCTCCAGGGAGCGTAAGGGGCTGTTTGGATGGGCAGGGTGCAAAGGTAGAGCACAAAATTTAGGGAGCGAGTCATCACCCATCAAACTTGAAGAGGAGTAAATATGCCTTTAACTCAGTCATTGGGAAAAGGAACTTGATGACCCAGATAGACCTCAGAGAGAAGGAGGTAACTGGAGCTGCCCAACCTGTTCCACGAATAAAGAAATTAACAACAAATTCAGCCAAGAAAAGGTGGCAGGTGATAGGAGTGGGTGATTCCATTATTAGGTACAGAGGCACTCATCTGTTGGCCCAACCCACTCTCAAGGGAGGTGTGCAGCCTTCCAGGAGCCTGGATCTGGGACATTACTGAGAAGCCTCCAAGCCTACTCAAACACAGACTGTTACCCTCTATTAGTATTCTATGTGGGAGCCAATGATACAGTTGGCATCAGTCTGGGAAGCATTATGAGGGACTAAGGAGCCCTGGGAGAGATAGTAAAGGGCCCTGGAATTCAAGTAGTTTTTTCATGAATCCTCAAGGTCAAAGGATAGGGACTTGAAATATGCAAACAAATCTGGCAGGTCAACAAACAGCTAGAGCAATGGTGCCCTGGTCAGGGTTTTGGTTACTCAGACTCATAGGACTTGCTTTGCCAAGCCTGGTTTCCTGGGAGATAACAGAATCTATTTGGCAAAGAAGGAAAAAAATACCTTTGATGCCATTACTGGACCTTGTGCTCACTAAGAGGAAGGACCCGGTGGGGAATGTAGTGCTTCAAGGCAGGCTTGGCTGCAGGGACCAGGAGATGGTGTTTATGATCCTGGAGGATAGTAATGAGGGCACACAGCAAGCTCACTGCCCTGGACTTTAGAAGAGCAGACTTTGGCCTCTCCAAGGACCTATTTGGTAGAGTCCTATTGGATAGAGCCCTGGAAGGCAGAGGGGTTCAAGAATCCTGGCTGAATTTCAAGGATCACCTCCTCAAAGCTCAGGAGCAAAGTACCTCAACAAGGAGGAGACTAAGCAAAAATGCCAGGAGGTCTCTATAGGTAAGGAGCTGCTGTACAAACTCAAATCGAAGAAAGAAGTTTTTAGGAAGTGGAAATGAGGACAGAGGGCCTGAAAAAAGCAGGAAAATTGTGCTACGGACAAGGTTAGAGAAGCCAACGCCCAGTTAGAACTGTGTCTGGCCAGGGATATTAAGGATAACAGGAGAGGCTTCTATAGATACATTGCAAGCAAGTGAAAGACCAGGCTAATGTGGGCCCTTCCCAGAAGGAAAAGGGAGACCTGACTATGCTGGACAAAGAGGAGGCTGGGGTTCTCAATGACTTCCGGACCTCTGTCTTCAATGGCAAGTGCTCCAGCCATGCCACCCAAGTCATGAAAGCAGATGCAGGGACTGGGAGGATGAAGACCCTGAACCCACTGTAGGAGAGGATCAGGTTTGAGACTATCTCAGGTTTGAGAATATGCACAAGTCCACAAGACCCAAAGAGGCTCATCCATGGGTCCTGAGAGAGCTGGCAGACAAAGTTGCTGAGCCACTCTCCATCATTTCTGAAAAATCATGGTAGTCAGGTGAAGTCCCTGACAGGAAAAAGGGAAATGTAAACCCCATTTTAGAAAGGGGAAAGCAAAATACCCAGGGAACTACTGACCAGTCAGTTCACCTCTGTGCCAGGCAAGGTCACACAGCAGATTCTACTGGAAACCATGCTAAGGTACCTGGCCAACAAAGAGATGACTGGTAACAGCCAAAATGGTTTTACAAGCGGAAAATTACGCCTGACAAATCTGCTGACCTTCCATGACAGGGCTACAGCATTGTTGGACAGGGGCAGAGCAACTGACATTGCCTAGCTGCACTAAATGCAAAGCGTTTCACACTCCTGCATGATATCCTTGTCCCAAATTGGAGAGACAGGGATTTGATGGATGGATCCACTTGGTAGATAAAGCTGGACAGCCACACACAAAGAGCTGTGGTCAATGGCTACACATGGAGACCAGTTATGAGTGGTGTCCCTCAGAGATTGTACTGGGGCTCTTCAATGTCTTTACTGGCAACATGGACAGGAGGACCAAGTGCACCTTCAGCAGCTTTACTGACAACACCAAGCTTCATGGAGCAGTTGACACCATGGAGGGAAGGGCCGATGCAAACCTCATGAAGGTGAATACAGCAAAGTGCAGGGTCCTACACCTGGGTTGTGGCAGTCCCAGACACACCAATGGGTTGGGCAGAGAAGTGATTGAGAGCAGCCCTGGTAAGAAAGGCCTGGGGGTGACAGGTGATGAAAAACTCGACATGAGCCAGCTGTGTGTGCTCACAGCCCAGGAAGCCAATCCAGTCCTGGGCTGCATCACAAGGAGTGTCGCCAGCAGGTCAAAGGAGGTGATTCTGCCCCTCTACTCTGCTCACATGTGATCTCACCGGGCCTACTGTGCACAGTTGTGGTGTCCCCAATATACAAAAGCACATGGAACTGTTGGAGCAACTCCAGAGGAGGCCACAAAGCTGATAAGAGAACTAGAGCACCTCCCCTATGAACATAGACTGAGAAAGTTGGGGCTGTTCAGCCTGGAGAAGAGAAGGTTGCATGGAGAGCTAATGGCAACTTTCCAGTATCTGAAAGGGACCTAAAGGGAAGATGGAGAGGGACTCTTCATCAAGCTGGAGAGAGACTCTTCATCAAGAACTGCAATGACAGGACAAGGAGCCATGGGTACACATTGAAAAAGGGAAAAATTAGGTTAAATCTTAGGATTTTGTTACTGCAAGTGTGGTGAGACACTGAAACAGACTGCCCAGAGAGGGCTCTGGATGCCCCATCCCTGGCAGTGTTCAAGGCCAGGTTGGATAAGGCCTTGAGCAACCTGGTCTAGTGGGAAGTGTCTTTGCCCATGGCAGGCGGGGTTCATTCTAAATGATCTTTAAGGTCCATTCCACCCCCTTAACATTGTGTGAATCTCTGAAATAGTAAGCTGTCTTTTGCAACCTCAATTTTTACAAGTCTGAGCTGCAGACAAAAAGAATCTCCCTTCCCCAGGTTATTTATTCATTAATTATTAACTAGGAGGTTTCTTGTACCCTTTTTCAGGACACATGATGCAAAACAGAAACAGTTTTGAAACACATGGTTCTTTTTCTCGTAGACAGATGGCCTCCCCAAGCCCTATTCCCACACCTACTGCAGAGGAAAGACATCACACAGGTGTCCAGACTAAGAGCTCTCATGGCAAAAATGAAAGGTACTTTCCTTCCAGCTGTTTCTAACACTTCACAGACACGTCTGGTTCTGTCTGGTAAATCCATCACACCATGATAGATTACTACCTCTCTAAGCTCCCGCATGGTGAAGCTTGCACTGTTAACTACTGAGGCAGACTTGCATTTCTGCAGCACAGCCAACATATTATTGTTTCATTGTGTTGGTCCTCTTTTCCCTTCAGAAGAACTTTCAAGAAAATTTATGGGTACAGCGGGGGATGACTCCTTCCATGAGGTTTCATTACATTGTTCTAGACTGTAGGAACAAGCTAAATGTTTGTTAGAACTCACCAAGGAGGAACTGAGAAACTTGCAGGTAGTACATTGGATACTGAAGCAGCAAAACCTAAAATCCAGTTCCACGTATCTTAAACTTCATGAACTGCTCCAGGGATGCACAGAAAATAGGGAGCATAGAGAGCAGACTGCCCTCCACATTGCTAAAAGCTTCAGGTAAAGCTATGCAGCATGTGGTTNTGGAGACCAGTTATGAGTGGTGTCCCTCAGAGATTGTACTGGGGCTCTTCAATGTCTTTACTGGCAACATGGACAGGAGGACCAAGTGCACCTTCAGCAGCTTTACTGACAACACCAAGCTTCATGGAGCAGTTGACACCATGGAGGGAAGGGCCGATGCAAACCTCATGAAGGTGAACACAGCAAAGTGCAGGGTCCNAGATAAAGCTGGACAGCCACACACAAAGAGCTGTGGTCAATGGCTACACATGGAGACCAGTTATGAGTGGTGTCCCTCAGAGATTGTACTGGGGCTCTTCAATGTCTTTACTGGCAACATGGACAGGAGGACCAAGTGCACCTTCAGCAGCTTTACTGACAACACCAAGCTTCATGGAGCAGTTGACACCATGGAGGGAAGGGCCGATGCAAACCTCATGAAGGTGAACACAGCAAAGTGCAGGGTCCTAACCTGGGTTGTGGCAGTCCCAGACACACCAATGGGTTGGGCAGAGAAGTGATTGAGAGCAGCCCTGGTAAGAAAGGCCTGGGGGTGACAGGTGATGAAAAACTCGACATGAGCCAGCTGTGTGTGCTCACAGCCCAGGAAGCCAATCCAGTCCTGGGCTGCATCACAAGGAGTGTCGCCAGCAGGTCAAAGGAGGTGATTCTGCCCCTCTACTCTGCTCACATGTGATCTCACCGGGCCTACTGTGCACAGTTGTGGTGTCCCCAATATACAAAAGCACATGGAACTGTTGGAGCAACTCCAGAGGAGGCCACAAAGCTGATAAGAGAACTAGAGCACCTCCCCTATGAACATAGACTGAGAAAGTTGGGGCTGTTCAGCCTGGAGAAGAGAAGGTTGCATGGAGAGCTAATGGCAACTTTCCAGTATCTGAAAGGGACCTAAAGGGAAGATGGAGAGGGACTCTTCATCAAGCTGGAGAGAGACTCTTCATCAAGAACTGCAATGACAGGACAAGGAGCCATGGGTACACATTGAAAAAGGGAAAAATTAGGTTAAATCTTAGGATTTTGTTACTGCAAGTGTGGTGAGACACTGAAACAGACTGCCCAGAGAGGGCTCTGGATGCCCCATCCCTGGCAGTGTTCAAGGCCAGGTTGGATAAGGCCTTGAGCAACCTGGTCTAGTGGGAAGTGTCTTTGCCCATGGCAGGCGGGGTTCATTCTAAATGATCTTTAAGGTCCATTCCACCCCCTTAACATTGTGTGAATCTCTGAAATAGTAAGCTGTCTTTTGCAACCTCAATTTTTACAAGTCTGAGCTGCAGACAAAAAGAATCTCCCTTCCCCAGGTTATTTATTCATTAATTATTAACTAGGAGGTTTCTTGTACCCTTTTTCAGGACACATGATGCAAAACAGAAACAGTTTTGAAACACATGGTTCTTTTTCTCGTAGACAGATGGCCTCCCCAAGCCCTATTCCCACACCTACTGCAGAGGAAAGACATCACACAGGTGTCCAGACTAAGAGCTCTCATGGCAAAAATGAAAGGTACTTTCCTTCCAGCTGTTTCTAACACTTCACAGACACGTCTGGTTCTGTCTGGTAAATCCATCACACCATGATAGATTACTACCTCTCTAAGCTCCCGCATGGTGAAGCTTGCACTGTTAACTACTGAGGCAGACTTGCATTTCTGCAGCACAGCCAACATATTATTGTTTCATTGTGTTGGTCCTCTTTTCCCTTCAGAAGAACTTTCAAGAAAATTTATGGGTACAGCGGGGGATGACTCCTTCCATGAGGTTTCATTACATTGTTCTAGACTGTAGGAACAAGCTAAATGTTTGTTAGAACTCACCAAGGAGGAACTGAGAAACTTGCAGGTAGTACATTGGATACTGAAGCAGCAAAACCTAAAATCCAGTTCCACGTATCTTAAACTTCATTAACTGCTCCAGGGATGCACAGAAAATAGGGAGCATAGAGAGCAGACTGCCCTCCACATTGCTAAAAGCTTCAGGTAAAGCTATGCAGCATGTGGTTACTGGTGACAACTCCTTAACATTTTACTCTATGGGCATAGTAAGAGCAAACCAAGAATCCCACCAACACTTCTGCCCCTTGGGAGTTCATCTTATTCAGCTGAACAAGGCATGCAGAGTGGTCTTGCTGGCATTCCAGTATCTTTGTGTCACTACTGGCGACCAGAAAGAAATGGTTTGAGCCTATGGCTAAGGGCAGCACTGCAGATACAGTGTACTGTAGGAAGAAATTTAGAGTAGAGTGGCATGAGAATGTTCTTTGCCTGAACTATTAAGCTGCATAATAATGCAACTGTGTTGAACAACAGCCTATAAAATATTCAGCCTATAAAGTATCTCTTTCACTGACCTGGTAAAAATGTATAGCTTGGGGCTCAGAGCTTCACTCTGACATTTCAAGATTTTCCACTAGGAAAGTGATGAAAATTAATACCAAGCAGCAAGTGTTGTCATTACAGCATTCAGGGAAAAAAAACATGATAAAGACTCCTACAATTACAAATCTCTCCTGGGCAAAGCAAAAAATATACAGCAGAAGAAATAGTTGTTTATTCTACACTTTGAACAAAAAGAGCAATTATACCACCAGCGAAAAGGCTTCTCTCTACTACAGAGCAAACTAGGACTTAAGAACATACCCTGCAAATCTCCTCCATCACTCCAACACTGAAGGATCTCACTGAGGCTTTGTAAATCAGATGCAACAAAGCTAGATTCAAGTTCACCATGAGTACTCAGCAAAGAGCACACTAATATCAAGAACTACCCGGGTGCTGGCTCAGTTTAGGATTCTGTTATCTGAAGCTTTGAGTTGGGTTTTACAACCAGCAAGACTTTGCATTTGGACACAGGCTAAAAGAAAAGTTAAGTGGATGTGCCTCCTTGGTCTACTACTTGGCTGTCCAGTTTAGCCCAAGAGCCACAATGTAGCAATGCAAATAAACTCCAACTTCAACTGATTTCTCCTGGAATTTTAAAGCTGTTACCCAGTTCAGCCTAACCATGGTATACATATAGCATTTGCTTTCATTAAGACAAGGAAGGCTTAAATTGGTTTCTATTCATGGCTACTAGTCACATCTTCACAAAACATCACACTCCCAAAAAAGCACAGGTCTCTGCACAAGGCCCCTCTGAATCGACCAAAAATAAGGTTGAATAGAACAGGGGAAAGAAAGATTTAAGCTCCATGGAAGTCAAGCCCAAAGTTCATCTAAGATGACAAAATTTACCTCTCTGAAGAGGACAAAAATAACAAGGGGACCTCACTAACTGTGTTTTAACTTAACTTTGTAATGGGGATGAATACAATTAATACATTGTAAGCCAGTTAAAAATTTTCATTGAATTCTTATTACTTTAGTGAATAAATTAATGGTCAGCTGGACAAAAAATAACCTCAAGGAAGGAGTAAAGATATTACAAATCCCTTCAGGACCTCTTCCACTGCTAGTTGCTGTCATCATTGATACACACGCAAAACTGTATTGCTATGATTCTTCTGTTTGTCCAAATGCCTTCACTGCAGTACCTGCAGTATTTCCATTACTAACTCATTTAATTACTTATACTCCATTTTCAGATGGGCAGTGCTTTGGTAGATGTGTGGCAAAAGATTCTTTACTTTCTGTCAATGCTCGTGGCTGATGGACAAAAACACTGAACTGGACACCTTGGTTTGCCGCTGCCCTCACAAACCCACTATTTGCAGTCATGGTGATGGCTTTTAAAGTGTCTCCTGTCCCAAAAATGGCTAGAGAGCGGCTGTTTATTTTTGAACTAGCCACTAGTCTTAAGGCACGGTCTGAGGGCTGATCTGGCACCACATTAATTCTTTTAATAAGCAATGCAGCTCGCTCTTTCTCCCTAGGTCCTCCCAGCGTTTCCAGGATGGACTGAAAATCTCTGACAGCAGATTCACAGGCAAAGAGCTCTTTTCCCTCCATGAACTCCTTCAGCTGAGGCAGGACTCTCTCCCTTCTTTCTTGGGCTGCTTGCTCTGTCAGCACTTTTTCTTTGAAGACAAAGTAGCAGCCACCATAGCTCAGCGCAGAGACGTAGGTTATTAAGGTAGTGATGTCCAAATTTACTCTGTTGCAGACGTTTACTTTGATCTGGGTAGGGAAAGCCACGCTGGCCACTAAATTCTCCCGGTCTACTCTGGTCACCTGCAGGAGTTCAGCGCCTTCTTCATCTGATTCACTGGTGTTAAGATGTTCATTTTCTGCAGATGGTTCTACCAGTGAGTTCACAGCAACAATGTCTCCTCTCACAGATATTCCCATCTCCTTGAGCCTCTCTGCCATGGGACTGGACACACTGTTGTAGAATGCAAAGATGATGTGGGGATTGCTGTACTCCACTGGCTGCTGATGGCTTGCTTGCAGGAAGTCCTCTGCCTGCTCAATGACACTTTTGTCTCCATACTGGCCTCTTCCCAGCCAGATGTTATGCAGGGCCTCAGCTTTACGACCGATGGCCTTTACCCACGTGTGACCTCCATTTGCAACAACATCTACCACCAGTGTCTGTTTGTCTCCAAACTTGTCCTCGTAAGCAAAGACATGGAGGACACTGACAACATCCTCCAGGTTCTCTGCTGACTGAATAATGGCTTGGAGGTGGGTAAGGTTTGTACTCTGCACATGGGATTCTTTAATGGCCACTTTCCCTGCCTCTACCTTGTGTAAGAAATTTAGCTCAGCCTTCAGTTTCCTACATAGCTTTGCCCCACCTTCTATTCTCCTTTCCTGGGACTTGGAAAGGGCTTCCGCTCTCTTAATCAAGTCTTTGGCAACAGCAATTCTGTCACAAAGCAGCGACTGCACAGACATGTTGGAAACATTATTCCTGTCAAGTGAGAACAAAGGAGAACATTGTTATTGCATGGCCAAGAATAAAGACAGTCAAAAGAGCTCTTTCGAACAGTATACACTCCAGCCTTGCAGTAGTCTTAAGTGCAACAGCTATTGTAAAGCACAAGGAACTGGAACTTCAACACAAAGTCCCAGTGATGAGCTCAATTCCTTTCCTTCACCTTTAGAGATTCAACCTACAGCCCCAGAAGACCCCAGTTCTCAGCTAGGTAGCACTCAAGTCTACACACAAACTTGCAAGCTTGTGGTTTACCCCCACCCACCATGTAAGAGACCTTCACTTAGCCAGTCATTAGAGGGATGTTAACTCTCGCAGCTCATTTGCAAAAGCTGCCATCTGGAGCAAAATCAGAAATACAGTTAATGCCATAAGCAAATATTGCCTCTCCCTCTCATCACACTTACCATTAAAATTAAAAGCTACCCGCCATGCTAACACATACCCAGCTTTCAACATGCACTGTTCAACTCAGTGCATGAACCCCTCAGAGGGTGGTGAAGCACTGGGACAGGTTGCCCAGAGAAGTTGTGGATGCCTCATCCCTGCAGTGGTCAAGATCACGGTCAGGCTGGATGGGGCTTGGAGCAATCTGGTCTAGTAGAAGGCACCACACTAAAAGGGGGGTGGCACCCACACAGCAGGGCGGGTGGCAACTACATTATCTTTAATGTCCCTTCCAACCCAAACCATCATATGTTTCTATTACACAGCCTCATGACATACTATGATTTATAATTCTAGTATCAGGATAATCTCTATGCTAAAATTGCTATGTTTTCTAATTCTACTAAGAGATTTACTCGGTTGCATATGATAAATCTGTTTTTTTACATCCGTATTACTTTAGTAGGCCTTCCTTGAGGAAAGTATGATAGGAATTCCTTTACTGAATATGTGCTGTCTTTGAAAATGTAGGATTCATACTACACCAAACAATAGCATATTTAAGACAGTAAGCACTATGAATAGTGAAATTAATCAATTTTGACTACTAACTTCAAGTATAAACACTGTAATTCTTCCTATAATTCTTACCTAACCCACATGTTGAAGTAAACTGGTATTAAAGGACAAGAAAAATGAAACTCCAACTGAAAAAAGCAACAGGACACAGCCAGATCCTACAACAGGCTCTGCCAGGGCAACTCAGTAGCCTGCCTTCAAACAGTGGGAACCTCCCCAGACCTGTGCACAAGTGGAAACACGGCCAGCATTAACTGCTACTGGCCTGGTCCATATCCAGCATCAGCAACATCTCCACCTGCTTCTTCACAGCCAAGAATCCTGATGCCTTCAGACACAACTTATCAATGCTCTTCACGGTGCCAGGAGACCAGAAAAATCAGCCTTTCCCCCTGAAGTCTTTTACTACTGCCACAAGCTTATTCTTGAATGTAATGCAATGAGTAAAACCTCACAATTGGGCACCTCTCCTCACAGCAGCTACAACTCCTACACACACACACACACACACACACACACAAACACACACAAACACACACACACACATACACACACATACACACGCTTCAACACAGAGCGTAAATCAAGGGACTAAAACCACAGACTATTTTTTCAGCACAACTGCGTGGTAGCGCCACTATAAACCACAAGGTCACACACATTCCCTTGCCTTCGCCCCAGGGCCCGATCTCCCCTGGGGGAGGACCAGCGACGCCGGCGGCGGCCCCCTCCGCTCCCCTCGCCGCTTATTATTACGTGTTCGCTGCGCCGGGGAGGCCAGGAGGCCGTCTCGGCTACGAGCACGGCGCCTTCAGCGTTCGCCCCAGCCCGGCTCGGCCCCCGGCTGAGCCCGGCCCCGGCGGAGCGGGCGGATACGGGACGCCGGCCCTTGTCCCTCCTGTTCTCCCCGTCCCGCAGTCACTGCCGGACCCGCGTCGCCTCTCCGGGAGCTCTCGGCCCTGCTCCCTCCCTCGGGGCCCGCCGCCTTTCGCCAGCCCCCGCAGCACGTACTCACAGCCTGGCGGCCACAGCCCTCGGCCCGGGCTGGCGTGGCGTGTTGCGGCTCGGCCCAGCCCGGCACCTCCCCCGGGGCCGGCGGGCGGGGACAGCCGCACCACCCGCCCTGCTCCGCCGGCCCCAGCCCGCCCGGCCTGGCTCTGATCCCCGACGTGCCCGCGGGTTTTCGCGAAAACCCTTCAAGGGCGAAATGCATTACTTCAGGTCAGACGCAATCTCAGAATATTCTGAGTTGGAAGGGACTCATAGGGATCGTTGCGTCCAACTCCTGGCCCTGCCCAGGACAGCCCCAAGAGTCACACCGTGTGCCTGAGAGTATCGTCTAAAAAACACTTGAACCTGTGTCAGGCGTGGTGCTGGGGAGCCTGTTCCAGTGCCCAACCACCCTCTGTGTGAAGAACTTTTGTCTAATATCCAACCTAAATCTCCCCTGACACAGCTCTACGCCACGCCCTCGATCGTGTCCACTGGTCATCACAGAGAAGAGATCAGTGTCTGCCCTTCCCCTTCCCCTTAAGAGGAAGTTGTTACTGCAATGAGGTCTCCCCTCAGTCTCCGCCAGGCTGAACAGACCAAGTGACCTCAGCTGCTCCTCATACAGCTTCCCCTCAAGGCCCTTCACCGTCTTTGTTGCCCCCCTTTAGATGATCTCTGGTAGCTGTGTCTCTTTCTTACAGTGTGCTGCCCAGAACAGCACACAATATTCAATGTGAGGCTGCAATAGCACAGAGTAATAGGAACAGACAGGACAGAGACAAGTTAGCCTTGGGCTTTTAACTTCACTGGAGAAGCAACAGTCCTGGCTCCATGCATGTTGGATCTGTGCACACTGGGTCCATTACTTTTGGATGAAAAATATGGGCTGTACTAAACCATTCTGTGAACATGTGAGCAAGCATTGCCAATATTTGCCCCAGGTTGCTGCCTGCCTCCACACAGCAGACATAGCTGTGGTCCTACTCCTCTCCATGCAGCAATACTCCCTTACAGCATGGGAGAAATGTGGCTTCTGGTTGCCGGTTCTTGCAGGAAGAGATGATCTCTACTTGTCTAAATGATTTCACAAGATCTGGAAAGCAATAGCAAGCCAAAGCAAGTTGTAAGGGGCTTACTGCACCTGTATGTCCTTTACTGTGTGTGATGGCACACTAGAACAGGCTGCCTGTGGAGTCTCCCTCACTGTAACTATTCAAGAACCATCTAGACACAATCCTGTGCCCTCTGCTCTAAGATGATCCTGCTTGAGCAGGGAGGTTGGACCAGATGTCAACCTGACCCATTCCGTGATTCTGTGACTTAGTAACTTCATTAAATGAAGTTACTGTTCTCAGATCATGATCACACTCGTTAAATAAAGCCCAATTCTAATAGGTGTCACACTATCCTGAGGACCTTGGAGCAGATCCTCTTCCAGGATAAGCAAATCAACATTATATGCTTTAAGTGATGAGTGTCTCTTTTTCTTCTTTCAGATGACTGCATTAGTACGAACAAGTTAAATGATGCAAAGTTATAATTCAGAGTGAGCTGAAATAATCAAGCCTGTAATTTGTCATCTCTCATGAAGGAACAGTGTTTGTCTTATTGCACCTTGACCCCTTTATGCAGTTTCTACAAAAATATTAAAAATAAGCTAATCTCATGTAACTAAAGGGTGCACTTCTTGAAAATGACCACAATCATCATATAATTTGGTGGTCCACTGCACTAGTATCACTCACTCCTGAAGTGTTTTTTTTTTAAGAAATACATCTTCAAGTTAAAAATACTATTTCCTTAAATTTTAAAGATTTTAAATGGAAAAATATGTTACTTAGTTCTCTGCGGTTCAAAGATTTCCCTTTAAATAGTAGATAAAATTTAGCTACTATTCTAGACATGCACTTAAAAAAAGAACTCCGCACTTAAAATCACACCACCTTCCCCATCAGAGCAGCGTAATATCAAGGTCTATTTGACTACCACTAAGAAAATTATCTAATACTCTAAAAAAGCCTGAATTCAAAGTATTATGCATATTGTTTCCAAATTATGCCAAGTGCCATGAACTCTGATTCACTGCAGGGTTTAAGTATTACCAGGCAGCTTTGGGAGTCAGTTCTTAATGGTATAAGAACAGTCACCAGCCTGGCTCATCAAAATGAAAACCACGGGCAGTAGACCATAGAGACCTACTCATATCCTTTAACACAAAACAAGGGACAGTTTACCATAGTTTGAAAATTGCTTTGGTTTCAACTACCTTTCGTAGGGTGTTCTTTGCTCATCAACTGTTTCTATTAGCAGCGACAACTAAACCACTGCAGTCAATTTCTGAAGTACCTACACACATTTTTGCATGTAGAAAACTCTTGAATATTTATACAGCATTAAAAAACTAAGTGTGCATAAATATTCTAAATCAAAGATGCAACAATAAATATAAAGCTTCCAGTTTCAGAGCTGAGTTTTTTTATTTTCTCTAGAATAAGAATCGGAGTATGGCCTGGTTTTCGGAGTAAAATACTCAAAAAGTGATCTGGCGGAACTCTTAATGAACCATTTGGACAGAACTTTTATTTCTGACATTAGGAAATAAAAATTCATTTATGGCATGCTTCAGAAATTCTTATTCACCTGATGATAACAAACCATCAGAAGACAGACTGGAAAAGCACAGGGCAGGACTGGACAGAATGGAAAGCACAGGTCAATCAGCTTATACACTTTCTACGCATATTCTGTATTTTCTTCATTAGTTATGGCTGGCTGACGTGGGACCTGCCAGGCTGCTCCCCTACATCCTTAGCCTTACGTACAGGCAGACTGACCCAGCTACCACTCCCAGTTCATTATCAAGGTTTTAACAATCAGATTGCTTTAAAAAAAAAAAAAATCTGAAAACAGTAATTTAAATGGCTGCAGACCAGATTATTTCTGCTGAAAAAAAAAGTATATTTATCCCATTTCTTTTGTGGTAAATGTAGGTTTTTATGACTTGAACAACTCTACACATGTAACAAGTGTATTGATATATCCACACAATATCTGTAAAAGTTATAGTGCACAAATTAAATTCTCCTTTCATTACATCTTTAGAATTATCTTGCAAGCTGGAAAATACTTTAGCACAATTCAAGGGATAGAGCAATTACATTACATACTCTCATTCTGTTTTGTAAATCCCATTGATTTTTACTGATGGTGATAAATGCATTTTGTTTTCAGTAAGAGTTACTGTTTGTGCTTTTCCTAACAATATTTCAAGGTTGAAAAGACGCAATTTCTAGGGCCAAGAAAATAACTCAAGTAGAACATGTTCTTGGGACACAAAGACCAGGATGGTCAAAAGTAGAGAGGCTCAATCAGATCACAGTACACACCTGAAATAGAAGACTTTTGTGTCCCTTTGTGAAAGTACATGATCTTTTGCACCACATAAAAATATTTCTGGAGGTTAATTAACATTTAAACAATATTCCAAAGTGAAAAAATTATCCTATCACTCAACATTTAAATTTTTTAAAAGAAGGCTGAACATAAGTTGATCGTGGCTCTATGTGAAAAATTGTTTCCTCAGCAATAAGGATACTGAAATCCAAGTTTTATGTAGATAAACAAGCTAGGATTGAAAAGACACACAGACACTTTCCCCCAAAACAATGGCCTTTGATTTTATTCTTTAGCCTTTTTCAAGCTGTCACTATAACTTTACATTTTGTACAGTATTTTGTGTATCAAGGGAAAGAATTATCTTTAACAAGATTCCATGTATTACAATATCAAGGACCGTTGTATTCACACCCATGATGTTTAAAAAATCTCTCAGACAAACCATGTAGAAATAAGTATGCAAAAACTGCAAAGAAAAACATTTAAGTAGCCAAAATTAAAAAGACCTTTGTGTGAACCACACAGTCTAGCTTGGTTTCTACTAGGCTATTGCAGCCAAGTAGTCCTTAACCTCAGTTGGAGTGAGCCTCCTAAAACCAGCTTCATTACAGATGCCAACTTCAATGTTGTCTTCTGTCATTTGCCCTTCAAAGCTCTCCTATTAAACAAAAAAAAAAATACAGTTCAGTGAATCACATCAGTAAAGACATAGGAAACTTCTTTCTTAAACACTTTGCTAACCTTTAGTGTTAAGATAGCTGTATGAATGGCATCTTCAAGCTCCAGATCTTCATTGTATCTGTAAAAAGACATTAATTTATTTCAGCACAGGACAAAAACCTTTACAAATTTTAATAATCCTGGAGTCTCTAAAATCCCCAAAACTACTAAAATCTATTTCTCATACAAATATTATTTGTAAGCATAGTGGCATTAATAGTCAAAGTTATTATTTGCAAAAACAAACATCCCTACTTTTCTGACTGATACTGTCTATAAAATTGCTGCAAATATGCTGAATATAATGTTTATTGCACTCAAGTAATTCTACATAAAGACTAAAGTTGGAGTTTAAATAAATCAAACTTCCTGTGCATGTGTAAATGAGTACACTGGAAGCATCACACCTTAAGTATTTTAAAACTTTGTTCTTACAATTTAAAAAGTGCGCATTTTTTAAAATCTGGCTATTTTATATGGGACCTGAACAAAACACAGTATCCTTTCAGAGAAGTATCAAATACATTACCTTTTCTCAAGAAATGTTTTCCCATTGACATAATTTTTTCCCATTGCTGTTGCTTTCCAGGCAAAATAAGCTCCCTGTAAAAGCAATAATCTGTTGATTGAATTGTTTTGTGTAACTTAGTGAAACACTATGCATTAAATTACTTGGTAAAAAAGTACAGAAGCAATTATGAAGATACTGAGTGTTCTGAGACTACAGGAGACCATTTTGGATCATACTGAGGCTAATTTTATATGGAAACATATGCGCTGAAACTACAAAATGTGTACTGGGCCGCACATATTTTCATCGTCCTGCTACTTTTAAAGATACATTTAGTAAGTCATTAGCATAGTTTTGGAATTCATTAAACAGAAATAGTACGTTTGCCTTTGAGAAAGTGTACACTCAAATCCTTACTGAGGCTCACCCCACATATTCTTCTTTTTGAAGATAAGGTAATGTAAGTGATTTGTTGCAAATCAGCCATCTGATTTATGTTCACTACTACCAAGATATTTAGTCTTCGCTTCTATTCTCTCCTCTGGCATGAAGACCACCAGCAGTTCTATGCCTCAATGAAACTGCCTTAAACAAGGCATCTGCAGTTTGCTTTTTACACTGGAGAGCAGTTTGAATCCGGTTGTTTGAATTACCGGAAGTTGCAATGATCACTACAATGACTTCATTTTTTCGTCTGAAGCACTGCACCTCATACATGCATCAAAGGGTAGTTTTTCTCAAAGTGCAAACCCAGCAAATAAACTCATTTAAATTAACCATGGTCATTAAATACCAAAGCATGTGCATTACATTTCACAATGCTACAGGTTTTGGCTTAACTTCCATCCAGTTTGGAGCAGTGTAAACAGTCTATTTTTTTCCTATAGCTGTTGCAGAACGCCATTTTTGCTGGAACTATCAGCTAGGTGGGAAGGTATGAAGAGGGATGATCTCCTTCAGAAACAGCTGCCATCCCTCAAAGCAGTACAGGAACATGTAAGCACAGAATGATGGAGGCTTGCTCCAAGCACCTACTGAAATGACCCATTTTGACTTCTGAAGCTATCTTTCATTCTAGCTCTGTATTATTATTCTCATCACAGAAAGTATTTCATGAGCACATGCAAAGTTTCACACGTTTTATCAGAGCAGCAGAACGTACAAGTGTGAGATACTTACAGATGGATCCGACTGAAATAAATATGGCCGCCCTTCATTCCAGCCACATATTAGGAGCGATACACCAAAGGGACGAACACCACTACGGGCAAACAAAACGG
Organism: Dicaeum eximium; assembly: GCA_013396995.1. Lineage (NCBI taxonomy): Eukaryota > Metazoa > Chordata > Aves > Passeriformes > Dicaeidae > Dicaeum > Dicaeum eximium. The sequence goes on from VWZP01000608.1 coordinate 116,829, forward strand.
AATAAATCATTCACTGAAAGTCAAAGGTGACTAATTATTTTGGGTATGTTCGTCTTCTCCCCAGACCAGGGCTGTAATGAGGACGAGTCAACCAAGAGCACACAACCAAAAGTGTCCTGCCTTGGCTGACATGTTTGTGTGCAAGATATGGAGACCCATTCTCACGCACTGCTAGTCAGTGCTCCTCCCATTGACATACTTTCTGTGCAGATTCCCCACTGAAAAACTGCCTTTTCCACAAAAATTCCAATCACTGGGTAGCTGTTACTCATTGCATTTAAACAACACAATCCTTCTAAGCAGCTCTGCAATCCCAGCACGTACCCAGACTGCGTGTACTCCTGCATCACAGAAGCAATTCTCTGTACTAGCTGAGCTGTTGGAATGGGCTCGTGATAAACCAAGTAATACTGCTGGGCCAGCTTCCGAGCCCTGTGCACAAGTACTCTGAAAACAAAGACAAAAGTACTATGTCAAAAAAATTCCAACTAGAACTGAAAACTCATAATAATAAATATCTATTCAGGGGTTGTACATCTGGCACAACATCAATGTAAGAACACAAGGCCATGCTGAGTGACCTTTATCAGGTAATTGCTGAAATATTTAAAGTAAGGTTGAATTACATTGCTTTCATTCTTTAGATACAAAGTTATTTGACAAGTTAATGAATATGTTACGAAAAACTGCAAGTGAATGTCATTTACAATGTCAGTGCAATATAGTATTATGACACACACTTAGAAAGAAACAGCTAATTGCTACCTGTTACTTAAACTTCTTGTATGAAAACACATCTAAATGGTGATCAAACAAAATGTTTCAATACCTGTAATCTGGACCCATACCACTGTACACTAAACCTATATGTTTGGTAATTGGTTCTACTTTGTGGACACTCCTTTCATCATACAGAATGGATTTTTGCTTCTTCTCAGTTGCCAGCACCACTCCATTTGCAGCTGGAAAAGAACAAAAAATTTCTTTAAAAATTAAACTAAAATTAGCAGTCAAAACACAGAATAAGCTTATTTAACTGTAAAAAAATTTTTCCTCTCTTTTTAAAAGCTGTTCAAGCTTACAATCAGGTTAAAGAGAGATACTTTGATGAATACACCAAACACATTGTTTCTTTTTTTAAATAACCATACAGCTCCCATAATCCCATTCTAAAGATTCTGTGTAACATTAATAACTGAACAATCTAACTTTTTTTGTGTGTTATTTCTATGCATAAGGACAGGAACACTCAAAAAAAAACCCCAAACCAAACATCTACCAGCTGAATGTCTCCAAAATCACCCAGAAAAAGAACCCCAGGAAACATAAAACCTCTTAAAACATGTGAAAATCCACTGAAAGAGTAACAAAATATGTAACAGAAAGAAAGATAAAGAAGGATCCAATACAAGGCACCCAGTACATGATCCAAACTGGTTTAGTTTTCCCAAAAAATAGTCAAAATCCCAAATTCATCAGTATTTTTGGGACATACCTTTAATCCCAACTGATGGAGCTCCTGCAGCTACTGCAGCCAAAGCATATTCAATCTGAACAAGCTTTCCAGAAGGACTAAAAAGGAAGATGCAAAATAAAGTTGTTCACTCAGTGGGAAAAATCTTCAGGATGTGTCACAACTTTCTATTGGAGTTACATTGTATGTGTGGTTTCCAAAAGCTTTCAAGACACTGCCGAAAGGAACCAGCAAAGCACAGCTATGCTTTTTGACTGACAAGCACCCAAGGTCAATGGCACAAGACAGCAACAACTCCCATTCCATTCGCAGGTATTCCTGCATTTTGTTTTAACGACCCACGTTATTCTGGTAATGAATGCAGAATCATCAGAGCAGAGCTGCAGGTGTCAAGCAAAATAAGTTACAAAGTAACTTATTCAGAATGAGGGGCATAGAGGGGTCCACTCTCCATTCCCAGTAAAAAGGACACCAGAGCCAGCCTACCACGGGACAAGTGATTCTGGAAATGGATCTATTCTCTAGGCTGTATTTCAGACACTGCTGCTTTAATAGTTGCAGAAGTAAAATGGGATATTATGTAACTCAGTGCTTAGATGAAGAAAACAAAGCAAGCAATAATCAGTCAGTGTAGTAATTTATAAACTGAGGAAACAGGGTGTAAGGCGAGAAAGTAGTAATTCTGGCTTTTCCACTACAAAATATAACAAATCAGAACAATTATTCCAAGCACGTAGTGTTTCTGCAAAATACAAAAAGTTTGTAACTCCCTTAGGAAACCATTTCTGAGAGCTAATAAAGAATTCAATCTACTTGAGCAGAGCAAGCATGTCGGGCTGCTTCCATCCATTAAGAACATTCTTTTCATCATTTTAGCTTATGAACTGCTTCATTTGCTCAACTGCAACAAGCCTTTAGCAATCCCTTTTGCAATTACGCAGCATGACTCTCCTCTGAGATCAAGGGAACACTTCACCACGAGAGGCATAAAGGTTCTTGTGTCCAGTTTTTCTTTTTTTCTATATGCAGCATAGGCCTAAATACCTTAATAATTTTTAAAAAATGAATGGAAGGTAATTTCCTTTACTCTGAATTAATCTTCAGTCTGGGTATTAGAGCAACACCCCAACAGACACCACTCCAATAGCACATTCACTCCACGCATGCCATCATTCCACATTCAGGCTGTGCACAACACCAAGTGCAAGGAGAGCAACCACTGCCAAGTGTAGCAGGAAGGAACACAAACTACTTTAAAATTCATCTGTTTCACTCATTCCCACATCTGAAGCAAGCTCTCAGGACAACACGGTTGAGCTGTAATCAAGCACTTCTCAGAATCACAGAATTATTGCCCAGCTTATGCTCTGTGTGTGTGCTGATCCCGAGTTTGCTAAGCCAAGCACTCGCTGTAAGGCACTGCCAGTGTCGAGACAGACCCTAACGTGGTCCTACAGCAGCTCTGTCTCACAGCAACGAGGAGACACAAGCGGCGCCCGCACTGGGGCCTGAGCTCAGAGACCAGGCGGACCCAGGACCCTCCCCGCCGCCCTTCAGAAAGCCTCTGGGCAGCTGCGAGTCCCCCTCGGGCGTCTGACCGCCGCCGCTCGCCCTACGCCCGTCACTCCTATCCAGCTCCAGCCCCCGCTGCCCCCCGGCGCTCGCAGGCCCGATGACTCTGCAAAGCGCCCCCTCGGTTCTGTGTCGCTGCCGCCGGCAGTCCGCTCCTCTCAGGCTGCACGCTGTTCTCTCGGTAGCCCGGCAGGCAGCCCGCCCGCCTCTGCCCAGGAGCCCACAGCCGTCCCTGCCCCGGCACCTGAAAGTGGTGAGGGAGAAGCTGTAGCCGCGCTCCGCCATTTTGGCACCAGCTCCTGCGCTCCCCGCGCCGGCTCCTCGGCGCAGGCGCGGACGCCGCTCCCGGGCCCAGCGCAAAGGCACAGCGAGAGCGCTGATTGGCGGGGTGGTGGCCGGTTCCTGAGCGTGCCGGGATGCGGTTGGCGGAGAGGTGAGCCGTGAGGTATCCTGGGAGTTTGAGTCCTCCATCCGCCCTCCATCGCCCCGCCCTCCTGGTAGCAAGAGCAATGCTGGGACATGGAGTCCTGGTCCTGTCTCCCTGCAATGCCGCGACATGCTGAGGGCACTCGGTTTCCCAGAAGGCTCAGGAACAGGGTTGCGTCCCCCGAGGGCTTAGCGGGGCCGCGTGCGGTTATGGCGGTGCTGGTGGTGGTCCGCTCTCCGCTGCCGCGGCTTCGCGCTCTGCTCCAGCGCTGCTGGGGGCGGCTGGAGCGCGGCCTCTGGCCGGGTGTCTTCGGGGGCCAGAGCCCGCCCTGCGGTAGGTTCCGGCCTCTTCTCCGTCCAGCTGAAAGAACTGGACGCGTTCCTGTGTCACCTGCCTTGGGAAGGGTTTGGAGTAGATGATCTCAGAGGTCCCTTCCAACGCCATCGATTCTCTAATTCTGTGAGAAGGCGACGTCGGACCTGAGGGACTCGTTTTATCTTTGAAGGGCGGAGGGAGGGAGGGAGGGAGAGAAGGCGCGGCCCTGGGGTCAGTGATGGAGCGGGGCGGGGACGCCCCTCTGGCTTTGCTTCGGGGCTGACGGCAGAGTCCGTGTCGTGCTTCCTCCAGCGCACGAAAATGGGGCTTGGCTGTAAGGAATTTCTTTCTCACAGAATCACAGATTGTAGTGAGCTGGAAGGGGCACACGAGGATCATCAAGTTCAGCTCAGCCCTGCACAGGACAGGCCCAAGAGTCACACCATGTGCCCGAGAGTGGTGTTCAAATGCTTCCTGAACTCTGTCAGGCTTGGAGTCGTGACGACTTACCTGGGGAGCCTGTTCCAGTGCCCAGCCACCCTCTGGGGAAAGAACTTTTTCTTCATGTCTGACCTAAACCTCCCTTGACTCAGCTTCATGCCATTCTCTTGAGTCCTGTCACCACAGAGAAGAGATCAGTGCCTGCCCCTCTCCTTCCCCTCATGAGGAAGTTGTAGGCTGTGATGAGGTCTCCCCTCAATCTCACCCAGTCTGAACAGATTAAATAACCTCAGCTGCTTCTTGTATGGCTTCCCTGCCAAGCCCTTCACCATCCTTGTAGCCCTCCTTTGAATGCCCTGTAATAGAGTTTTTTATCCTTCTTATGTTGCGGTGCCCAAGACTGCACACAGTATTCAAGGGGAGGCCGCACCAGTACAGAGCAGAGTGGGACAGTCACCCCCCTCTTCTCCTTTCTCCTGCAGGACCAGCACTAGCTGTGCAAGGTCCGGCTCTTGTTCCACAAGGGATCAGTGACACCGGCGAGAGCAGCGCGGAGGTGCCGAGCCTGCTGGAGAGCGTCCTGTGGATGGCGGCGCCCAAGCATAGGCGCACCATCGAGGTGAACCGCTGCAGGCGGAGGAATCCCAGCAAGCTCATCGAAATAAAGGTAAGCAGCAAAGCCCTGGTTTTGGAGAATCATTGCAGAGGGAAGTACTGACTAAAAGCTCTCTGGACATTGTTTATAAATCAATAAGTTTAAAAGATACTGTAATCCTTAAAATCCTTTGTAATTCATCATATGTGACAGTAGTCTGAGGTTAAATAAACAGTGACATTTGAGGTGCAAGCCAACAAAATGTGAATTTTGGCTGAAAAGAAATTTAAGTGGAGAAGGCCTACATTTTCTGTGTATCTAATTGAGTCCATAGGTCTTTAGTATTCCAAAGATAAGTAGGCATGATGACTTAGATACTGAGTTTAGAGGCTGTTCTTAGTAGTAAGCATTTGACATAATGATGCATTACAGAAAAGTTACATAGAAAAATACATTTTGAAATGGTAGGTGAATTTCTGTAATTTAACTTTTTTATTTGTAGTAGTTCCCTGTTTCTTTTCTTGTTGCTGTTCAAATCACAAAATTTCCTGTTTTCCACTGTCATTTTAGAGGAACATAGATGTTTGTCCTGAATGCGGAAACCTGAAGCAGAAACACGTCCTTTGTGGCTATTGTTACGCAAAGGTCAAAGAAGAAACTCGGCTGATACGGATAGAAATACACAAGAAGGAAAGAGGACCATTTAATGCTCCAACTGTAGAGACTGTTGTCCTTTATGAAGGAGAAAAGCCCACAGAAAAAGATGAAGGCAAGCGGATCATTGAAAGAGCCAGGAAGCGTCCATCTTGGTTTGTTCAAAATTGATGCTGTAGAATTAGTGGTAGCAAAAGCAGTTGCTGCAGAAAGAGAATTCATGATTTTCAAGAATGTTTTTCTTGTTCACTCAGTGTGAACAGAACTCCTCTGAACTTTTGGAAAGTTCTGCTTGAATTTTGTGTTGTGCCATATGATTTTACAGTCAGGTGTTGCTTCTCCAGCATGCAGTGGGAAATGCTTCTCAGTGATACATCACAGCAGTCAACAGAGAGAAATCAGGATCTGCCTTGGATTTGGAGATCTGCGTACCATACCCTGAACAATTTGTATGCTTATGTTCTATGCTGATTTTGTAAATAACACCTTTTAAATTCACAGAGGTACAATAAAGTTTGTTAAGAGTCCCAGGGACATTTGTTTTCTGGTTTTGGCTGCTGCTCTTTTGGAGGGGAAAAAATGTTTTAAAGTGATACTGGTTAGAAACAAAGGATATTTGCAAGGAAAGATACAGTTATTTGGTTACTACTTTTGTGTGGATCTCTCCACAATGCTGCTGTTTGAGATAATTTGTGGTAGTGCTAGGTTTGAGCTAAATAGTGATTGCTGCGTTGATTTTTTTCTGCGTTGGACGAAGTTTGAGTGTTCCTTGCTGTTGTCAGTATTCAAGATAATTTTCTATCTTAAAGGGATGTGGAAAGCCTGTTTTCTCCCCCTCAGCGTACACTTGAGTGAAAAACCAAATTGAAATGTAATGACTGGAAATCTGTAAATGTGACAGGGGTCAAAGCTGTCTCTTTGCAGCTGTTCAGTATTCAGCTGTTCAGCTATTCAGTCTCTTTGCAGCTGTTCAGGTGGTCAGTGTGTGCTTGGAAAACCGTAACAGCCATGGTGCCTTCGGCTGGAGTCCTGGGCAGAGTGGTGCCCACTGGTGCCCTTCAGAGGTGCAGTTGCAGCACCTGCCTGGATTTTCATTTTTGTTTTAGCCACACAGCAGCACCACTGCATCAAGTGGTTTAAGTGTTTTCAGTTTTTGTTGGGGATTTCAGTATACACACTACTCTTTGGTACTGTGACTCAGCCATCCTGGTAACTATTTGCTGCCAAAAAATGCAAACCTGCTCCAACCCTGTCACAGAATGTCTGGGTTGGAAGAGACCTTCAACATCATCGAGTCCAACCCATGACCTAGCACCACCTCAACTAAACCATAGCACCGAGTGCCATATCCAATCTTCTTTTAAACACATCCAGGAATGGTGACTCCACCACCTCCCCAGGCAGGCAATTCCAGTACTTCATCACGCTTTCTGTGAAAAGCTTCCTAATATCCAACCTATATTTTGCTTGGTGCAGCTTGAGACTGTGTCCTCTCGTTCTGTCAGTTGTTGCCTGGAGAAAGAGACCAACTCCCACCTGTCTACAGCCACCTTTCAGGAAGTTGTAGAGAGTGATAAGGTCACCCCTGAGTCTCCTTTTCTCCAGGCTAAACAACCCCAGCTCCATCAGCCGTTCCTCATATGGCTTGTGTTCCAAGCCCCTCACCAGCCTCATTGCCTCCTCTGGACGCGCTCCAGCATCTCAACGTCATTCCTAAACTGAGGGGCCAGAACTGGACACAGCACTCAAGGTGTGGCCTCACCAGTGCCGAGTACAGGAGAAGAATCACCTCCCTGCTCCTCCTGGCCACACTGTTCCTGATACAGGCCAGGATGCCCTTGGCCTTCTTGGCCACCAGGGCACACTGCTGGCTTATGTTCAGCCGGCTGTCAGCCAGCACCCCCAGGTCCCTTTGTGCCTGGGCACTGTCCAGCCACACTGTCCCCAGCCTATAACGCTGCAGGGGGTTATTGTGGCCAAAATGCAGGACTGGGCACTTGGACTTATTAAACTTCATCTTGTTAGACTCTGCCCATCCGTCCAGAGAGACACTCCAGGTCTCTCTGCAGGGCCATCATACCTTCCAACAGCCTGACACACACTCCCAGCTTAGTGTCGTCACAAATTTAGTAATGAAAGACTCTACTCCCTCATCCATGCCATCAATAAAAATATTGAACAGAACTGGCCCCAGCACAGACCCCTGAGGGACACCACTGTTGACTGTCCCCAGCTGGATGCAGCACTGTTCACCACCACTCTCTGGGCCCGGCCATCCAGCCAGTTCCTAACCCAGCAAAGAGAGCTCCCGTCCAAGCCATGGGCTGCCAGCTTTTCCAGGAGTGTGCTGTGGGAGACAGTGTCAAAGGCCTTGCTGAAGTCCAAATAGATAAAATCCACAGCCTTGCCCACATCCACCAGGCAGGTCACCTGGTCATAAAAGGAGATCAGGTTGGTCAAACACGACCTACTCCTTCTAGACCCATGCTGACTGAGTTTGATACCCTGGCCATCCTGTAAGTACTGCGTGATGGCACTCAGTACAAACTGCTCCATTATCTTGTCGGGTACTGAGGTCAGGCTAACTGGCCTATAATTATCAGGATCCTCCTCCCCACCGTTTTTGTGAATGGGTGTCACATTGGCCAGCTTCCAGTCATCTGGAACTTCGCCAGTGAGCCAGGACTGTTGGGAAGTGATGGAGAGCAGCTTCGCAAGCCCATCTGCCAGCTCCTTCATCACCCTGGGATGGATACCTTCTGGTCCCATGGATTTAGGAACATCCAAGGGGCTCAGAAGTTCTCTGACTGCCTCCTCCTGGCCAACAGGGGGACCATTCTGTTCCCTGACACCATCAACCAACCCAAGAGGACAGTTGTCCTGAAGGAAAGTCGTCTTCCCACTAAAGACTGAGGCAAAGAACGCATTAAGCACTTCTGCCTTCTCCTCATCTGCCCTTACTAGGTTCCCTCCCACATCCAGTAGAGAACAAAGGTTGGTCTTACCCTTCCTTTTGTCGTTAATGTATTTGTAAAAATTTTTTATTTTCCTTTTTATTATCCTTTACAAAAGTTGCCAAATTAAGTTCGAACTGAGCTTTGGCCTTTCTAATTTTTTTCCTGCATGCCCTAGCAACCCTCTTAAATACTTTCTGAGAGACCAGACCCTCCTTTCTGAAGATGATACATCCTCTTTTTATTCCTTAGTTCCTTCAAAACCTCATTCCCCATCCAGGCATTTGCCATGTTGACTCATCTTTCAGCAAACAGGGACAATCTGTTCCTGTACCCTTAAGATCTCTGTTTTGAAGCACTCCCACCTTTCCTGAACTCCTTTGTTTTTAAGGGCTGCTTCCCAAAGAACTCTCTGAATAAGTCTCCTAAATAGGCCAAAGTCTGCCCTCTGGAAGTCCAATGTAAGAGTCTTATTGATGTTCCTCCCAATTTCACCAAATATAGAGAACGCTGTAACTTCATGATCAATATGCCCCAAGCAGCATCCAACCACCACATCTCCCACCAGCCCACCTCTATTTGCAAAAAACAGGTCTAACACAGTCCCTCCCCTGGTGGGCCCACCTACCAGCTGTGACAAAAAGTTGTCCACACCCTCTAGGAACTTCCTGGACTGCCTCTTTTCTACTGTTTTAAGTTCCCAGCAGATGTCTGGCAGTTTGAAGTCACCTACAAAAACAGGGGCTGGTGATCCTGAAACATTCTCCAGCTGCCTTTAGAATAAGTTGTCCACCTCTTCTTCCATGCTGGGTGGACGATAACAGACTCCCAGTAGGATGTCAGCCTTGTTGGCCTTCCCCTTAATCCTTACCCATAGGCATTCAACTCCATCTTCATAAGTTTCAATACCTATGGCGTCAAAAGCCTCCTTAACATAAAGGGCCACCCCTCCACCTCTTCTCCCTTTCCTGTCTCTCCTGAAGAGCTTGTAGCCATCCAGTGCAGTGCTCC
>VWZP01000609.1:12633-67769 GCA_013396995.1 Dicaeum eximium
ACCCTGCTATTGACACTTTCCTTCTCAGCTCTAGGTACCATCCTAAGCCTTCAGTCTCACAGAGACAGGATCCAAATGGAATGGCACAAGGGACTGCTCACACACTAAAGCTACAAGGACAAAACCTCCACAGCTCGGCTGCTATATTCCCACTGACAGTTCAACAGCTCTAACCCTGAGAACTGCTTATTGGGAAAAGCCTTTAAATTCACTGAGACCACCCAAAGTGCCCATCCAAACTTGCTTTCTTTGCCAAAGAGTGGAACTAGAAGCCCATCTCAAAAGAAATGGCATCCCCTCCTCCAAAATCTTAAACATCCAGGCACTGATCCCATACAAATGTGTCAGAACACTGGTACTGGGCATTACCGGCCTGGGGCACTTGATCAGCTGCTCACCAAGACTCAGCGTAGCTGCTTATCTTGTCCAAGAGAAGTGTGCTGGCAGAATTTCAAGAGGGCTACCTCTGGGTAGTGGAAAACACATGCCAAATTGAATCTTGCAGGGGGGAGACAGCCTTCCAAAGGTGGATACCAACTCCATGATTGTGTTAATTGAATCAGTGCTTCCAAAGCAAACATGCCAGGACAAAAAGTTGCTGCCACCCTTGAGCTGCAGGACGCAGCTTCTCCTCTGCACCTCCAACACTGGGGCTAGATGCTTTCATTCCCAAGAGAAAGCATTGCCATTCTCCTTCAGGAAATTATCAAGCGAAGGTTGCACACCACATCCAGTACTGACTATGTCCAACAATGGCTCCTACACAGAAGGAGCCAGGACAGAAATGTCTTGCTGGACTATACCTCCCCACGGTTCCTTAACATCTTCCCTACCAACATTGCCACCATGTCTTTTACTTCCCAAGGAACGGCACTCTGAGTCACTCAGCATTGCCTTACCTCCAGTACTGTGCCTAGTTTTCTTAAGCCTACCCTTGGTTTGGTTGCTCACCTATGTCTGCCTTGCCTGGCCTTACAAACAACTTCCTGGCTTTGCTTTGCCTTGCCCACTGCTCTTTGCCTTGCCTTCCATGCAGGCAAGGCCATGCAGAGCAAGTGTAGGCAATTGTAGGCAAGTCAAGGGAGAGGTTGGTAAGGCTGGAGCCATGAGGGGAAAGCAAATGGAGTGGTAGGGGAGAGAAAGCACAGAAGTCAGAGGCAAGGCTGGGCATGGGAAGGTAAGTCCAGTAAAGGCTAGGTGAGGCAGATACAGGAAAGGCTAGGGAAGGCAAGGCCCTGGAAGAAAGAAGGAGGCAGGTCAATGGTGGGGCATGGGCATGCAAGGGAATGCAAAGCAATGGAGGATCAGCAGGGTAAGGCAAGGAAAGTGTTGGGTTGAAAAAGCAAGGCAGGTGGCACACAAAAACAAGATTGCTGGTACACAAAAGCAGCCAGGACAGACTGCTCCTGATCTTGCATGGGCCATCTCTAATCTGCACCTTAAAGACTTGGGTACAGCAGTCGAGACAGAAGCGCCGAAAGAACAGCCCATGTTCATGTGGCAGTAGCCAAATTTTATTAAGAGCTGGTATGCTGCAAACTATTCACAACTATAACCCAATTATAACAAACATCTAACTCATTCACAAACTGTTAAACCTTAAAAACAATTATGGGTAACGCTTTGCAGTTTTGTTTCTACTAAAAGGTACAAATCCATATGCTTAGTCCTTTTTCCAAAGTGTCTGTCTTCTTGAAACAGTAAAGTTACAGGTAGGGGTAGACTGTCATTCCACAGGTCCCGTATCTTCATACAGTGATGCAAAGTGTTCCAATTACTGCTCCAATGTCGGCTGCGGGGCTGTCAGGGAGATCAGTTGTTGGATGTGATCCCGAGCAGGCCATAGAGCAAGACGCACACACACTGAGCAGGCATCCATCGGATGCCAATCTCCATGGAAATACAGGCGTACCCATGCCCCCAAGAAGCAAGGTCCCAGGGACCTTCCCATTTGTTGGTGAGGAGGTTCTTTACCAATTCCTTAGGCTTGGGTGACTGAACATCACTAGAAGAAGATTGCAATGATAGAAAATTATTTAAAATTACAGGATTCTGAAAATTTGCAGGTACTGTTAAATGGTTTAAAGTGTATAGTGCGTTGGTTACCCTACTCTGTGGGGTTTCACCACACCTTTCCAAGGCCAGCGAGGCACTGCCCCAACATCTCTCCCTCCACACTTTTCTCATTGGCAGCAGCCTCACCCCCATGTGCCTGTTCGTGTTCCACCTAGGGTTAGGGTTACACTTAAGGTTACGGTTCAGAAAACCACAAATCCCAGAGCTCCAGGGACACTGCAGCGGCAAAAGGCCTGCCAAGGCCAGCACGGTACTGCCCCAAAATTGCTCCCTCCACACTTTTCTCCTTGGCACCAGCCTAACCCCCATGGGGTGTGCTTGCCTCTGCTGTACCAGCCTGCTGCTCCACGATTCCTGCTATGGTCCTTTTCACAACCCGGACGTGCACTGAGGCCTTCTGCTTCCTGTGAATTTGTAAAGGAAACCCCTTTTCCATCTCTTCCCCTCGCAGCGCTGCCATTGACCAGTGGAGTGGGCGGCGAGCTCACGCCACAGCGCCCCCTGCAGCTGCGGGGGAATCATCGCACCCACCCTGCCTGGCCAGGAGCCACCAGCGCCCCTGCTGGCTGTGACCGGAACTGCACCGAAGGGGAACGCGCCACCGCCGAGAGAAGGCGTCACCGGGTTTGTGGGTCTTTTGTTTGCCTTGTTGCTGCCGTTGTTGTTTGTTTGCCTTGTTTTATATATATACATATATTCCAGTGAAGAACTGTTATTCCTTTCCCCATATCTTTGCCTGAAAGCCCCAAAATTTCAAAGTTATAATGATTCGGAGGGTAGGGGGTAATATTTTCCATTCCAAGGGAGGTTCCTCCCTTCCTTGGCAGGCATCTATCTTTCAAACCAAGACAATGAGTAATCTATGATTTGAATTTGACAGAGCAAGAAGAATTTGACAAGAAAAGAGAGAACACTGTAGTCAGTTCTCTGTGATAAATCAAGTTTCTACAGTATGGGAGGTTGAGAGTAGTGAGGAATCTAGTCAAAACCTTGAATTGCAGTCATTTTGATAGCTGTCTTTTATCTTCCCTCAGCTAATGAAACAGCTTCAAACTTTGCCAGGTCCTCCTCTTCCTTTGCCTTGAGAGTCAGTATCACTTCCATCCTATTTCCACTGAGCTTCAGCCAACAGTCTTGAATTCAGATTTGAACTTTTGCATTTGGGAGTTGTATGATGGTTGTATCTGCTTCTGATGAAAATGAGAGGTAGAGCTGAATGTCATCATCCTACACTGCAGATCACTTTACATCACAACTGCTTCCAGTAGCACCTGCACAGAGATAATTAATAAAAAATAAATTATCACAGGGAGCCTCATAGGTCTCTCTGCCACTGAAACCACCTCAAAATAGGGAGAATCACTTCCAGCAACCTTTACTCATTTGACAAAAATAAATGAAAGATCCTGTCATGATTTAGGAATAATATTCCCCAATTTAATGTCCCCACTGAAACATCCCAGACCACATGCTGCTCACTCATTTACTCCCAGACCTCTTGAGGCTGGATGGAGAGGAGAATTGGAGGCACAGAGAGGTAAAGATTGTGGGTTGAGATAAAGAACAATTTACTAGAAACAGCGTGGAACAAGAAAACCATCAGTAACCACAGCAATACTAATAGTAGAGAGTCCTGGGTTAGTATATGGGGTGTAACCAAAGTATTCTACCACCATCTAGAATAGTTTCTGGTGAAATGTTAAGATAGATGGAGCAGTGTTTCTTTATCTTTACGATGACTCAGCTGTGATAACTCTCTCTGGGGAAGTAGCAGCACCACTCACCTTTGGGGAAGGGGTCATCTCTGCTAATGGACCATCAAGGACTCCCCGGAATGACTCATGGAATTACATCATCCATTGTGAAATTCCCTGCCCTGTGGGAGTTACCATACATTCTTGCCTGTGTATAATCTGGGGCTTGGGATACCATAACCACCACTGGACACCCAGAGGACAAGAATTCTCCACCACCACCACTGGACCTCCAGAGAAGGACCAGACTTTTCCACAGGACAGTCATTTTTGACAATATAACATCCATCATTTCAACGGGACAGCAAACACCATTAAATTGGACTGCTACCACCACCCTGACCAACAGGGTGACTCTGACTTTTTTGGTTTAAGCCAATGTTTCTATTCTATTGTCTTAATTGTGATTTTCCTAGTAAATTGCAACTCCATCTTGATGAAATCTCTCACAAGGCATTTGTGTGGAGTTACCTCCTTCCCCCGGTTTACCTTCAAACCAGCACACAGAATGTACAAAAATGGGCAAAAGATTCACATACAACTGCTCACCATGCAGAACTGTGGATCTTGGTGTTATCCAACTGCACACCCTAATGACTCTGGAAAAACCCTAGCCCTCTCCATGCCCTCTGCGCATGTCTTGAGGTGGTATCCAAATAATTCCAGGGTCCTGGCTATATCCCTTATGGCTGCTGAAAAAATTAAGCCTCTCCTGGCCAGAATCAGAAAAAAATCTCTATATTTTTGCTAGATCCTGCTACTTCTGGTCAGCGGTGCCCAAAGCAATTGAAAGACTAGAACAGGTACTGGGTTTTGGGTGTCAATCAATTACAATAGCTCTATTTCAATTATATTAGCCATTAAACTCTGTTCAGGGAGTCTAAGATTGCCCAGCTTAGTAAGGTTGCCTCTTTCTTGCCAGTGATATTTTCCCAAGGAAAAATGCTAAGTTTTAATAAGTAGTTGAAGACTACAACAAGTATGTAGAAGACCTATAGAAGAGGAATTATGTAGAGCTCTCCAGATCATAAAAATACATTCAGGATAAGAAGGTCCTCTTCTCAGAGGTGTCACCAGCAATGAGGTAGTCTTCCCAGAGGTGTCACCAAGAGTGAGGTGAACCAATTCTCTCAAAGCAATGTGGTGCCATCAGAAAAAGTATGTATGTTCTCAAAAAGATGCCTCAAAGCCTGAGCTGGATGTGGGGTTTGGATTTTGAATTTTGCAGCAAGGTTCAAAAGATCAGATGTCAACTGGAACAATTAGTTCCAATAGCAACACAGAGGTCTGTGACTGCACAGTCTCTGATACTCCTGTGCTGTTGAGGGTATGGGAAAAAAAGGCAGAGATGGAAATAATAGAAAAGGCCTTTCAAGGACTCAGTACAACTTGAAAACAACTAGATTTCATTTCAGAAGTTTTCTTGTGTTAAAGGCTATCACGTGATCTAAACCAATCTCTCCTTTTTTAAGTACTTGGTTGTCCTGGATACCTAAGATATTTTATGGTTTTTTTCCTCTTATGATTTAAATAGCAGCAGGTTCTATAAGCTTCACTAGGCCGTCTGCCTTAAGGAATGTTCTCACTAAAAATTGTACAACCTTCTAAAGGCCTTGGGATGCTGCTAGACTAAAGGACTGCAGACAGGGTATCCTCGCACCACTGCTGGGTGGCATAACCTTACAGAAACTATTTCAAAAAGCTACTAACTTCCTATCTTTGCTGCCCACCTAGTTTCTGTACTGGTGAATGTACTGACATCACCACATCCAAAGTTTCCATTTTATATCCATTGCTGGACTTAGGCATATACAAGCATGTGGGATACATCAAGGAGGTCCATGGTAAAGTGAAGCAGACAAGATATTACCAAGAGCTGCAAAAGTAAATTGTTTTTCCAGCAGGACGTCTGTGGGGAAAACAGGCAACTCAAGATGTTCTTGGAGGCGAGAAAAATACAGGAAAGTTTGAAGACTCCTCATTTCACAACTTTGCTCTTTTTTTTCCTGCTTATTTCTGGGACCACAGGACCTCCCCTCCAGACTTACTCAGTACATAAAATGTATTAAAATGCAGAAACTGCCTCTTAATCCCATTTACAGATCCCTTATGTAAGAAACAGAAAAGAAGAAGAAAGCCTTTACATGCTTCATGTGTATAAGAGGGGAAACATACAGGCTGTAGCATCATAAAACAGGTGGAGGCAACACAAATCAGCTAAAGAAGGTGTATGTCTCCTTTTTGCCAGGTCACCTGCAGGAGATAGAAGTATTGCAAAGAGGGATTTATGTATTATGAATCTATTAATCAGGTTTTATAAAGGGAGAATTTATATTTGGAGACTGTTCTTATTAACCAATGACAAATTTTAACATAAATGTCAGGTGGTATCAACACAAGAATAGTTGTAAAACATTTTTAAGTTAAGGCTCCCAAATTTTGACTGTAGATTTACCAAGTCTTCCTGCTGTCTGTCTCTTTTCCTTTCCCTTTTCTTTAATAAATACTTAACACTAAAAGTCACTATGTTATACATGAAGATAAAGTGTGTTATGCTGACACTACAGCAAATATGGAACAGCTGTTCACTTCTTAATATTGAAACCAGAGAAAAGCACATGGAAAATCCTGTACTCTTTAAAGTATAGGAAATAGACATATTTTTTCTTCTTGTACTTTTGAAGATACTGCTCCTTCAACTACAGGCAGAATTTACAATGGATAATGGATAATAAATAGAATTCACATTCTTGGTACTCAGTCAATTAAAAGAAATACCAATTGAATTCTGTGAGTATTGCAATGGTGCCAAACTATCAGAGGACCTGGCGAGTAGGAAGAGTGAAGGTATGACAATTGAAAAAATTGCTACTTGATAAGTCACAGGAGCTAACATGTTAGCTCAGCACGTGGGGAAGCTGGGACATTCCCTGCTGCTGCAAAAACTGTATGTGATCCCCAGCACCACTAGCTGGGACCAGATACATCACAAGACACCATGTTACAGTGAGCCAAATCGAGGTGGTTACTTGCCTGATTGATTACCTCTTGGGCTACCAAGGGCTCTTCCAGCAAGCTAATGAGTTTCTATTGGCACTGGAGTGCCTGGGAGCAGTGTGTCCCCTTGGGTCAGCACTGTACAGGAATTGCTGCCTTTCCCGTGCATGGCCACCCAGCAGATCAAGAGGCAAGTAGGCAAGGAACGAGAGGGAGTGGGTGACTACCACACACACACAAATAACACTGGCTTCCCATGCCTCCCAGATAGGAGCTGCTGTTAATGAATTTTCAGGCACACACTGAGTTAATGGGGTGAGAAACACCGAAACATCTTTTAGTTATACTCAGTACTTTACAAAAGGTAATTGAAAAAAGGAAGGAAGCAGCAGGGGTGGAAGGTGGGGAACAAGGAGAGAGAGGGTGTAGAAGGGGAGGACAGCTCTATTTTTCGGGTGCTGAATGCAAAACCTCTGCAACGGTTGAGTTTACATGCAAGCCCACACCTCATCAGGGCAAAGACACAGTGAGTGGAGTCAAGTATTCTCTGCATATAGCATCTAGCCCCATATCCTGCCCAGCCAGCTTTCTTAACTGTGAGCTTTAGATTATAAACAGCCAAAAAGTAAGGACAGTAACTGTAGCTCCTGCTGAGAGCTAACTCTGCCTGTCATGCATTTGCTGGGTTCTAATACAGGACAGTGAATAAAGCTTCATTACAGAACAATGGAGTTAGCTGCCAGAGCCTACAGATTTGAATAAACAACAAATAAGCAACATCTGCTCCAGCATATGTGTATGGTAAAAAAAAAGTCACAAAATAAAAGAATTTGTAAATGCCAAAAGCAACACTAAACTGCCAGTGCTACTGTAGAGTGAATTTTTAATTGCACATGCATACTGGCAGGCTGTGGGTATTAGTCTCACATATGTGTGGTTGCTGCCAACCTGGGAGTATAGATGAATTTAATTAAATAAGGATTATCCCTTCTCCCCAGTACAATTACTTATTTATAACAATGATAAAATTGCCTAATAAAAAAATTTGTCATATTTTTAAAAACAGAGCTAGTAAACACTCTGCTTTTCCTGTAAGTCATTCAGGGGTGTTTGAAGGTTTGAGTGTCTTTTAAAATTAAGTCTAGGTATTCTGCCAAAAAGGAGGGGGGAAAAGCCTTATCATAAAGTCTACTGCAGTTAAACAGCCAGACTCTACATTATGGAGAAATATAAAGAAGACACACTGCAGTCAGGGAATTGGCTTTCATGGGGAATGTAGAAAATTAAGCAATTGGACTAAAATTGAGGCCAGGCTACAAAGCCAAGGAAAAATACCACTGGGACAAGTACTTCTAAGAGTCTTCTCTAATATGCTTCATCTAGGCAAAGCAGTCTGTTCCTATCTCTGTTTCTTCTGCTGTTGGTCACTTCACACTTGCACTCAGGTAAGCTCTCATTTCAGCAGGGTTATGTCAGGCTCTCACGTCATCATTACTCACACCCATTCCAAGAGAGCCCACAGCCAAATGAGAGTGGACCTTTATGGTATCAGCCACTGCATGTGCCCTAGGGGATTTGGAGGCCAAATATAAATTCAGGCATGTGCTCGCAGAAGCTGAGATTTTCTTTGTGTAGGGTCTTCATGGACTCTACTTCCCACTTGCTCCTATTTTGAGGACCCCTCTTAGGGGTCTGAGCCACATCCTGCTGAATTTGAAAGGAACTTTCTTAAAAGCTAGGTATTATTCATTAACAATATTACATTCATGACTGAAAATTTTCAGACTATTTCCATGATGCACAGCAAGTTGAAGTCGCAGAAAGGCTTCTTGGAATATGGAGGGGCATGCTATTTCATAGCAGTGAGAAAAAGGCAAAGAATATGAAAAAAAAACCTGCTAAAAAGGATGGAAATCTCCACTTTAAATTTAGGCAAAACATCAAAGACTCTGAAACAACAGAGAAAAGAGAAAGAAAAATGATGGTATTTTTTAAAAAAGTCTAAATAGCAATATAGTTCTACAAAGGCATAAATCTTAGATAAGTTCAGTTTACTTGTGTAATTTTGGTTGATCACTGAGTTGGATGAGAGTCTTACCTGAATTGAAAAGAAATAATTGCAGTCTGTGTTTTCTGTCATGAAATTACTATTAAACATGTGCTTATTCATATGTCTTGAAAGAGTATTTGGGATATACTGGTTTTTTGCCTCTTAGCTTGTGATTACTATACCTATACTACCTGTTAAATCCTTTAATTAAATAGCACAGTCATTTTTTAGAGATGGACAAAGAATGCAAAAAGGTATTTGTATGTGCATTTTTATATTTTGAATTTTTTTTACCCATTGGGCTATGTCCACATTCTCGTTTTTTGGTTTATCACTGAAGGTTTATCCAAATGATGTTTTTCATTTTACCAGTCCTGGGGAATTGCTATTATTTCTGCAGATACTTCTATGAGCAAGACTACTGGTATGGGTTCACATCTTTGTTCATGAACATCAAAACATTCATCAGAAAACAAAACCGAAGTAACTTCATGTAACTCAGGTGACAAATCTGAATAGGAATGACTTGACAGTGAGCCCAGAAGGTTGATGAAACCACATGTTGACAAACTGGACACATACAAAAAGACAAAAGATGTGGCAAGAGCAATTGAATGCCATAGGTATGCAATCCTCTATATACAGATAAACATCACACCACCAACAACAACCCCCCAGGAAAACAGCAAATATATTTACAGATAATTTGAAAACACAAATAAACACTTCAGAACCAAATAAATACTTACTCTATTCCAACACCTTTCCTGAGCCCTAGCACTAATCAAGAAAACCCCACATATTTTGATAAAACCATTGGCCCTCCTGAAGTCAGTAGCACACCGACTTCAACAGGATCATGGTTTCACTCCTGCAACCACAGCTGCCACTCTAGCCAGTGGCACCTGTGAATGCCCAGCACCAGTGGATACCTGAATTTCTTTTAGATACTGTTGTGGGTTTGGTTTTCCCAGTGAATTTTCTCTCATTTTTTACCTGAAAAAGAGGCCTCTGCAAAGAAAGGGCCATTGAAGCTGAAGTGGGGTGGGGCGTGGGGAATGAACGATGGGCAATTAGAATACAAAAGAACAGTCCAGTGACCCTTGCATTCCATAAACAGCTTCCAAGGAGGGAGGGCTTGGGTTGGACACTGGTTTGCTGAGGGGGGAAGGGGAGTGGTTTTGGCAGTTTATTAGCTGGGAGGGATTCAGTAGTGGTCGTAATTATACCAAAGAGGAAATTGCTTGACAGGCAGGAGAAGGCTGTTACCAGGCTTTTCTGGTTTTGTTGTTGTTGCTGTTGCTGTTGTTGCTGTTGTTGTTGCCTGTCTTGTTTTCTTGTTTTTCATATATATATATATATATATACACATAGATATATGTATGTATGTGTGTGTGTATAGATATTCCAGTAAAGAACTAGTAAAGAACTTTTCTTCTCATATATTTGCCTGAAAGCCCCATAATTTCAAAGTTGTAATAATTTGGAGGGAGGAAATAATCTTGTCCATTCCAGGAAGGCTCCCACTTTCCTTGGCAGACACTGGTGTTTTAAACTAGGACAGATACCTGTGTAGGAACTTGGGTTGCTATATTTGTGCACACTCCACAAAAGTAATATAATGTAGCCCACCTTTGTCCCTTGCTACTTAGTAGCTTTCTCACGTTAAATTTATATCCCATTTTAAAAACCCCTAAGATCTACCAGTCCTTCTCCAAACACTGAATAGGAAGGGGCTCTAGAGAGCAATGACTTTCCCGCTTTGGAGACTGAACAGGTTTCTCCAACACCACCATCCCTGGCAGCAAACGCTTCTCAGGATCTGAGCTCAGAATACCCAAATGATTGTGCAACATCTGCTCCAACAGCACTGCCTTTGATCCTTCCAATGGCTCCTCAAATAACTTATTTTATAACACATGATTCACTACTATGTCAGCTCATGTGGTGATAGTCTATGTGATATAGCAAACGCAGATCATGGGGTAGAGGCCATGCTGCCACCAAAGAGTTCTGGCTGAATGGTCCTGTTTAAGTTGGGTACAGAATAGCTGTAGTCTTCAGTCTCCCATACTTACAAGGATCTGAGAGTTGGAGTATAAAGCATCATCTGAGCCTGACAATTCAGCAAGCAGACGCACAGCTGTGGTGTTGCTTGGAAGATGTGAGAAACAACCCTCACTTTTAAAATTTCAGAGGTTTATTAAACCTTAACAAAAATACAACAAAGGACTGAATAAGGAAAAATTACAGCACTGGGAGTCTCTTTGACCAGCAGCCACGTGCTTGTTTATAAAATGGATGCTCTGCTTTTTATACCCTCAGCCCCCCCAAAGTTTTGTCAGTCAACTCCTTCTCTGCCATCCATTGGTGGAGATCACCTTCTTACAAATTGATTGGAGGTCAGGTGTCATTATGCCATGCCTCCTAGAAAACAAGCCAGTCCTCCCCAAATGCCCTGACTACCAAGGCTATTACAAGGGGGAGGAGAAAGAGGACTATGGGAGGACATATTACAATGGCATCAGTATACATCTACAAAACTTCTCTTAACATACACATAATATCTATCACCTAATTGTGAGAGCCAACCATCACATTACTCATTTATAACAGAAAAGTAGAGATGTCTGCTTAAAGCAGAGAAGGAAGGATTCTTACTATTGGTAATGATTTTTAATGTTGGGGAAGTTGGGAGCAAAAGCAAAAATTAAAAAAAATCTGGATGCTTCAAGGTGAAAACATAACATCTTTCAGATGGTTCTCTTTTTGTAGTCTTCACTTTAAAATAGTCTCAGAACCTTTCCAAGCCTAGGTCAAAGTAATCAATTCATAAAGTTTATAATACACTAATAATCTTGTTTGAACAAATGCAGAGAAATGTCTCTAAGAAAAAGAAATTACTTAGCAGAAAAAACCTGAGAAAATATTTTTGCCAAAGAATATATGTAAGGTCAGATTTTTTTTTTTATTCTAGACCCATTTGACTTTTCATAATATCAATGAGTATATCATCTCATGGTGCTGCATAAACTCCTTCAGAAAAAGAATTTCAGAGAGGAGGGGATCTATTCGATACAAGTAACACATTAACATTGATGTTGAGTGTGTTCTCCATGCAGTCTGTAGCTTAAGGGGTCTCTAATTCTCATTTTTAAAGGCTATAATAGAAGGATCACTGTATATGTGCCTGTTTTCCTGTTCCCCACACATCTGCTTGTGGCCATTGCCAGACTAAAAATTTAGGTGGCCTCATAGTTTCAAACAGTAAGTGGTCTTAATTTAATGATGTGGTAGAGAACACTCAGAAGTTAAACAATATATACTCTATCTAATTTGAGAATACAGCATTTACCAAATTGTCTCAGACATCAGTCTGGGGAGTTTATGATCACCTGTGTTTACTGCTTTGTCAATGCCCTCACTTTTGTGTGAACTTCTAGTCACAGAGCTGCAAATTCAGCATGCTAAGTGCTTTGGAAAGACATAGAGTTTGCTCCAGGACTATAAATTTGCAGTGCTACAGATCTGTAAAAGACACTCCTGTTTCCTACTAAGGCTGATAAAAAGGTCCATCCTCCAAGTCTTGAACCAGCCCTACTGAGAAAAAAGCTGCACAAACCTAATCACATAAAAATACACTTTTGGAAGGACTTGAAAAGATAAATATCTTTTCCTCAAGAAGAATGCTACCACCTCAGCCTAAACTTTCCCAATGCTTTGTTTGGGTTATAGTATGCTCAGTTTATAGAGTGATAGATTATTTCAAACACTGCTATACAGTAAGGCTAATTGTCCCATGCAACCTTCTGAAAAAGCACTCTAGGAAATGAGCTTGGGGGAAAAAAGAAAGATAGGAAAAAAGAATCAACCCTGGTTAATGACTGGATCTTTAAAAATACTCTTTACCATATGAATCAGTGTCCCTGCAACTTACTACTATAAAAACTAGCACTATATAAAAACATTGGCATCTTACACTAACATACTGGTTGAATGAATCCTATCTCAGTATCTTCAGTGGTAACTTCTTTGACAATATCCTAACACAAAGACAATTCAAAATTATCAAACCCCCAATGAGTAGTGTGAATTCTAATAATTTTTCTGTATAATGCTGCTGCGTGGTGTTTGTTGAAAATACTTACTCTAGCTTCCATCATGAAAAAGGGAATCCAAACTTACACTGCAAATAGAATGGAGATAAAGTACAAAATCCACGTGACCTCTTAGATTTCAAATGAAGCTGGCACCTTGCAAGTTAGGTCAGCCACTTTATTGAGTGTGTGGGCCACCAGAAATGGAGACTGTTTTCTTGGTCTGTGTATAGCAGGCACCTTGCATGCAGGAGAACGGTGGGGCTGTTCTGCAGCTCGGTGCAATGAAGCCCACTCTTTGGTGGCATTGGCGGGCCAATGGGATGTAGGATATGCTAAGGCACATTTGCTTCCAGGAACTTGTTGGTGTGTCAGACAGCCCAATTTAATACAGGTGAAATGTGTGCCTGGACTGTCCCCCCTCAGCAACATCTGCACAAGAACAGGGTTGCTTTTTCCTGGAGAATATGGAAAAGTCAGCTTACCCAAGTGCTAGTGAGCCCTGTCTCAGCAGCTGACGTGGGTTTAGTTTTTCTGGTGAACTTTCTCCCATTTGTTACCTGAAAAGGGGGACATTGCGAGGAAGAGGCAGTGGCCGCCCAGGAGTCCACTACACCAAAGGGGAAATTGCTTTACGGGCGGGAAAAGGCTGTTACTGGATTTTCATGGACTTGCTAAATGCAATCTCTGTTGCTGTTGTTATTGTTGTTTGTTTTGTCTTGTAATATATATATAGTCTAGTAAAGAATTTTGTTATTCTTTTTCCTATATTTTTTGCCTGGAAGCCCCATAATATTGAAATAATAATAATTTGCAGGGAGGAAGTAATTTTTCCATCCCAGGAAGGTTCCTGTCTTCCTTAGCAGACATGTCTTTTAAACTGGAGCAGTAGCATTGATTGCTGAGAAGCCCTTTACAGGAGCTGACCTGTTCTTTTCCACTTCAATTGTGTGATTGGAGGTCTGAGTTTTGCAGCATCCAGCAGACTAGTGTCACTAGTGCCTATGTCCTGTGCTTTGGTCTGTGGGTATTGACATGGGTCAGGAGAGATGAGAGGGCACTGACTACATGATCAAGTACTTCCAGCTGTCGAAAATGCTCATAAGTTTGGCAGAATGGGAGGCAACATGATTATTACAACTCATAACTTTAAACAATCAAGTACAATGATTACTCAAACTTGTAATTACCAAGACATGTACTAAGTACTTCATTCAAAAATGGCTACATTTTTTCATTTGCTTCCAAAGGACCAGTTCAGATTACACAGAGACATCAGTGTGTAGTTCTTTACATTAGAAAATTAGGAAATGTTTAATTCATTGGGTCAAGTGCAGCTAAATACTGCTCTCTGTGAAAAAAGGTTACAGAATCCAGCCTGAAATTCTCCAGTTGGCTTGGCTAGACTTGGATGCCATCTTTCAGGAAATATTAAAAATCATTTGAAGAAAGTTATTTAAGCCTGACCTCAAAAATTTACAGCTGTCAGCTGTCCAGAATAGCTGTAAAATGTATAGTCATTAACTGATGAAAATTGATGACAAAAGCTATGTTCTCATTTTCATAGCAGTACAAAGCAAAACACTTTTCCCCGAGAAACTCATAGCTGGTGATGCACAGAAGTTCCCAATTTTTTTTCATTGTACTAACCTCCTGTAATAACTGGGGCATTTTTTTCATGATACAGTATATATATAGATAAGCCAATAATGTTTTATCTACGGTATCTTGGAGATCTCCATCACTACAGTACTAGGAAGTTATTTATACTGTAGAACACAACACATTTGCTTGCATGTTGTGTTAGTACCTATCTCCTGAGACAACAAATATGCCACCAGACCTCGTCCTTCCCTGAGAGATTTATTGGGGACAGTAGATGGCAAAATGCTGACTTTCTTGGCTGTTGTTTCACTTAGAGAGCAGCCACATTTTCTCTGTGCAGTTGGCATGCAGGCAGTTGATAAAGCTGCTTCACTGACAATTAGTCAATGAGGGGATATTTAACATGAATGTGGGTTGGTCCACCAAGGACAAACACCATGACATGTAATTCCTGATTGTGGAAACCCTGAGAGGCATTCCCTAGGTTAGAGAGACACAAGAGGCTTCCCTCATAAGTTCTGTTTGACCCGGTGGGTTCCCTCCCCTTGTTCCTGTTCCACTCGATCACTGCCTCCCTATTCCCCCATTGGCCCCTCACCTTTAGACTGCCCTGATACCTTGAGCAGCCTGGCCTCTTGATACACAAAACCTGATCTCTCCCCACGAGTTAGAGCTTTTAGACCCTAAACATCTGGCCATGCAGCTGAATTAAACATCTGTGGATACCTTGCAAAAGTCTCTCTTGCTTCCTTATCCTGGACCTTATTAGCAGCTAACCCAGACTGCAATACCTGACAGTTACTATATTTCAAGAATATTCCTTTCTGTCTTTGCCCCTGCCTATATTATAACTGGAGAAAAACTTGACCACTTTTTAAAAAATATTTCACTTGATATTGTTTAATAGAATTATATGATCTATCTGATCTGATCAACAGTACATGTTACACAGTGTTGTATACTTTCCATTTGTGTTAGGGTCTCAGAGTACATATAATTTTTTATTTTGTACATCCATTGTATTACCACATGCTCTCCATATAAATCATATTTTATCCTCACTATTTCATCTGAGTCTCACTACGTCACACCACAAACATGCCAAGTGCTAATCTCCTTTGACTGACAGTGACACAGTAGTCCAGTCATTCTTTGATTTGAACCAGAACAAAACTTGCTGTGATTTAATTCTTTTTTTCCCCACTGCTTAGATTTTGTAAATTATTTCAAAGAGCTTGAGACATCTAAAGAGCAAACTGAACAAGATAAATTATAAATAAACAAAAGAAAAATAAACACCTCACTCACATGCAATGTAATAAATACTCAAGTCAAGCAGGCAGTTGGTAAAGCTGCTGCACTGACAATTAGCCAATGAGGGGATATTTAACATGAGTGTGGGTTGGTCCACCGAGGACAAACACCATGACATGTAATTATATCTAATTCCAACTCTCCTGCCCACAACAGGGATATCTTTCAGTGCAGCACAGCAAGTTGCTTAGAGCTCCATCTAACCTGGCCTGGAACACTTCCAGGGATGGGGCATCCACAACTTCCCTAGGCAACTTGTTCCAGTGCCTCACCAGCACCACAGTAATGGATTTCTTCCTAACACCTAATCTAAACCTATTTTCTTTCAGTTTGAAGCCATTCTTCCTTATTCCGTCACTACATGTTATAAAAAAGTCACTCATCAGACTTCTTGTCACTACCTTCAGGGAAGGCAGCAACTAGCAAGGTCATTCTGAAACCTTCTCTTCTTCAGGCTGAACAATCCCAACTCTCAGCATTTCATGATAGGATTTTCTCTTTTCTTCCTAAAAGCTCTGATCATTTTGATGGTCCTCCTTTCAACTCAGGTCTTTTCTGGCTTGGAGACCTCAGAGCTGGATGCAGCCCTCCAGGTGGGATCTCACTAGAGCAAAGCAGAGGGGCAGAATCACCTCCCCCACCCTGCTGGCCATGCTTCATTTGCAGCCAAAGACACATTTGGCTCTCTGGGCTGCAAGCACACATTCTTGAGTCCAGCCTTCATACATCAACATCCCCTATTCTTTCTTGGCAGGACTGCTCTCAATCTGTTCATCTCCCAGCCTGACCCAGAGGCAGCTTCTTGCACTTGGTTTTATTAAACTCCATGAGATTCCCATAGGACCACTTCTTGAGTTTGTCCAGGTTCCCCTGGATGACATCCTGTTCTTCAGGTGTGTCAACTGCACCACCCAGCTTGGTGTCATCTGCAAATCTGCTGAAGGTCCACTGGATCCTAGAGTCCATTGACTACCACCCTCTGGATGCATCCATCCAAACAATTTCTTATCCATTTAAGAGTCCTCTCATCAAATACGTCTCCATCCACTCATACCTGTTGTATTGCACTGAGTAGTTAGTTAGTTTACTCAGTTATTATTTTGTACTGAGTGGTTTGTTTTGTATCACATGGTTTGTTTGGTACCCCTGTCAAGTTCTATGGTGTTGTTTTCCCCCAGGTTGGTTCCTCCTTTTGCCCCTCCCATCAGTTCTATCCCATTGGCTGTAGTTCCTTTCCTCCACCCCCCTCCCCCCAGGTTTAAAATCTCTCACCATGACATGCCCGATCTCTTTCCTCTCCCGGAGTTGTTCTGCATTAAAGCTGTGAGACTTTGGTCCCAAGAAGAAAGAGCGCCTCTCGTCTTTTGCTTTTGTCCTGGTCGGTGTCGCTGGGGTCCAGAGCTAGCCAAACTGATTCCCCACAAGGCGAGAACCGAAAGCTGGTGCCCAACGCGGGGCCTCCCGCAAGGTCAGAGACCCCTTGCAGCAGCTGGACATCCACTCCCCAGTGCTGGACAAACTCTAGGAACTCCTTAGATGCATACCCTGGGCCGTTGTCAGTCTTGATTTCCCTAGGGATCCCCAGCACTGAAAAGACTTCCACCAGGTGTTGTTTGGCATGCGCAGCCCTTTCCCCTGCATGGGCAGAGGCATAAACCGTACCTGTATATGCGTCAATGCTTACACGCACATATTTAAGGTGACCAAAACTAGGAATGTGTGTCATGTCTGTCTGCCACACTTCGCAGCTCCTAAGGCCTTGGGGTATAATATATTGGGGTTAACCCCAATACCCAGTGATGGCAGGGCCTGGAGCTGGCAACTGGGACAGGTAGCTCGACCTTGACTCCATGTTAGTTAGAACTGATGGCTTAGACCCAGCAATACCCACATGGTGGTATTGCTAGTGACTTAGCTTTGTTAGAAGCTTAGCTTCTTAGAAGCTTAGTAGAAGCTTAATGATTTAGCTTGTTAGAAGACATCTAGAAAGTGTGCCATTTCTGCTGGGGTGGCAAAGGAATCGGCTTTGCGATTACCTTCTGCGATTTCACCCGGCAAATTGGTATGTGACCTCACATGCATCACATAGAACGGATGCTNTCGACCTTGACTCCATGTTAGTTAGAACTGATGGCTTAGACCCAGCAATACCCACATGGTGGTATTGCTAGTGACTTAGCTTTGTTAGAAGCTTAGCTTCTTAGAAGCTTAGTAGAAGCTTAATGATTTAGCTTGTTAGAAGACATCTAGAAAGTGTGCCATTTCTGCTGGGGTGGCAAAGGAATCGGCTTTGCGATTACCTTCTGCGATTTCACCCGGCAAATTGGTATGTGACCTCACATGCATCACATAGAACGGATGCTCTCGATGTTAAACTAAATAAATTAGTTTTGGGAGCAACCTGAAGAGATACTAGATCTTGATGTCTTTGAGAACTGCCTGCTCCTCCCTGGACACTAATCCTGCATGTAGGCTGAGTCAGTGACCAAATTAATTGACTCTGAGAACTTCTCAAAGGCTCTCATGACTGTGGCCAGTTTGGCAACCTGGGGTGACCGCTCCACAAACTCAACATCAGCTTCCCATGGCTGAGTCCAGGGATTCTCCAGGTCATCACCAACTTGTGAGATGCCCCAAACGCGTCAGTGAACACTGTGAGAGCTTTGAGCAGCCTACGACTCCTTTTCTCAAGAGCAATGAGGTGGAATTCCTCATTAAACAATTTGTGTGATGGGGTGTGGACTGATATTTGTCCACTTTAGCTGTCCAGAGATAGTTGGAGGTTGGCATTGCTCTGGAGCAGGTGCTCGAACATCTCTTTGGTCAACCTCTTGGGAGACATACCCAATAGCTCAGATCCCTCTCTTCCCTCTCTCTAAGGAGAGAAAACCTGTTTGATGTATCAGTTTGCTGTAAATGTTGAAATGTGTGCATGGGCCTTGCTATAAAAGGAGAGAGGCTTGTGCGGGGAGCAGGGGGAACACATTTTTCACAATGCCTTGACATTTCACTTTCAATTCTCATTCCATCCTTACTTCTTGCTTGGTGTATTTCTGGACAACAATACATGGGCTGTGTGTGAGATCCTGCTTCACTGAGTATCTTCAGTAAACTGAAGATTTCAAGAGCCATCTGACTATCCTGTCCCACAACTTGTGGGAATATGTCAAAAAGGGACTTCTTAGATGTATGATATACTAGTGGATTAGCAATGCTATTTTAATGCAGAAGTATCTTCAGGGTGAAGACCTTGTATTCATTTCTCAATAGCAAAATACACGAAACAAGAACTAAAAGCATCTAAATTAACAAAAATCAAGACTGTGTGCTTTAAATGGTGCCATTTTGAACAAGGAATATGTTGTACTTAAAATATGATCCTTATTTACCCTTAATGCATATTTGAACCACAAAACTGTTAGGTTCTAGTTAAGGTCTAATGCACAAGCTCTGGCACCTCTAGTCATGGGAACTTAGTATCTTGTTATCTCCTCTGAACATTGTCCTGTGAGAGAAATCCACCAAGGGTAAAAGGGAATGTAGGCCTGGCTGAATTCTGTATCTTCTCTATTGACTTACATCACCAGTGATGGTCA
Organism: Dicaeum eximium; assembly: GCA_013396995.1. Taxonomy (NCBI): domain Eukaryota; kingdom Metazoa; phylum Chordata; class Aves; order Passeriformes; family Dicaeidae; genus Dicaeum; species Dicaeum eximium. Next base: position 32,123 of record VWZP01000609.1, read on the forward strand.
GTACATATTAATATGCTGCTGGTGAAGTGGCTGAGTCAATGGATGCATGTAATTCTGCAGCCTCTGCAACAAGAAGGACTATCTCTGGTTGTAGGGTAGATCTTACAGAGGACATGCAGTTTTGTTTTAAAACTCCACAAGCTGGTAGCTGTAGCACATAAATCACAGTCCACAGATGAAGATCTAAACAGTACTTCAGTCATATCAGCAAGTATCACTGCCACAAAGGGCTACGTGAGGTTCCTCAATGTCTCCTAAATACATCTCTCTTTCATTAATTTTCTTTTGTAAGCCTCTTCTTCTCTACCCTCTCAGTTCCCACACTATTTATGGCTAAAACTTCACCTTTTGCCAAAATGTTTCTCCTTACCATATAGGTTTGGCCTCTCAATGTCCATCTCCTTCTTCTGAGCTTCCAAAAAGGCTTGGACGTCAAATCCTGTTGCCACAGAAACACCACTGAGGAAGCGAGGAGGGATTTTTGTGCAGATATCAGGTTCTTCTGTACCAAATCCCAAATTAAGCAGAATCTCCACTGGATCTTTTTCCCAGAACACCAGCCATTCAGTGATGCTGTGGTAAAAACATCAAGATTATTTACATCACTGTCTTGGTACCACTTTTATCTTGCAGTAGCTATCATATCATTTTGTGTTTAATAATTATCTTCCCTTCTTTTCCTCTCTTGTGGGGACTATTGCTGAAGTGGATGTAGTCACTTTGCATTTTGGGTCATGCTGCTAAAAGATTAATACATGTTCCTTCTCCTGAAAAATCTGGTGGCATTACATCTAGATAGCTTAGCAAGTAGAACATTAATAAAAGGTGTAGGTTCAGAGCTCTGGAGGCTCCCTTTGTCCTAGACACAACACAGACAAGGCATGCTGCAGCTGCCATAAGGTCTCACAGCCTTCTACCTTCCAGAGGACCCAAAGCCCACTGTAGCTTCATGTAGGTTTTGATTTTTTACAAATTCACTTGAGATCAGATAACTATTATCGAGAAGATTATTTTGGTCTTGTTCAAATAAACCAGTACCTGGCTTTTACAAATAAGGACCTTGACTGCTTATTTAAAATTGTACTCACATTTGTTGATCTCTGGACAGACTAATAACTTGTATTCCTTGCTGGTAACATATGGATGTAACTAACCTTTGGGGTGGACCAGTGAGCGTGAGCATGTGGGAAAAGCTCAGATTCTTGCAGCTTGACATAACTGGACTTTCTGAAAATTCTAGCAGGGACCTGGTTGGTAAAAAAGCAACCATGAAATGTGTTTACTTACATGCTCCTCTGGGATGTCATTATTATTTTTTCCTAGAGTAAACATTTGCATTCTGTGTTGGTTTATTATGATACATAATAGCAATGTCTTAGAAGAGGAGTTGATACGAGTGAGGCAATACGCTTATTCTCAAGAACAGTATGTTACAGTAGGTGTGAGAATGTAGGTGTAAGGTACCAGCTAATTATAAAGGTGGCAGAGTGGCTCACTTTTGACAGATGGTGAATCTTTGGGGAACCTTTAGGGTGTATGGTTTGTCTAGCCACCTACTTCAAAAGATATAATTGCACATAACAAAGTTTTGGAGACACAAGGCACAATGAGTTGCCGCAGCAGGAGTGGCAGCTGAGAATGATTCTGTTCTTCACTTTATTGTGTCTGCTAATCTCTAGAGAAATAACTGCTTTTCAGAGCCCTCTCACTGTAAAAGGAATATCCCACACCATGGTAGTCTTTGTCAACAGGTTTTATCATCCCCAAAATGAACTTTACCTTACGCACACCTATCAAGATCAGCGGCAAATGTTTATACAGAGTGGAAGCACTGCATTGATAATTTTTTTCACCATTGCAGGTTATCCATCAGCTCACATTTTAAACAGGGCTAGAGGGATATGCAGATTTTTGAACTAACACTGTTGATATAAGTTTGAGAGAAGAAAACTGCAAAGAAGAACTATTTTTTTTTTCATTTTTCCCTCAAAACAGAAATCTGTCAAACTAGAGAAAAGACCAAAAGACAGACATATTTTAGCCTGAGTGACAAAGTTCAAACAAACAATATCATTGTGGGAAACTCAAAGTGTAGTTTACTCATAGAATAATGCAATACATGTCAATAGGAAAAGGAAAATAAGTACCTTTACATTTCATTAATCCATAGCAGTGCACTCTAAGCCCCTGCATTTAAAAGTAGGCACTATGATTGGGTTCCACCATGTGCTGCAGAACCATTGATGACATACCTACAGCAAATTTGATTAAAATAAATTTAAATCCCTGTTTTTTAATATAAGAAACCACAATTGTAATATATTGCTTTACATTCTCATTTCAACATATACAGGTATGATTTTTTTGGTACATACTAGTTTTTCAAGTATATTCAAAATGTAGTGAACATTAATTTCTCTGGGCTTAGCATCATACACTAAATATGTTTGAGAGTAGTGACAGATGCTGAATACTTGCAAGAGTTTCTGGAGGAGGAAATATATGTCCAAAAACTTATTACACTGTTTAGTGGACTGCAAGTGTGCTATACCTGGGAGCTGTAAGGTATATATTTTATCATTTCATGAGGATAAGACAGATATAAATCAGATGAAAATATTAGATGAAAATATACATCTAATATATACAGTGTCTGTAGCTGCAACTTTCTCTTCTAACACTGAAATAACACACTTGCTGATCCTCTGAAAGCTAGAGTAACATTTGCCTATGAGCAGCAGAAGATACCTGAATTCCATAAGATAAATGCTAGGGGCTTTTTTATCTATAAAAATAAATAGAGAATAAAAACTTTAAAAGTTTTCTTTTCTACTTAACAAAATTATCTCAGTAAAGCAGGAGAAAAAATTCTTTCAGAGGATTATTCTTCTGCTCGTAAATTCTAACATGAGTTTCTTCTGCTTATTCAGTAAAAAGATATCAATCCAAATTGAGAACATAAAGGTTACTGATATCCTGTAATTCGTGTAGTAATATAAAACAGACCTTCTAGAAACAAACTGAGCATATTTTGAATTAGAATCAACTGCTAGTTGTATACTATTTCTCACTCATGAGCCAACAGAAGCTGTAAGCTCACTATAAAATCCTTGAAAATGTAAAAAATAAGATTAGAAAGTGAGAATTAATACAATTTTTCCCCTAGCAGCACCAACATACTCCTCTCTGTAAGAGAAGATTATACTACAAACTGGCTTCTGATGTGATTTCCTCAATATCTCACATTGCCAGGACTGAGCGAACACAAATGCTGCAAAATAAAAACCTAGCACTGTGAAACACTGGCTAGGATCTTAAGAAAAGAACATGATGATAGGCAATAGCAAGTCACCAAAAAATCAAATAGGCAGAACATGATAGGTTATTGCAAATTGGCTAAGAGGCAGTAGCTGATGTGGTTGTACTCTAAAATGAGGCAAACACAGGCTGTGACACCTTAACTAGCTTTTGTTGTAGGCCACAGTAAGTTGAATTGTCCTGTATTTCTGTGGGGCAAGAGCATACCAATATACTGCTACCCAGACTAAGACATCCAATCTGTTAAGTGTTAATAAGCTGCTCAGGACTCCAGGTCCACCTTTGTGACTTGGACAAAGTTTACATCTCTGAGTAGGGCAACACAGGTCATTTCACTCATGGTTATTCTCAAGGTTTTTTTCTAATGAGAAGACTCTCATGACAAGTTTCTCATCAGAGAAGTTTACATTTAATAGAGTTTGTTTTCTCCGTATTCAAGACATCACAGAAATAGTAATGGGCATGGTATTTATGTTTCCTGATCTGTGCAAGTATTTTGGTCCCAACACTAGAAACACTGAATGCGATTACCAAACTGGAACATACTTTGGGGGAAACAATGCCCTTTAGATATCTGTCAGAAACCTAATGAACATAAACAAAAAAAAAAAAGTGTTTTAAACGAGCTGTGGTGCTAATTGGGACTCTTCAATGAACATCTAAGTATACCTTTGCTAACCAAAATGTGGCCTCATACACTTGAGGGAAGAGAGGACATTTTAGCCTTAGTAATCTCTTACTAACAGGAGACAAGATTAAATCACAAACTGTTGAACTGCTTGTGATCCCAATAAACAGAAAGTGTAGATATGGAAAGACTGGTAATATTTTTGGCTTCAAAAATATTGTTCTGTGGACATTAAGAGCTGTGAGGTGACTTGAGCTTCTGGTTCCTTTCCTATTAAAAAATTCTCTGAATTCCCTGTGTTCAACAGATCAGGAAAGTAGGTGAGAACAAGTGAGAAGTTTTGCATTTAGGTCAAGCAGAATTACAGTCACCTAATAATCTCATACCATAACTTCTATAGTACATTGCAAACCCATCCTAGAAACCTCTACTCCTTCAGCAGAAGAAAATGAAATCATGCCAGTGAAGAAGGTGAACCTGGAACTTTTTAGTTGAAGGCCTTATGAGAGAAAAATATAATACGCTTATCCATGGTATCACATTCTCCCAATAGCTCCCAGCCAGCCCAGATCGAGATCTGTGGTGCTTGATATTTTATCGTTAATGATGAAATGATGAATATATATCATATATAGAAATTATGAATAATGTTCTGATGTTCTGTCTTACCTTCCTGCTCTTGGCCTAGCAGCTTATTCCCCATTGCTGGTAGATTGTAAGATAAAAACCACTAAAGAAAGACCAAAAAAAAAAAAAAATCCCTCAAAAGAACATCTGCTCTGTCCTGAGGAGAGACAAGGTCAGGAGGGCAGTCCAATGGGCAAGCACAACACAGGTCATTCAGGATGTGGATGGGGACGGCTTGTGAAAAAACAGAGCCATAGGCTCATGTTTCCTGTATGTATCACCTATTTTCCCCTCAATATATATCAACTTCTGTTAAGTGGTGAGATTCAAATCTTGAGTTTATGCTTAAAGCAAAACCCATGAAATTTTAGCATTCTACATGAGTAAAGTCTGCCATTTCTGAACTTAAATGTGACTAAGAACCTAATTAAATCAGCTTATCTCGGCCAGGAGTGAGTAGAATGGAAGCAAAAGCCTTTTAAGTGTATGACCTAAGAGGAAGCTGTATGATAGCTCTCAACTGTTCCATGTTTGCATAGTGACATGGTAATTAGTAATGACACCTGCAATAATGGATAACTCTCCTTTTTATGAATGTGGCTGACTTGGTCTTACCCTAATATTGAAAAATGTTGCTATGACTGTAATAAAAGGCTACTGCTATTTTTTTTTTGCTCCTCATCTCACTTCCAAATATAATTTTCAAGTCTGCATATGTTCTTTTATTTACACTTTAAAAGCAGTGAATACATGAAGTCATACTGAAGAATTCATGGGAAATACCAGTCTCTCAGGCTTTGTTTTTATGCCAAAGTTCAACAAAAAGTTTAAAAATATCTCAGTTTTGGTGATCAAAATACAACTAATTTTAAATATTTTAAGGTTAAACTATATTTCTCTATAGGGGTACTTTGCCTATGGGATTAGGTACAGTATGTGTAACCACAGTTTGTGCTATAAATCATTCTTGTACAGTGTGCTACATCTACCCTGGGGCATACAGCCTCGTGCAATTCCCATAACTAAGCAGATTATTTGATCAGAAAGAGATTGAGACACATGATGGGAAATTGTATCTTTCAAATAGCCTGGGAATTAATGGAGCATTGAGACACATTTCTTATGAGGAACTGTGTAATAAGCAAGACACGTTCTTTCAGAGCACATAGTTGTGTAAAAAGCATTTTGATGTAGTTCAACAAAATAAAAAGCTCAATCTTTTGCTCAAATCAAAGTAGAACATTTTGTTCTGAATTTTCAGGGGTCACAATTTTCCTACCAGAATCTTCAATAGTGAAGATACTATATTTCTTACTAGAGAAAAAAGATTAAATAATTATATAATGAAGTAACACAAACTTACGGAACACAAGAATGCAACCAGTGATGGATTTTTCTTCTATATATTCCTCTAAAAATAAAAGAAGAGATCCCTGGAAGACCACTGCCAAATCATCTTATAACAACTACCCTGTTGTATGACTATTTTCAATGAATCTTGGAATGGAGAGGAAATGCTGGGAGAAGTGTCTAGTAATTTCCTTTAGTGGTCTGAGGGCTTTTTATAACTAAATTTGGAAGGCAAGATAAAATTGCAAAGCACTCCTTTATTATATGCAGCAGTAAATATTCTGGAAGTATCTAGCGGTCCTAATGAAGATTTAAAACAATCTTTTCTTATTCTGCATGAATGCATCCCAATACACAGTTCCTGCATAGCTCGAATTGTAGAGACTGTCCACGCTTGTGTAGAGGGAGGATTACTGCCTTTTTACCAAACACAAAGGAAGCCAGCTTCCAGCAGAACCAGAAATGGATCCCAGCTCTCCTACCTTTCTGTTCAGTTTTTTAACCCAAAGATAAACAAACATGGCTCACAGATATTTAAGTCGTTGCTGAAAAATGTCAAAGGCAGGCTTCTTTCCCTGCAGGTTCAACCAAAGCCACTGAGACTATCAGTTTAAGGATACATTAGGAGAAGTGAGGGAAGGGCTGATCTGCAACATGGCTGAGTTAGACATAAGATAAAGTGGGGGGTGGCTTAATTGCATTATTACCTCCTGGATTCAATGCTGCAACTCTTATTAACACTGTGAAAAGACATGGAAGGATTGTGACAGTCACAAGTCTTTACACTCAAGTTTTTGAGACCCAGTTTTGACATGCGCAATATGAATTTACAAAGTTACTATCTTTTTTTTTGTTAAACTACAGAGCAAAAGTTAAGACTGTCAATGTCTGCCTAGCTGTAACTCTGAAAGCTTATTACTGGTTCACTGAAGATTAGACTCTACCAGTAAGCCAACATGTTTTCTCCCAGCCAAACTTTTCAGTTCCCTTTGTGGTCAGTAAAAGAGTTTACCAACAATAAGAGGAAGAAACAAAGAGGTTTTTTCCCTGTTGATGGAAGAAGCACTCTAGCCTTGGAGTAAACACAGCTGTGAGATTATATTCCCTGACAAGTGGCACATTCACGCAGACAGAAATGTAAACAGTAGAACACTGGTGAAGGTTTGGTGAAAGAAAGATTAGATTTTGCAACATTGGCAATGTTTTCCCTATCCAGTGAAGAAAAAGGAGGCAAACCACAATCACTACTATGACACTGAGTATCAATATAAGTATCTGGTACTTAAAAACTGGGAAACAAGAAGGTTGTGCTTTTTTAATATTTCAATAGTGTAGTGGGTTGAGCGCTGGCCAAATGCCAGTGCACCCACTAAAATTATTTACTCATTTTCTGCTGTGAGATAAGGATTAGAAGGGCAAAAGCAGGCTCAAAACTTTAAAGGGTATAAGGAGAGCTTTATTAACAGAACTAAAATAAGAATTATAAGAATCAGAATAAACCTTCAGAACATTTCTCCTCCCCCCACCTCCTCTTTTCTTTCCCACTGACAATGTGGAGACAAAGAGACAAAACCTGGGACTTTCAGTCAGTTTACCACCTCTAAAATAGTCTTTCTTCAGCTGACTTAGGGAGAGGAGTCTCTCTTGCCATGCCATGGAAACTTCTCCACAAGAAACAGTTTTCTCATGGCTTCAATATCACAGCAAATCAGCTGCTCGGGAGATGGAAATCTGTTCACCATGTGAAAGTCCCTCCCCTTGACTTGCAGCTTTCCCCACAACTGTTTTTGAGGGCTCAATCTTTGGCTAATGGAGTATCCTGCTAAGGATGAGTTGTTTAAAAGCAAAGGTTCTCTTCATCTATCTCTAAGATCATCTTCATCTATGGGAACAGAGGTCTTCTTCTTCTTCCCTGGGGGCAAAGATCTTCATCACTCTTATCCCTCTCTGTTCAAGCTTCTCATTGGATCACAGCTACTTCAACATCTGCTTGCTTCAGCATGGATGACTTTGCTCATGTCTATAGTTTGAATGGTACATCCCCCCATGCTTTTAATGAATTACAGATACATTCTAGTGTATCATAGTCTATCACCCTGGCCTTACAAAAGAATTTCAGATCTTAAGTTTGAAGCATCTCCTTTTTCTCCTCCCTCTGGACTTCGGCTCTTCTTTCTTCATTGACTTTGGTGTCTCCATGTTGTTGTTTTCATGTGCCTTCACTTTTTTTCTTTCCTCTGACTCAAGAGAGGATTGTTGTCTGTAAGTTCCATCTGTGCACTGAGTTAATATCTCACCTGGGCCTCTGTGGATGGCCATGTGGTCTCCGCTGGGGGGTGGCTGTTCTGGCTGCACGGCTGTGTTTATATCCCTGACGTTCAATTCCAGCTGTGGGGCTGCTTTCAGTGGGGGCTGCAGGGCCACCTCTGTCCTTAGCCACATGATCTCCTGCAGTGCCAGCAGGATGGCTCCGCAGCTCACGGCCAGAGAAGGGCCCAGCCCAGCCTCATCCTGCTGGGCCACACCAGCTCCCAGTTACCTGTGCAAAAGCTGGAAGCTAGAGAGTTTTTCCTGGGCTTCGTTTGTTTTTAAATGTGATTTCACAGAGGCGTGTTCAGCTTTCTTAAGTGTTTAAGAGGGTGTCAGTATTCAAAACTAGCCAGCTGACGGGTTCTGTTGGGTCAGGAGGAAGCTGTTAGCAGTCCTCAGAGAGAATCAATTCGGTAGCTGATGGATTTCTCCTTAACTAAAGACCAAGCTATGTTAAACCACAACAAATAGGAAATACAAACAGATACAAAGATTCCACCAGAACCCCTGAGAGCAAGAGAGCAAGAATGAACAAAGATGGAATTAGTGACTAAGAACAAAGCACAAATGCTTGTCGCCAGTACAATACATTGGGTCTCAAAAAGCAAGTCTGGAAACAAAAGAAAAAAATTCCCTGCACTTAGTTATTGCAAAAAATCAGTATTTTTAGAGCCCATCAGTCAATAGAGAGCTCTCTTGCTGATGCTATTGTGGGAAGATATTTTTTGAGGATGATTCTTTGGGCTGCTACTCTGGAAACACAGGTTCCAAATGGACAAATCTCTTTCTGTTGCACATCAGTTTCCTCTGTGTGATAAAAATATAATAATACTTTGTCTTGCCAATAATATCTTTTTAAATTGCAAGATTTCTGTCCTTTTACTCTAATCAGTGGAATAATGTGCTCTTTTTTTTTTCTTTTTAATGTCACTGTAACAGAAATTTTGAAGCCCTCTGAAAAAAGAAGTCCTGGGGCATCTTTTTTTCAGCTCTCATGTCTTTCAGAAATTAAACCTTTCCCAAATGTTCAGATGCCTTTGCAACCAAATGTTAGTTTAGTGTGATGGCACTGACACAGCTGTGCAGCTGCTAGACCTCAGATCATGCAAACTGCTCCATCAAACCACAAAAACAGTGTTCCTTCATGCCAGATTTTGCCCTTTTCTGACCTAGAGGTGGGGCAACTGAGAGGCATTTTAAAAACCTTTTATTCCATTTTCAGTCTCATATGAAGGGTGAGACAATACAGATGTTATAATTCACACCGTCACAATCAGAAGCCAACTATTTCTTAATTACAAGACACTATAAGCCTATCACTTGGCCTATCAGCTTTTTGCCACACCATGCTGTAGATGCCTTAAAGCCAATCATCTAAAACTACTCCTTGTGTGTGCCCTTACAATGCATCTTTCATAGTTCTAGTTCTCCAAAGTATCTAGTCTTATTTGCAAGGCCATGCTTTGAAACTTTTCTCTAGCTCCATTTCTCTCTCAACAATATCTGTCTTATTCCATGGCATTTCTAAGTCAGCATTTCTTATCTCAAAGTTTCCATACAGATCCATACTGTGTGGGCCTTCTGTCAGGCCCTGAGAACTCTCTACAAATCTATTTCCCACATTTCCCTCTCTCTCTTGGACAGAAAAAACTCCTTTGATGGCTTTGTTTATTATTTGTTGTGTACAGTGAAGTACACAAGGCACTATCACTAACATTTTATGATAATGATCACTGGTCATAAGAGTTAAATATACTTTTCACTGCATTGTTAAAATATGGGGAACTTAAGCTACTGTCTTTAACAGCTTTTCTTAACTCTTTAATATCATAATGCAAGATGGGCTTCCATCTCAAGTTAGCATTATTCTTTGTATACTTAACTGGCATTGTAAGAAATTCTCTAGAAGGTAAAGTAGAGTCTTTATTTTTCTTGAATTTACGTCTTATCTCAATCAGCTAATCTTTTTGAATTATTTCTTGGATGCAATTTTTAATCACATCAAGGTTCCTGAGATGGTGAGAGGAGTAAGGAGAAGAGATAGAAACCAGGCTGTGTTAAAGACATTCAGAGACAAAAATGGATTAAGCCCTGCAAAAGCAGATTTTAAATGGCTTGGTATCAGAGGACATGGTGTTGAAAGGGAAGACTTATAAAATGCTGTATTAATCAGTGAATTTGGAAAGCCTCTTGTCTAACCTTCAGAGTGTTGGTTCAAGGCACAGTTCAGCTGCCACAGAAGAAATGTCTTCACTTTGCTGAGACACTTGATCTGCATCACCTGGGACAATGCCACCACCTCCTGAGGAAATCCCATCCATGAAGTGAACTCCATCTAAGAGAGGTGATTTTACGACTTTCCTCATGTGAAACACAAAAAAGCACTGTCTAGATCTGCAGTAGTCATGCACAACAGCTCAGAGGTAACACCAGAGGCAAAATATATTGCAAAGACACTACAACTGTTTGGGGTGGAAAAAAAAAAATTGCTTTCCTGTTACAGAATCACAAAATAACAAGGTTGGAAGAGACCTTCAACACCACCTAGTGCAACCATCAGTGTAGAAGCACCGTAATGACCCCTGAACAATATCCCCAAGAACACTTCCAGATATGGTGACTACATGACCCCCATGGGCAGCCGATTTCAATGCCTAATCACTCTTTCAGTGATTTTTTTTTTCCTAATATCTAATAAGAACCTCCCCTAGTGCAACTCAAGGCCATTTCCTCTCATCCTTTCACTTGAGCCATGGCAGAGGAGACTGACCCCTACCTTACTACAAATTTCTTTCAGGTAATTGTAGGGAGAAATTACATCCCCCCCAAGCTTCTTCTTTCTCCAGGATAAACAACCCCAGTTCCCCCAACTGCTTCTCATAGGATATATTTTCTAGACCCATCACCAGCTTTGTTGCCTGTCTTGGAGTGATTTATGATGATAGGATACTCCATGATCATCTGCTTTATGCCCAAAAATGGTTGCTATATCTTTAAGGGCCAGGACTAGATGTGTGGCAGAACAGGGAAGGGGGGACCTTTGGGCTCTTCGGTGGGCATTTTTGAAGCCTCTCCACCCAGGTATTCTGTGGCACTATGTGGGTAGGTTTTGCTTGGCTATCTTGGTTTTCTTGGCCCAGGCAAAAAGTTTTTCCCTTCTGTGTCTTGGAGGAGCTGCAGTACAAATCTTTCCGTTGTCTTGAGGTCAGCTGAACAGCTGCTGGTCCGAGAACGGAGAAGCAGGACTGGCCGGAGTGGGCCACCCCGTTCCTACCAAAGCCTTGGAGAGACAAGCCAGGGAGACAAAACACACCAAGAGGCTCCAGCCCAGCTGCTTCACCCACTGTCACTCCTCTGGAGAGGAGGTTGATGCCAGAGAACCACCAGGTTTTTGCGTACTGCCAGACCTCCCCCATGGAAGCTCCACTTTCCTCAGAGTGAAAGCTGGTGCCATCTTGCACCACATGACGGGAAGGGGTGTTTCTCCCACATTTGCCCCATTTTCCAGGCATTTTTGGGTCTTTGTTCCTCTGTGTGTGGGGGAGTGTGAGTTCTGATAATTTGGTGTTTACTAGTTATTTACTTTTCTTCCTTGCCTTGTGGGCATTCTGTTGTCAATAAACTCTTCGTTTGGGTTTTTTTTTCCATTTTCTGCTATTAGGATTCATTTTCTATTGGTGGAGGGGGATTTTTGAAACCCTTTAGAGGAGACTACTCGTTACAGAGTGTCCTCTCTTAAATATATCTCAAAATGGAGGCCTTGCCCTTCTTTTAACACACTCCAGCACCTCTGTATTTGAGTATATTTTTGGTAACTGGGCTGTTTTGGCATGACAACAGAATACTACGTATGCTTTTTCAACATAGAATGAATAGGAAAAAAAAGGTTTTTTCAGATCCCATAGCTAGGATGAAAATTCATCTGTTATCAAGTCTATGAACTATAGAGTTCATACTCTATAATTTATTAATTAATTGTTGCATTTAGGTAACACTTAGAAAACAAAATGTGAGGAAAACAGCAGATATCCTTCATACTACTACTGTAGAGTCACTTATGTGACATAGTTATGTTCTCCATTCTGATTTAGCTACACTTCTTATGGCAGTTCCATCAGGGAAAAAGAGCATTATCTTTACATCATGTCTTACAGATAAAAAAAATAAAGTGTTCCCAAAATATTTTGCCATTAGAAAGAAAATGATAACTCTAGCCTGTATGGCTTGATCCAGTTATTAATATAGTGGAATAACAGAAGGCTGGTGCACCTCTGCCCCTGCTCTACCAGAGACGAAAGGTCTGAAAAACTGGAATACAAGCACTGGCATTCTTCACTTGGCTTTCCATCCCCATTGTTTATGTTTTTTTGAAGATACCAAGAAGGTCAAAGAAAGACTTTTGACAAAAAGTGGTGTTTAGGTTGGCAGTTTGACTTGGTAATTGTTTGCTTTGCCTCTATGCAAAGGGAAAGCAGAAATGAGAACTAGTCTAGCTTTTAACAATGGGAATTATAGAACAAAGATAAGGTATGAAAGAGAGTGTGAAGGAGTGAGTGCAGTGATAACTGACACGGGGGGAAAGAATTAAAAAAAAAAAGCAGAAGATGCTTTGGTTGCTTCCCTCTCCATGAAATAAATTGCTATCCCTTTAACTTTGTATGCCTTCTTGGCACATATACCAGGGAAAGGATTACACTTTACTAAGGAAGTAATGCAAACTTACCTTCATTTGGTTACCATGGATATGGCACTACAGGAGACCAAGCCTACAATTTGCATTGCAAACAACCATGAGTAGTGCAGGACACACAATATGGTATTCTGGCAAAAGACTGTCCCAGGATCTTATTTGTGACTGATCACAAGTAAAACAATCACCAGCTTTGGGTCTGTGTTTGCTATGAAAAGAAAAAAGGTAAGGGATGTTTCAGATGAAGAAGGAAGAGGCAGAATCAGTCACATCTGCACAACAATTGGTATTTCTTGTACTACTTAGTGTAAAATAGCTAACAGATAGGTATGACAACAATTCAGCTTTTTGTCCTTTTCCCTGTAGGATACTAAAGCTAAATGAATATGCTGATAACCTGGACTAAGTAATTTCCACAAGCACTGGAATGTCTTAGGAAGCAGCCAGATCTTAGGACTGTTGGGCTTTTTTGCAACAGTTTTTATCTAGCTGAGTGTCCTCTTCATTCTGCAGAAGTAGCATATAATACCTTAAATTTATTAAAAAAGGTCCAGTTAAATGACCAGTTCTCTAAGGAGACCTAGTTGGAACCAGTTCAGTACAGTTAATAGGGAGGAGGAAAATTGTCTGGTTTCCCAAAAAGAAATAATGGATGATTGTTTGGCTGTTAGATCGCTAGATTGTTAGTATTCTTTATCATTACTGCTTTAAGCTCTGCCAGATATATAGTCATATATCATTTTTATTTCAACTGACATGGAATACAAATGGTGTGGCCCTGCCTCTTTGGCGAGACTTGGCAAAAGTGCTATTGGTTTGGCAAAAAGAGAACTGGATACCAAATGGTTTATCCACATATATGAATCAAGGGTTTTCTTTCCAAAGGATCTTAGGCAGATTAGTAGAGCAAAAATATTTTCCTCCCTGAGCACTGGACTAGGCTCTTTTCTGATGGGGCAGCTATATCATTCCAAGATACTCTTCTTGTCTCCCACATCAGGAGAGTGGCCCACAATTGGTGACAGGGCACCAGCACCATCTAAGTAGGTTTCCTTTGACAAGAAGAGTGCAATCAGACCTCTCTGTTTTCACACCATCATTCTCTGTGGGTACAGGGGACTAATTAGGATCACCAGCCCTTCAGTTGCTCTCATAAGGGTCCATGAAATGATAGACTTGCACCAATATAATCCCACTTACATCAGTGGATTTGTTTCCTGTTGCTGTCTCCAAGTGAGAGAACCATCAGCCACAAATGTCTTTGCCTTTTCCCTTTCTTCCAAACCAAGCAGTTGGCACCATGCCAATCCTTGAATGCATTTTTCTATCACTTATGCCATGGGGAGCTCAAGCCCACTGCCATTGTGTCCCTGAGCATACACTGGAAGCAAAGAGGGAGCTTGATAAATCAATTAAGCTACCTCTTTGCCCATCTGTCCCACCTCAGCATGCTCCTTGAGCTCAGACCCCTTAGCAGTCACACTTGAGGCCAGTTTCAGAAGTGGACAGCAACATCACCAGAGGAAGATCTTTAGATATCCTGAGGATTATTTCAGGCATTTCCAGTAGCCCTAATAGTAACTACTCATGGGACAGATTTTGTCAGGCCTTTCAGCCATTGTGCTGCTGGTGAAAGAGGCAGAGAAGGGAGCATGTATAAAACACCGAAATACTGCCCTAGCCCCATTGTAAGCACAATTGGACACATGCTTCAGTCTTTCTCTACCCTTTCAGAGGACCTGGCAATTAAATAAAGCCCTGGGTCTACTCTTTCCTCCTCCCTTTCTGCACTAGTCCAAGAAGCAAGTCAAGAAGAGGGGTGAAGGTGGGACTTGAAATGGGAGCAAACAGCTGAACCGGCAGCAATCCCTGCATGCCTACAACAGCTCTCCAGGGCTTCAGATCCTCAGCCTGCCCTTGCAGCAGTGCAGAGTGGGGTTGTGTGTTGCCCATGGGCCACTCATAATGCTCTTCTATATGCATCCCGCAGCAGCAACAGGGAAGCATAGAAAATTCCAGTGCAAACCTGTCCTGTTAGGCCAAAGCAATTACAAATCCTTATTATGTGTAAGTCTCCTTGAAAACTGAACTTAGCATTTTGTCTACTGTTAGTCTTATCCTCCTGCCCTGTGGGATCTTTTCCTTCCTCTGCTACAAAATTTTTTGGGAAACAGTTTTCTTGGAATTTCTTTGAACAATAGTGCACCAGCCAGTAGAGATGAGTGACGTCGTGTCAGGATGCTAAGTCTCTTAAATGGCAAATGACTTACAGGGAATAACCTATGAAAAGTACTGTCTTCTTTAATGTCTGAAAACATGGTTGGGTTCTGTCCTCCAATCTATAGGTTTATTCCCTCTATGTGTTCAGTCTTCTGATTATTTTATTAAAAACCATTTTGTTACTTCAGTTTTAATAATCCTGCACAACCTCAAGGGGAATGGTAAAAACAGCATTCCCTGTCTCCTCATATCAGCATGACAGTGAAAATCTATATAAAAATGCTGAATCTATAAAAGATTTTGGAAATGGAAATGCTATTTCCATTTCCACTGGTTTCAAGAGAGTTACATACAGATATTCCAGAAGAGGCAAATGGCCCAGTTGTTTTTATAATTAGTGTTGTCAGAGCCAGGAACAACTGCCTTCATTCTTATGGACAAAGCTAAATTTCCAGAACTGAAATTTTGAACATTTTCTTTTCTTCTTGATAAAATTAAGGTCATAAAAGTTAAATCATAATGTTTACAGCAATAGTTTAGTGTACCGGCCCTTGCAATGTAAAATTACTCCTGTAAGGACTCATTTCGGGGTATAGCATCAGTGCAAACTATTTTTACATGTTGCTATTTATAGGAATACAGTTCAGGTAGAATCTGGCTCTCACCAAAATTTTTATACCTACCTCATCCTTAAATATGAGTTCAAACTTCTAATAAGAAGATAATAATGGTTCAAAAGGCCATTATAGCATGAGTATGCATTTCACTAATATCTCAGTAACAGTTTAACACAGAGAAGCAAACACTGATTCACCTTGCTTGCAGCTAGTTCTACACAATTTTGTCATGTATTTGGAGCAGATTCACATAGCTTTTGGTTGGTTCACAGGTAGCCTGGCTGACTTCAGTCAGAAGTCAGCATGCTTGGTGTGTGTCAGTTTATAAGGAAAAAAAACAGATGAGGTTGATCCTGTATCTCAGATTAGAAATACTACAGGTTCACCAGAATTGGCCTGACAAGTGTTTAACAGCAATTACTCCTTTTTACTCTCTGCAGTACAAAGTTTCAACTGATTCTTTTTTTTTTTTAGTAGATAGGTTTTGTCCAAAATTACTCCTGATTTAACTGACCGTCACTTCAGGTCTGAGACAAAAAAAGTAAATTGAAAGTTACCCACTGAAAATTTGGTTAAAGGCTTCCTTCACATCAGACTTTGCTAGCCTTCAGGAACATTAATTTTGCCCATCTGTGAATTGGCACAGGAAACCCTGAGGGCAAACATTTTGCTTTTCTGTGTTGATAAGAGCATATTTGGCATACTGAAGTGGCAGGAGGGACATTGTAAGCACATGTAATCTTTTGTGTTGTAGGCCAGATTTTTTGTCCCTTAGTCAACCAGATACTTTGTTTAAGCAATTACTAATTCTATCTCTATGTCTGAGAAAACAAGAAGCATTTAATCTGACTTTACACAAACCAATAAAACTACACAGCTTACTATCTTAGATAGTGTATATTTAATTACTCAGTGACTTAAGTTACAAGCTTTAGCCACTGGTAATGGCATTGTCCCATGCACCTGGAATGATATGGTATGAGAGAGAGTCCTGCTGTGTAAGACACACCTTCCCTCTATATTAAATGTATCTGAACACAGTGGGACATCAGAAAAGGAGTTCTGTTCTCCGAAGATACTTCCCTTGGCATCACCCTTCTGCCAAACAGTGCTTCTGTGGAGTAGGTTTACCAAACACATGCAGCTTCAATAAAGAATAAGGGAAAGTAAACAAGTCTTACCAGTGCCAGCACAGGTACTGCAGAGCATCCCCTAATGCTTCTTCAGAAGCCAGAGGAGGGACAAGTGAGAGTCAGCTCTAAAGCAGCTCTCCTATCTCAGCTTTACAGCTCTGAAAAACTCTCACAGCTTTCCTTTTTCTAAAGGAGAGAGGACAAACATTTGCCTAACATGGACTGATATTTTCATAATCCCTTCCATTGATGCCCAACCTCCCTGATTTTCAAATATGCTTTGTCTACTCCGTGTCACGTAAGTGTTTTCTAGAACAGACATGTTCAGGAAGTTTTGTATTGTGGAGTTTTTTGTTCAAGTGATGTGAGAAGTTGATGTAGCACAGATTTTAGGGCCTCTGACAACTATTTTGAATGCTGCCATCCTGCTGATGGCAGCCACCCTCACTGTACACAGACATACATGAATGCAAAACACGCTAGGCAATCCTGCAGGGTAAGGCAGGCAGACTGGGAAGAGGTCCTACTGACATCCAAAACTGGATTGCCTAAGTCAGTTTATGCCATCTTCTACGGGTTTGAAGGATCAGATGTCTGCAAGAAGCCAGCCTATCCAATTGTCAGTCAGGTGCCCAGGGATGGTGGCAATCAGAGAGTTTATCAGAACAAATACTAATGCCTTCGTGACTCAGGGAAACAGCACAAAGTTCTCTCAAACATCAATCCCAATAATAAACAAGACTTTAAACAAAATTAGGTGGGCTAACAAAAAATAAACTCAGCACTGGAAAACTAATGAAAATTACACAGCCAAAGTCCAAAAAAACTGCTCTGGTCAGACTTGAAAAAAAACCTAACAGCCTGAAAAACAAATAATCCAAGCTCATAAAGCTGCTCTCAGCAAGCTGGACTCAGCCCTTCAGCAATAGATATTTTTTGTCAACTTTTCTGGGATAATATTTTAAATTTTCCTCCCCAATCTCCTGTTAAAAAAACCCTAAAACAATACAACAGCAACAACTCAGCTTCTTCCTCAGAGATTTAAAGCCACAAATGTCTTCTGTACAAATAAAAAGTTTGGTTGATGACCTGTGACACCGAAGGGAAATTATTCCTGTCAGAGCTACTTCTAAAATACTAGGCAAAAGAAAAAGAGAATATTTTTCAACAGAACAGCCATTAATAAGGAGCTATTTTCATGTGTGCATGTGTCTGCTCTTCTATGGGTGCATATGGGGAGTGTACTAAATTAGAAGAAAGTGCTGAAAGTATATTTTTCTAGCATTCTCTGTGAACTTAGTCAGAAACATGATAAAGAACAAATCTGGATGGCAAAAAAACTAATACAAGTTCTCTTGCAAACCAGGGCAAAAATATGTCAATCTGTGTTCTTGCCATGCCTTTTCTGCTACCTTTTTTGTCACACAGGACACTCCAAGTTGGAGTGCTAAAACCAATTTGTGAAAACAGCATACAGATGACAGGAATTTCCCTGTCCTGTGACAGCATTCTCCCTAGAGATATCTGGCTGGTTGGAAAGTTTCTGAAGAATTTTCTTTTCCCAGCAAAAAACAGGGTTATGTTGAAATTGCAAACCTTCTGAGACTAAAGCTTTCACAAACTGGGACTTTTTAATGTGCTTTTTCTTTTTTTTAATTGTCCTTAAATTAATGTCCATCTAGTATTTTCACATTGCATTTTACCACTCTGCTACTGTTACACCTGGCAAACATTGCTCAGCAAGTACAGGAAGTGGGTAAACCACCCCCTGCTCCACCACCACAACCATTTTTTCTTTATTACTTTCAGATCTTTATCAATTTAAAAAGTGGGCACATATTTTCATAGAAAATAGTGAGCCAGAAAATGGTAATGTGACTTTAGGAATCTAGGTGATTCCACAATTTAGATAATGTTTTCAAAACCGACATAATCTAGGGAATCTACAAGGCCATCATTTTCTATTTCTCCATAACTACATAAAAATTAACTCCAGTCCTTGCAAAGTTTGTTGGCTGTTACCATTCCCTAAGTACCATTCACAGGAGGAGATAGAAAATTACAAATTTTATAAACACAATTCAGATAATAAACCTTTTGGATCCTATGGAAAGATTAGAAACAATCTATTAGTAAGTGCAGAATGACCACTATCTTCCAAATCAGATCTATCTTCTGTACAGATGATTCTAGTATCACTTACATAATTTAATTTTATCCTTACAAGAATCTGTTCATTATAAGGAGAGGATGAATCCAGAATGGATGCCACAGGCAAAATGCTCTCTATAAGAACAAGTATATTGGGGTCACTGTCTTTTCTTTAGTTTTTCAGCGTTTGTGACATCCTTGGTAATATTTCTTGGGCATACATATTTCTGGTACTGAAGATAGGTGATAATCTTCTAACATACAGCAACTCTGAAATATTCCAATTCCTCTTAGAACATTACTGTAAAAACAATACTGAGGAAGTAGTACAACAGCATTTGGACATAAATGTTTATGAAAAGACCTGAATAATGATTATTTGAATAGATGTGCAAATTTCCACCAGCAGAGGTCATTTTCACTCTAGAATGAGTTAAGGAATTCACAAAAGGTTGTCTTTTTATCTAAGGGAATATCTTAAAACAGTCCCAGCCTCTGCAGTATTTATCATCAAAGCAGTCTTGGGTGGGATATCAGCAAAACCTCTGTTTTCACATTTCTTGTATATATGCAATTGGTAAATTTAAGTGACCCTACTGGTTTAAATATTTTTTCTTGAACATTTATATTTATTGGGAAAAAGCTTGCCTATGCAACAATAACACTTTCTATAAGTCTCAGTAAAAATACAGTGGGCAAATGGGAGCCACCTGTTCACCTGTGTTCTTGTTTTCTCATGTCTACCAGCATCAGCTGTGACTCCCTTCCCAGAAAGACAAATCCCAGCCTCATATAACTTCCCTGCTATCATGGCTGTCATTGAGGGGCATCTCTGACAAACAGACTGTTCACAAGGATATATATGCATATAATTTGTCTGAAGATCAAACTGTTAATTAACACATACCGACATTTGAGTTTGAGTAAGGTAGCTCCTTTTAGGTTTTTAGCTTTAACAACAGTAAGAGTTATTTAGAAAATTATCTGGAATTTTTTAAAAAAAAGTTAAAATTTAAGAATTATCTCTTAGGCACAACTATGAACAGGAATTTCCCTGTTCATAGTTGTGCCTAAGAGATAATTCTATGCCCTATGGCATGAACGTGAGAAAGCATTGAACTGTTGTACTATTAAAAATTAAAAATACAAATGAATGGAGATGGGTAGCAATGATTCAGGTAAGTACACATGTGTGGGAGGAGGGTTGATAGTAGCTATTCCTCATCTAATCATACTGGGAAACATATGCTGGTTATCAGGGAGCTCTGATTTTTTGATTGTCTTGCTAAGTTATGGGTGAAAAGATGCTTAGAGAAACATTTCCCTCTATGTTGTCAAACTGCCATTAAAATAAAAGCACTCACTGGCCAAACTCTACTATTTAGTTTTTCCCTTTACTGAAAAGACAATTTTCCAATATGGATATATTGTGCTATCTGCTGGTGAAATGCAGTCTAAAACCAGTACTGTTTAACTTTATTACAGTGCTTATCATCTGTAACATCACATGATTTTTTCCCACACCCCAGCAGAGGTGAGGATTCCATTGCACTAGACACTCTTTCTATAAGCACACACTGTCTTGTAAGTGTGTAATTTCTACATGAATTTAAATAATGCCTAGCAATGCAAGGAGCATAATTTTATACTTCATTTGTAGTTCTAGCACATTCTTCTCACAAGATACATCCTAAACTGAGAGATCAATTGTCCCTGTCTTTCACACTTGTGGACTTCCTAGAGACTAGATCATGTATATGAAACTACAGATACAGAATCGTAGAATCATTTAGGTTGATCACCTTTAAGATCATTGAGTCTAACTGTATTTATGTAGCTATGTAACATTTGACTTCATAGTAGTATAATGAAGTTAAAAACATCCTATAGAAAAAACACTATGGTATTTTTATTGTAGATCCAGCGTACATGTGGCTCTCCTGCACTTGAAAGAGACCAGCTGGATATGCTACCTTGTCTGTCTGGTGTTTTGAGAAGGCCAATATATGTTGGCCAGGAAAGAAATTCAGTTGCAAACTCGACTGTGGACAGGTGGTGTCCTGCACAAAAACACACTCAGCAAAGATAGGCTTGAGTTTGATTCAAAGCACCTGAAAGACAATGGTAAAACTATGATTGCACCAAGCAACAAGGACAGCAAGGGACAGATTTTGTTTATAAGTATTATAAAGTCAGTTACTGGGGACAACATAAAAGAGGGAGGAAAGGATGTGAAATATCCGTTCTAAGTCTAAAAACAATATCCCTATATCCCCTTGGTTTACATGAAGGACTGAAAGGGGAGTTGAAGGAGATTGATTACTTTGCCTGCTAATCAATGCCAAGATATCATTTTCTGTTCCTCCATTTCATAATTTTTATTTAATCTAATTGGGGTTTTGGTAAGATTGCCAGATGTCCCAGTTTCACTGGGACAATCCTGGTTTTTAAGGTACATCCTGTCTGCTCTTGAAAATAATTCTGTTCATTGCTGTCTTGTTGATTGTATACTTTTAGAGCACCCAGCCAACACAGGACTGCAGGAGAGAGGCTGATAAATTATTATAAAATTATAAAAAGCCGTACATATTCCCCCAATACTGAAAATTATTTCATTAGGAACTTTTTCACAAAATGTAAATGGTCACCATGACACACAAGAAATTAAGATTTCCCACCCTTAGTGCCACTGCTACTCAGAGATTGCCCCTTAATGTCCATACATTTCAAACTGGAAGCCATAGTCCTACCCTTTCTAGGGTGCCTGAGCTCAAATCACAGAGGGACCTCTGGACTTTTGGATGGTGCAGCCAATAAAGGACATCCTCTAAACAGTGTGGAAGGAGGACATTGCAGGAAAACCTCAAACCAAGAGCCAGGCTGCATGCAGGAACAGCGCAGATGAGCAGCAGTGAGACTGCTGCATCCCCCACCCAGGAAATCCCACAAGGGAAGGAGGTTACAGGTTGCTTAACCCAAAGTGTGTCCAAAAAAAAGTGGAAGCTCACTCCTAGAATTTGATCTCTATATCTACTATGTATTATTATGCATCTAGATCCCATTAATGTATTACTTTATAAAGTATGTATCACAATAGCTACTTCAGCTACTGAAGTCAGGGGAAATCTTTAAGAATCAAAGCTGTTCATTTAATGAGTTTGCAAAAGACGTCACAACATCTACATAGGTTGTGCTGAAGCTAAATGCATAAAAGTTCTTTAAGTTAAGCAGCATCTTTGCTCGATTTTTCTTCTCCAGCATGTGGGGACTTCGAAGGAGAAAAAAAACGTCTATAGTTTATTGCAGTATAAACAGATTTGTACTGAACATTAATCCAGTTATAAATAAGAAATGCAGCCCAGGTCCACAAACTAGCCTCTGGGCTGGCTGGCAGAGTTTTCAGCCAGTGGCAGCTCTCTGAAAATGCAAGCAGCTGGTTGGTTCAGAGTTTGGGAGCACACAGGCCAGACAATGGCTGTGTAGCACTGGGAGTTTTTGAATTGCCTGGAAAAGCTGTTGGAGGAGAATAAACAAGTGTGTTTGACTGAGAAACACCAGTGGTCTGTCATATGTTAAGTCTCAGAGATATGAACTCCACATAACAATAGATTACACCCATCCATCAATACAAAGAAATATTTTAACACTTTAAGGATTAGAAGTATGATATATATATTTCAGCTAGTATATATAAAGTACAGTTTGTACATTTATAAACAAAATTCAAACCTTCTTTTGCGAATAACAGCACAGAGGAGTAGAAAGTAACAGCACAGAGGAGAGAGGATTTACCTAGTGATAAGAGTTGAAAACAAGAATAGAATACTAGAAAAGTAAAAGTTGCTTACATAAAATCTAAATGGAAGATTATGATTATGTTCATGAAACTCAGATGCCTAGAATAGGACTCATTTGTCCAAATGACTGATATCAGTGGGAGCCACGTTCACCAAACTCACCAGACAGCAGGAGTGAGATGGGATGTATTCCACTCCTTTTTTTAGAGTTTAGAAAGCTGCTATATCTGCCCAATATATACTGAATGTAACAAAACAGAATATTAAGTACTAACAACATATTTACCTTAGAGCACAGCAGAATCATAAGGGAATAATACTGCCTGGAAACAGTAATTTACTTAAAATAGTAATAGTAAAACAGTAATTTACTTAAAATACTTATTTGGTACAGAAACCATTTTGAAGGGCTGGAGTACAGAAATGAGAGTATGATTCTCTGGCTTTCTTCTGGGATAAAAAATCTAGCACAAGAACAATATTCTTTTTTCACCTCTCTGCATTATGAACCTATGAGAAGGAACTCTAAAAATGTTCATCCTGACTTTCCAGCTCTGTCTACAACAGTCAGTTGTCTCACCAGTCAATACAGTTCTGCTTCCTCTTCCTCGTGATAAATGTCTTGCCTCCAAACACAAGCTCACTGGAGCAGAAAAATTGGGTTTTTTTCTTGCACTGCAAGGTTCAACTCACATGCAAGTACTTTGACAGCTATCCCCCATTCTGCTGCAAGGCTCCTCTAAGCACAGCCCATGACACCTCCACATCTCTTCCAATGCTGTAGTAGCCTGGCCTGGCCTCGTCTGAGATTGTTCACAGCTGGAGCAAATATTTCAATAAGTCATATAGCAATTCCAGAGGTAGCACTGTTGTTCCTAAAAGCAGGATTCATCACCCAGTGTGCAGTAAGCCAATCTCATTCATAGAGCTGAAGTATTTATTTATTTTTGGTCAATGATTGGTGCTAGATGGTGAATCCACAAAGACAGCAGATTGATTCTCAAAATTTTATGTATACAGTTTAGCAAATAAAGGAATCATGGTATGTTGGGAAGGAAGATGCAGGAAGGCTTTGCAGAGATGGTTTATTGGTGAAAGATTTTAAGAATGTAAAACCTGCAGAAGAGATAGAGCTAAAAGCAAAATTTGAGCTATAGAATGCGAAGCAGGAAGACGGTGATTAAGTTATCTGAAGACCAGGCCCCTGATGATTAAACAGTACTGCTCCTCAGACAAAGGGATAAGGGGTTGGGCCCTGCCAGGTGATAGGGAAAAAAGGTGGGTTTGCCAAGTTTTTAGTATGGTAATATAATAGTTCCTATAGGCTGCATGCAAATTCTGTAGGTTTTGTACCCTGTACTAGTTGGTTGATGCTAACCAGAGTATTCAGCATAGAAGGGGATAAATGGGATTGTAACAGGAAGTTCACTTTTTTAGGACCATGCTCCAGCCAGAGCTGGTCAGGTTGGCTGTCCCCACGAGCAATAAACCATGTGTCCAAAAAGCATCCCTGTCTCCAGAAATCTCTCGTCGAACCCCTGATAGCACCCAGCCTTTTCCAATAATGGTATACCAGCTGCAAGTTACCTAACTCCCTTGTTAATTAGTATTCTTCCTTCTATTGGTTAAATGATTCGCTTGCTTCTCATTCTTATTACCCTCCTTCATCAGTCATTCTCTGATGTGTCCGATGAGTCCGTGGGTTTCTTGAGTCAGTGGTCACAATCTCACCCTGCTGGAATTACCTTTTTACTAGCTGGGACTGATTTCAGCACACTCACTGAGTTGGCTTTGTTACTTTTTTCTTATCTCTGCCAAATGTCTTTGAGGTCTGTCCACTATCATAGCATATTTTTTCCCCTAGAGTCTGCTGTAAAGCCCTAGACCTAAACAAACTAAGCGATTAATCCAGTTATAATATACAATCTTTTCCCCCTGCTGTGAAGCTATGAGGCCTAATTTTTGATTCACTGGTAAGTCAAGACCCTGTCTCAAAACGCCATTTACTTTCTTTGTAGCTGTCTGGGTACATTATTAACCACCTCTGATTCTTGAGATATCAGCAGTGCCACCATTTACACAAAAGATTTACAGAAACCCTCTGTCTGCTGCATCCTATGTCTATGTAAGGATGCCAGCAGTTTTTCATTTGGCATTTGTTCTATCTGGGTTTAAAAGTCTCTAAAGTTACAAAGATGCACAGATACAATTCTAGGTACATGGAGTGGAGCAGCACAAACAAAATTTCTTTTAATTTTTCACGTCTCCACATGGTTGTTTTGTTGCTTTCATCAAAGATATGAAAGACACTTTCACTCAGTAAACAATCTTTAGTGTCATTCATAAGTGGTTAAATTATCTGCAAATAAAAAACCTACACCTGGTGTCTATATAAAGCTATTCTGGTTTTGGTGTCCTTCAGACCTGTCTTTTCCTACTGGGTGAAATACACATTTTTGTCCCAGTATCTGCCTGCTGAAGAGTAGTAGATAAGTTTGGATAAATCTTATAGTCCAGGTATAGTGAATCTGCCACTTCCAGGATGTGTACCTGTAAGAGACAGTCCGAAGACCCCTCATCTGCCTCATGATCATCGCCAAAGACAGAGACTGAAACCCTGAAAACCTCAAAAGGACTTTGCACAGGAATCCTGGCCTGGCTGAGGTGGGATGTTTGCCAAGCATTGCCTGCAGGTGTGCCCGCTGGGAACTGGTACGCTTTCCTGAGGACAATGAGTGCTTGTCACGGTGGACTGCGTCGTTCTTGTTGCCAAAGCGAAAAGGAACAACTTGTCCTGTGCACCTACCCTGTACACCTGTCCTGTACACATTCCTATTCCTGTTTTCCAGAGCAATCAGCCTCATAACAATGGTTGCACATTTCCCCACCTCTTGGCCAGTTGCCCCTCGCTTTTGCGAAGGACTATAAAGTAAAGGGACTTTCTAAATTAACTGAGTTTGAGATCTCTCCACGGACAGAAGACAGATCTATTGGCAGAGGACCACGAGGATCTCGTCTCATCTGTTTGTTGTTGGCACTCAATAAAGGTGCATTGTTTTGATAAAAACTGAATTCCCCTGCTGTGACTTTTGCACTCTGAGATCGATAAACGAACCACCACGACCGCCGCTTGTGTTAGCGGATCGTGACAGTACCACATACATTCTTGCGATTTTTACCAGAGACTGTCTGTGTAGATGCAATGTATCTGAAGTCCTCCCAGTACTGTCCACTTCCTTCACAGCACATGTGCAAGTATTTCTGTCAAGAAAACATTCTAGACTTACTGTTCTTATAAAACAAAGTTCCCACAGTTTGATGCCTGTGAACTATGCCTCACGTCAGTTCAGGACTTCACTCCATGGTCAGACATGGTGATTTAAATGCCAGAGGAAATGCATTTTTTGTATCAGAACTTTTGTCATTGCTTAGTCCAATCTGGATACAGAGAGATCAAGCAAAGTGTGAACATTCATTAATTTCAGAGACCAAAGAGCGTAAACTCTGTAGATCTCTAGACCACAAACTGTTCCAAAAGACCAGTGCATCATTAGAGTATTTATGTTCTACAAGTGAGTTAAAAAGTAATCAAGATAGAACCAAAGACAAATCTGCCTGCAGGACGAATTAATTCAGAAAAGGAATAACAATACTTGTAAATAAGAAATAACATAAAATTTTATTTAAATGTGAAACAAATCAGATCACATAGCTTTGGGAAAGTAGAAAACAATCAAATATGAAATTTTACCTTTCTTACCCTAATTTTCTCTAATTGTGATCAAGACAGGAAGTACCAACATATACAAAAGAAGAAAACATTATTAAAAGTGTTCTTGTCGTGACAGACATTGTGAAACTCCTCATTAAATACACAAAACTACTCTAAATATGTGTGTGTTTTATGTGTTTGATATACAGTCTTTTATTTCTCTGACAAGATGAAACAAATAAATAAAGAGAGAATGAAGCGTTGTCTAAAGTCCTATATTGCACATCTGGTACTACAGAAGCCTTATAGGCATGGGTTTTGACAGACCCTGGTGTCAGGCCTGGATCCTAGTGCAGCACAGCAGAGAAAAGGGAGATATCGTGACCATTACCTCAGCCTGGAGCTCCTGCTTGCTTGCAACACCCAAATTATTCAGTAAAAACAGGGTAAAAACACAAAGCAGACTTACTCTCCCTTGCTTTCTAAGAAATGCTAATGATGAAAAGGTTCCTGGCCTCACAGACTTTTTACTCTCAGGGAAGCACAGGAGCCCACTAAAAGAGTTCTCTCAGTTTGCCTTGAGGCAGGTCAACCTTTCTGTTTGGCTCCTATGCTCTGGCATGGTCTCACATGGCTTTGAGGCTCTTCCACTTCTTGACCCCTGCTCTTTGCTCTTGCTATAAGGGAAAAAAAAATCACTGGTTGATTACTCATGACTTTTTCTTCTTTTACAAAACACCCTCAGCTGGGAGTATGAGCACAAAAGATACATGAAAACTGCCCCCAAACATTTGCTGGGAAGATACTAACCTAAATCCACCTTAATCAGTTTCCTGCTTGGTTTTCCAGTATGCCCGTGCTCAGCAAAGGTAATGTCTTCGTGCAAGGAAACTTTATGCCTCAGCAGAATGGTACCCTATTGTCTTGGTTTGAAAGACAGGTGTCTGCCAAGGAAGGTGGAAACCTCCTTTGGAATGGAGAATACGACCCCCTTCCCTCTGAACTCTTCCCGCTCTTTAATTTCCCCTTCGGTGCAGTTACGGTCACAGCCAGCAGGGGCGCTGGTGGCTCCTGGCCAGGCAGGGCAGGTGCGATGATTCCTCCGCAGCTGCAGGGGGCGCTGTGGCGTGAGCTCAGACACCACGCGGTAATGGCGGCTTGGCCGAGAGCCAAGTCACAGGCAGCAGCTGGTTGGGATTGCTGAGCTACCACACAGGGGTGGCCCATAGCGGGACACCCTCCCTTCCTCCCCAGAAATGTCTGGGAAACCAAAAAAGGTAATTAAGCAGACTTGCAATGTGGGAAAATCACCACAGACCGGGATCTCAGAGTCCAACACACAGGAGTGGCTGTGGCAACACGTTGCGGGCAGAGGGTCCGGCGGGAGCTGATCCCGATGTTTCGGCACCACATGCACAGGTTCTGAGCTCCGAGTGGTCAGGCAGCAGGGAAAACAGCAAACAGCTCCTTCCTCCCCCAAACCCAGAAACTGGACCGACCAAAAACCCAGCCCCAAACCTCCGGAACAACCCCCTCACCTTTTCTCTCTCATTATTCACTTGCAACCCACTCCCAGTCAGGGCCATTTCAATGGAATGTTGTGACACCCAGCTACATCTTTTGTTTTCTTAAGTATTGGTAGTTATTGTTTCCTAGCAACATATGGAACAAAATTCAATGACAGAAAGAAACAAAAGGAAAAAATCCTAACCCCCCAACATCTATTTTATCTCACAGATAAGATTACATATTGTATTTTTCAAAATTGTTATTTAAAGTTATGAGAAACGACGCATCACTTTTTAAAATTTTCAAAGGTTTATTGAAGCACAACAAGGGACTGAATAAGGAAATAGGGACAGCACTGGGTGCTTAGCTGCAGCCAGAGGCACACTGCCCACACCCATAACAATCCTTGTATACGCTGTTGACAAGCCAACCCCTGGTAAGACAACTCTCCCCCCACTTGTGCATATGTCACTCTTCCAAACCAATTCCTCCTTCGTCCCGCCTCTCGGAGTCTGTGCAATCCTTTGTGCTTCGGCTCTCCCAGTGGTTGAAGATCAACTTTCAACATTACAAAACTCAGATAAAAAACACCAGATCTTAAGAGAACTTCTTTCAACCTTATAACACACATTTAACATTTGCATAAGCCAACATCACACTATCCATTTATTTCAAAGTGATTGCACAGCAGCTTCGTGCCTGCTTTGAGCCTATCCTTCTTTAGGGCAAATTTGGGAGAAAACTTCCAAAGGGGTTCCTCTAGAAAGCAGATTCAAGCAGCCCCTCCCCCAGCTGGTTCAGGAAAATATTTCCTTGGAGAAAAGGGGAAAAAAGCTGTTTATTTAGCAGGCAAAGCATTCACCAGCACAAAAAATGAACAATATTAAACAATATAACTTCTTGCCGCTCCAAAGAGATGACAAACTCAGGAAGTCCCCTTGGTGGCCTGTAGCTCGGCTCACTCAGTCTCTTATCAGTCCCTCTGGTGCTGGGAAATGCCGCAGCCCAGACCAGGCCCCAGTGGCCACAGGTGTGAGCTCCTGGTGTTCTTCTGGGTTTTCAGTCCAGAACAGGTTCAAACAGTTCCAAGAAAAAGAAAAAGCACAGTCCAGGAAACTTCTCTGTCTCAGCTGGCTAAAAGCTGTCCCGCCATCTGTCCATGCTGCAGACAGCACAGTCCAGGAGAAGAGTGCAGGGGAGCAAGTGCAGTTTCTGATAATGAACTCCGCGCTGCTTCTCTGCCTGCTTTGCTCTCAGAACCATGCAAAACTTACTTCTGGGCTAAACAGACAAATGGGGATACGAGCATCATAATATCACCCTGGGACAGTGCCTCACTGGCAGACAGGATAATTCCTAGTCCTAAATGTAAAACAACTGTCCTGTGTTTTAATTTGAAAAGCCTAGAGAGACAGTGAAGTGTTAGAACCTGCATGCATAGTTAGACTCGCTGGCACCTATTTGCTAGAGAAATTGGATGAAAAATCTTTATCCAAAGTTAACCTATCTACTTGAAGGGTATATGTAGATTATGTATAAACCTTGGCCAGTTGTACTTCTTTCTGCTATTGTTTTAATACACATCACCTCCATGATAACATTTCTAAGTCTCCACAACCTCTAAAAGATTTATCTTTGTGCACTATATTTTTCTTACACAGTTGGTCAGCAACGTCTCAGAGCAGATAAATTGCATGCTTCAGACCACCTGAGAAGTCTGGAGCAAGGCAAGACTTTGCACATCATCATTCTCAGGCCCCTCATCTGCCTGTTTTCAGAGAATCAGAAATAAAACATATACAAAGAGCAAATTGCCTGGAGCAATACCACCCCAATGACAAATATTTACATGAATAGTTTTGCATAACATATTCCTATTCTGGCAGGATATTTCACCCTTTCAGCTCCTCTCTGCTTCAGGTTAAGAATACTTGAAATTGCCAAAACTTTGGAGCCTTTCTGTCTACAAAGTAGATTGTGCATGTATCACCAGGTGCTGCTGACAGTACAGGAGCACCCTCATCCTTGCTGTGGCAGATGAGGCTGTTTACTCTTTGGTTTCACATATGTAAACCACTTGCTTACTACAAAGTGGATGTATTTTCTCCAATGCAAATAAAATCATTTCAACTTCTGCCTATGACTTCACAGATTTGAAAAATCAAAGTGACCCATTAAGGAAACTAAATTATCTTTAAAAAGCTAATCTGATCAGCTCTGTTTTCCTGGAATTTAAGGAAGGGAGGTAAACAACAGAATTCTCTTTTCTAGCTATGACATGAAAGTATATGAAATGAGAGAAACTAAAATAGTTGCCAATTCCCACAAGAAGAAACGTAAGAAGAGTGTCAGATAACAAATGTGTTGCTTCAGGAGGACAAAAGGTTTATGTTTCTGTGCTTGACAAAACTGTCTCTACCTGTACAGATTTCCATTTGTGTCATCCACATTAAGAAGAGCATTACTTACTATTATTACATTACTTATTAGATTAATTACTGAGGGCTACATAGTAGTCAGTGACACCACTGTCTAAACATATTCAGTGTGGAGTATGACATTTAAATCAGGGAGGAAAGAACCTGTAAGACTTTGAGGGCTGCAAATCTTTCCAGATATTTTGGAAATACCCATATTTCCAAATATAGGTTTTCTCAGTTTTCCTCATATGTCATACCATCACATTCTTCCTAACAGAAAGTCCAGTTGCAGCCCAGTTACCTCTGTAGTAGGAGTAGCAAGGGACTAACTCATTGCAACTGTTTTTATCTAGTGCAAGCAATGGTCCAAAACACTTTAGCAAGGTTCCTGAGTGTGTGGTATCAAGGCATTTCAGAATGAAGATGCTTCAGTTGAATATTAAAAATGAACCTGCAATATTTTAATAGCTCTCCTGCTTTCTTAAATTTTCCTATGTATTATTTGATTTCTATAATGGAAAAAAAAAAAAGTCTCAGTAAAATAATACAGTTTGGCATAATCAAGGCAATTTTGCTTTGACTTCCTTTATTTTTCTGTCTTGTTTTTAGAGTTCAAAAAACTCCAGCCAAACCTATCATTTTTGCTCCAATCAAAAAAATCCTGCTTATAAAAAGGCATTTTTAAGAAGAGGCCTCTGTCAGCCTTTACACAGATATAAGATCACTGCATTGTACACAGCTCTGCCCCTTAAATTTTCAACTTGTAAAAATCTGCTGAAAACAGAGGTCAGAACCACTGATGAAGGGAGCAGCTTGTTTAACAATAACAGGGTGTGGGACTAGCAAAGTGCTTATCATTTTTGACAATGACAGTATACTTTTTTTAGTAGCCATTAATGCAACCTTTGCAGGTAAAGCAGAATATCCTGTCAACAATTACAATTCTGTTAGCATAAAATACCATCATCTACCCTTAGTTCCCATACATCACTCCTTGCCATGCCTATGCGTGGTGACTACACCTCTCCTAATAAAATAACTGGCACTGACCAACTCATCAATATTCACTGACACTGTCAGCCAGTTTTCTCTGCTGAGAGACAAATAGTTGGAGACAGCAGCACTTGGGAAGGAACAGACAATGAGGATTATGCATTAGCTATTCAACTCCAAGCAGCCTTCCCTCAAACAAGTGAGGATGTAAACACATACTTCAGAGTTGCCATCTTGTAAATAAGGTGCTGCTGCAAATTCAAGATAGATTCAAGTTTTGAAGATAAAGGAAGACCTGGCCCCAAACAAGACCAATTGCTAGCTGAAGTAATCTAGCTGCAAACACCACACACCTGTTTGCGACCTTGATTCCTCTGAACAAAAACAAGTCAGGCTGCAGCCTGAGCTCAGTGACCTTGCGAGCTAAACCCCACATATGAACATGAGTGCAACATCAGCTGTCCAGGAAGTCCTTCAGGCTCAATTTAAATTTTATCACAGCCATGATTTAAAAACATCATTTGCTTTAATCAGTATAATTGTCAGAGTGCAAGTGCACAGCCAGGGGTGAGTAATACTGGTGTGAAAAACACCGTGTAGAAGATGGAAAATCTTCTAAGTATTCCAAAAAACTTTGCTGACACTAGCCAATGCCTAGGTGCTGCATTTTTCTTTTTGCAACAAATTTTCTTCCTAGTCTTTGCAGCTGTTTTTAATGTTTTTCCATGAAAGAAGAAGACCCAAGTCAATGTTTTGAATCATGAAGCCCAGTTTCAGGACTTATATAAAAAGGTACCACTGATACTAACATAGTTGTTTCTGGTTTTCCCAGTTATGAATATGTATAAACACAAAAGAATTTATATTCTGGAGCCGTTTTCCTTTCCTTTTTGCACAGCCATTAATACATTTTTTCTATTATTCTTTTTTGTTGTTTTGTTTTGTTTTATTTTGTTTTTGGGAGGGTTTTTTTGCTTTGTTTTTTGTTTCATAGCTGCCAAGTCTTGCACAGTTCTATGTGTGAATTTATGTAAATTTCAGAATGTGCTAATTCACATATTTGCAAATTGGCAAGTGATTGGCAAACATGTAAATGAGCTCATTTAGCCGTTTTCCTCTTTCTCTAAAAAAAGAGGAAAACTTCCCCAAGTGATGGCAATGAGGAGAATGTAAAGCAACTGCGCAGGTCTTGTAGTGGTTTGGCTTAGTGTAACCACGTGCCCTGAGTATGGGAAGAATGCTAAGAAACAGCATAGGCTGCTAATGCACTAAAAAGATCTCCAGATGTGGTAGGAAGGCATCAGGGGAGTACTTAGGACAGCTGCAGATGTATCAGCAGTAAATGGGTGTGGTTGTGATCATGTTTAGAGTGAGATGTCTGAGGGTGCAGGGCAATTCTGGCTGTGAGGGGAGCTAAAGAGCTGCTTTCATTGCAAGGGGGCAGCAGTTTGGAATACACTTGAGGACCCCAGATGAGGAAAAGATGGTCTGACAGGGGAAGGGTATGGATCAGGATAAAAGTCACCTCTTGGTTCTTATGGTAGAGCCTAAGATTTTGCTCTAAGATGGGTAAGCAGGAAATGAAATAGGAGTGGATATGTCTTAGCACTGAGGCTCCCACTTGGCTGGTGTTGCTCTGAACTATGTAGTTCCTGTGGCACCCATATCTCAAGAGCTCCTGGCAGTAGCTCCTACAACCTGCAAACTGCAGGTCACAGTGAGGGTATGACATAGCTGCTACATGGAGGCGAGCCATTCCAAATGTTTGGTGGTAGACAACCACCTTAATTTTCCCTCTTACCAATTTTACTTCCAGAATAATATTTTTATTCACTGGCTTACCATGCTTTTACATGAAGGGTAATGTCTCATGGAGAAAATGCTACTCTCCAGTTTTTCCACTAGTCACAGCAGCGAAAAGCTGGGTGCAAAATGTGTGCTGCTTAACTAAGTTATACCAGCATTTCCAAGGTTTAGGGCAACTTCTGATCTCCCTCTATTTGCCTGAGCCAGAAGACACTTGAAGCCCTTGAACATTATCTGCTAAATCATGCTTTATACATTAAGAAGTTCCCAGTGATTGCTAATTCCAGCCAGCACCAGTTGTGTCACTTTATGTTAAAACTAGCATGTTTGTAGAAAGTTATATCACATCTAAAAGTGAGATGCCTGGTAATTTTGGGTGACAAATTCACCAGAGAGAAGTAAAAGGTTAAACAAACCAGAATCAAGAAATCAAAAAAGAAAAAAAAAAGTGCCAGAGAAAGTGTACAGTTTTCTTCAAATAATCTAGGGCAGCTTGCCCTAGAATTACCTAAATTAGCTTCATTACCTTCTTTCATATGGAAATATTGTATGAACAATAATCTTTCTGTGGCACTCAGGTAGTTAAATCCACACAATTTGCTTTTTGAAGCTTGGATTTCGCTGACTTTATTTCAAGCAATCAAAAGTATCTAATTTGCATTCACATTCACATTAGTGGTCCATATGTTAGCCCTGTTTAAAAGCTATATGCTGCATTCATTATGAAATACTTGGCTTCCTAGCTTTATCCTTTTGCTTTGAAATTATTATCATAATACAACTCTTCTTTTTAGGCTAATTTCACATAAAAGGAATTTTGTGTGATTTGGTTCTTTTTCAAAGTCTTCCAAGAGAAGGGCTTTTAAAATTTTGTTTACAGTGTTATATGGGAACTTGTAAATTGGCAAAATATCTCTCTGCCATCATTTAACACAGCCATGTATTATTCCTCCTACCTAAAATTTCATTAAAATATCAGGAGTTCAGTTGATCTCCAGATAAGATTTCAGACCACATGCAACATCATTAATGCCCTTCACAGTTTATCATACTATTCACTTTCATAATGACAAAACTTAGCTTCATTACATTATTGTTCTTCTTTTTCATCATAGAGCACAGAGTAAGGCATTTGCTTTTTAAGGAGTTCGTAATCCAAATGCAATAGAAGTAAACTCACAGAACTAAAAACCTGAATCATTATCAGATTAAATATCCTGCCTATGGTCACATAAAGACTGACAGACACAACAATTAAATCAAAGTCTTCCAGGATGTCCTGCTCTGCCTAGGATAGAAAACCACCTACCATAAACTCTTATCTGTCTCATCAGGTCATTACTTTTCAGGACTTGCTATCATGCATCCATTAATACCATCACCAAAATTTTTCTTCTAGAATAATATTTTTATTCACTGGCTTAAATATTGAACATCTAATGCTCATGGTTTGAGATACAAACCCTACTTCTTCCCATAGAAAATACTGATAGCTGATTTCTCCTTGGTGACTGATCCTCATACCCCTGAAAACTTGAAAGATAAACTCCTTTCTCACCTGCATGTTCACTGTGGCTTCTGACGTTTGGAAAATCCTTTTCCCCTTCCTCCAGAGAGCCTTTGGAAGCTCTCTTGACATCCTAGAAGGTGAGAAATAATGAGTTTTCTGCTACAAAATGAACATCACAAAAGAGTACCTGATGAGTATGAGACAAACAATCTGAAGTAAACACCCCAAAAGAAAAACAAAAGAACAACAACAAAACTCCATTAAAAAGCTAGAAATCATTAAAAAATTGTATCCTTCATTGGTCTTAAATCTTTGCATGAAATCTGCTTAAGAAAGAGTTTATTGGATGGGTGAGAGAGAAGCAGAAGGTTGATCAAACATACTGTTTCTGAGGCAGGGAGTTTAAAATTATTGTTTCTCAAACTCTTGCTTGAGTCAGTCTCAACCTGACACCATTAACAAATTTACATTGTACTCCTGAGAATGAATTGTTGTTAATGGTCAAACTCTTTTACAATTACTTCCCAAGTACAAGGACTACATCTTTCATAATAACAGTTGCATATGGGA
The DNA here is from genome assembly GCA_013396995.1 of Dicaeum eximium. Lineage (NCBI taxonomy): Eukaryota > Metazoa > Chordata > Aves > Passeriformes > Dicaeidae > Dicaeum > Dicaeum eximium. The sequence continues at coordinate 67,484 of VWZP01000609.1, forward strand.
GGAGCATGAAGAGAAGCCATGACGGCACCCATCATGAAATCAGAAATTCAAGGAATAGTCTTCAAATCCCACTGGTTATGGAGAAATTTGAGAAGAGACCTTGAGNATATGGAATATAAAATAACAAATTATGAAATTTGTGGTACATAAAGGATTAGAAAATCACCACAGAGCATTTCTGTTCATTGTGGGCACATCTCTGGCATGTAACTATCTGAAATAAAGAGGAAATACTGCTTTTTATCAGTAGACTACTTATTTTATTTGGTGCTTTTTTTTTTTTTTT
>VWZP01000609.1:67805-126197 GCA_013396995.1 Dicaeum eximium
TTTTTGAGGAATTGAGGTCTTTACAATGCCTGAATAGTACAATAGTACGGGATAAATTATAGCCCACTTTCTAGAGGTCTCTGACCTAGATAATCACAAATAATTATCAACTCAAAACATTTGAGGTTTTCAACAGTTCTTTTCATGGTATTAGGTTTAAGCACATCATGCTAAGTTTTAAGTCAAGTAAAAAAAAATCTTGATGAACTCAATGCGCATAATAAATTGACTGATCTTTTCATAAGTGCAAGAAAATTTAGGTCGGTACATAGTACTCACAATACATTGAATAACCCCCTCCTCCAAAAGCCCAACAGTTTAGAGAGCATAGGCAGAAAGCCAAAACAACACCGATTCAGTACAGTCCAGTTGCTATTGTGAGTCTATTAGTCCAGTTTTCTGGACAGGTATAAGTGAAACCTGGTAAAAAAAAATCAATGAGGCTGAATATTTGCTATGGGTAAAGTCATGCTTTTCTCTTAGCATGTTCTTGAAACTCATATGAAATAAAAAATGAAATAAAAAATGAAACCTTAGTGTTTGGGTGTGGGGGGGAGTAGAACAGAAAGCCAAAACCTTCTTTCTTTCACTCTATGTCATTTATTGGCTCTATTCAATTGTCTTAGGCAGAGGTAATGTCAATGTACAGGTAGGAAAAAAAAGAGTATTTAAGTTAGGGGAACCACTCAAGGTAAAAAAAAAAAAAAGTAATTCAGAGTAATTCATAGGTGTTTTGGGGGAGGGGGGAGAAAGATAAGCATATGGAAATGAGCATGTAAATGAATCTTCACTAATACTGAAGTCATGTCCAGATCCAAACTTTCAGTGTTTCATTTGTTTGGCAACTGAGTTATCTCAGCTACAGACGTCAGACCAGCTCTGGCCATAAAAACCTGAAAATAACTTCCAAAAAATCCATATTTAGCCTTCCATGAGCCTTGAAAAAATTAATACAATTCTTTTAATTCTATGCCTTGTGTGCACATACTGGTTTACTCCTTTGAAGTGTAAATAGTAATGCTTCTGTTTTTTTCCACTCTGGGGTATTTCCAGTTATGAAGAAATAAAAAAGAACAGATTATTGGCAAAAATGGTGTTAGCATGAAAGTAAGGTGAATGCTCCAAGTTTGGACTGTCTAAAAGGAATTCCCACATTGCTGTTTTCTTGCCATTTTAAGCCACTAAATTGTGATCACAGTTATTAGGACCCAACTATGTTGGTAAACTGCTTTGGATAGTCCAGAGTTTTCTGTGATTGACTGAGTATCCTCTTTACCTTGAAAAATCTGATTCTTTATTAATGTCATAGTTTGAGATGGGAAGTATTTCAGGCAAGTGATGTAAAACTACAACAATTGTTCATTTTCTGTATCACATATGCTATCCTCTACTGCCTTGAGATACATTTCATTAAAACAACACAAACATCTACATCTGCTTTGGGAGTAATGTAAAGGGCATACATAAATTAGAACCTTCTCCATTCACAGCCCTTAAACTAGGATTTTGCTGCTTTCTTCCATACTTCCCTCATCAGAAGATAACAGAGCAGATATTTCAGAAGATAACAGCACTATCAACACCTATCCCCCATTCTGTTCTCATATCTTACTATGTATATGATTGTCCACTGCTCAATGAACACATCAGATGAATCACTTTGTTGACAGGTAATAAATATGTTGTTTAGGAGTGTTAATGATTACAAAGGTCTAGTCCTGCTGCTGTTGCTAGCAATCTCTTTGCAATGAGGCAGAGCTAAAACTGACTGTGAAATGATAGATTATGTGGCAGATACTGCATTTTCTACTAGGAATTCCATATAGTTTAATACTTTCAGGTCTCAAATGTTCTCCCCATTTCTCTTCTACTCAGTGTGGAGAGTGGGAAGCATGCTGTGATCTCATTGAAAGTACATAACCATAAATACATAGACAAATCTGGCCCATAGGTTTTAAATGCTATCTTTATAGTATGGGAGAGCTAGTTCCACATTTAAATGGTTCCTTTCTCCATAAAGCAATGAGACAAAAAATAAAGGCACGTAAATATATGTACTACTACATGACATGAGAATTTACCTGAAGTAGTGCTTTAATGCAGAGCTAAACTACACTCCAGCATGGTACTCAGCAGCATCAGTGTGCATGGAGCACACATAAGCTCTGATCTAGCATAACTCTTTCATATAGGCACAGAGCACAGCAAATACAGATCTGTAGTTAAACTCTTTTTTCAGGAGTGGCTAAGCATTATGGCATGTATACACATTTTCCACTGGAACTATGTACCTGGAATGAGTCTTCTGATTACCTGGAATGATTCTTCTGTGGCTGTTGACAACTTTTGAACCAGTTTAAGCCACCAAATCAAACAGGCATTGTTACAAAGCTGTACTGTGGAACCTTATCACAGCATACATATGGTCTGCATGCCTCACAAGAAGAGGAGGGGCTTGGCTACAGGGAGCCAGTCCCTGATATGAACACAAGCAGGTAGATATTGGTCAATAGCTGGGTGGTAACCAATCAGAGTCGAACATGGAGTATTTTGAGTAGCCTATAAAAAGAGCTGGGTACACAAATAAACTCTCTCTGCTGGATGAAAACCCTGATGTGTGTAATCTCTCTATCTCCAACGCACCGCGACAGAACCTGTGATCCTGTCAGCCACTATAACAGGTATCAGAAGAGGAAATGTATCTACTGGTGACTAGCTAGGTCAAATGAAGCCAAGCAACTCAAAATAGCTTTCAGTGTGCACCAATTCCAAGACTAAGGAGATTCAAAATTTGCTTTAAATCAGCTTCACATCCTCATCTTTCTTGAGCTTGAACTCTTTTAGACAAAGTGCAGGGAGTCTGGATTCTGATGCCAACAGAGGCCTAATGTCAGAGTTGAGAGTAAATTCATCACAGTAGTGGGTGCTTTGGATGAGACAGCTGATTTCCTGACAGACCTGCAGTTGTGGTAAACTGTGTCAGATGGAAAATGTCCCTTAGGAATTCTCCACTAGTCACAATGTGTCCCAAGGCCCTCCCTTACCAAGCACCCTCCATCTACATCACCTTTCTTAGAGAAGAGCCTAGGAGACCTCTGAAGGATTTCTGTGACCAGAGTCACAGTTCAAGCAGCTGGGACTAGGTGTTTTTTATGGGACAGGAAAGGTGTAAAGTGGGGTGAAGAATGTAAAGTCTTGACTCTTAATTTTGTAGATCCTCACTTGGTATTTTAACAACGTACATAGATTTGGATCCTTTAGGTATTTATAGCATAAAATAATTCTGTCATCACATCAACTTGTATAATAGATGTGTATTATAACAGACAATCCTCAGCTCAAATTCACATAAATAAACATTGACTTAATATAAATTTTTCTCTTACCATATCAGAACATTGTGTAGTTAAATCATCTCACTGGTTGTGTGTACAGATGGCTTAATTTTCTGTAATACTCACTAAAGCTCAATTGATTTAGAGGGGACTACGAATCTATTTAAAGTTAAACCCACAATGGATAAATTCTTATCTCGAAAAGGATTTGTCTCTTTAATAGACTGCCATTTCTTAAATATTTGGAGAGATCAAAAGAATTTTTCATTTAGAATTGCTAGTCACTTTAAAAAAAACCAAACAGCTTAATAAAAAATAATCTCAACCCTGCGGCCATAAAGAAGTAAGGCTACCATATGATCATATGTTCATATGCTCTCTACCACTTGGTAATCTTTCACTGTGAAACATTTCTTTTAGACAGAACCCAGCACTGAGAGTAAAACCAAAGTTTAGTCTTCTTTCCAACACTGCTGTATATTTCTACACTTCCATATTACACTAGAAGAAAGAAAAAGAAAGGAAAATGTCAGTTCTCGCCTTGTGGGGAATCAGTTTGGCTAGCTCTGGACCCCAGCGACACCGACCAGGACAAAAGCAAAAGATGAGAGGTGCTCTTTATGCTTGGGACCAAAGTCCCACAGTTTTAATGCAGAACAACTCCAGGAGAGGAAAGAGATTGGGCACCTCATGGTGGGAGATTTTAAACCTGGGGGGAGGGGGATGGAGGAAAGGAACTACAGCCAATGGGATACAAACCAAACCATGTGATACAAAACAAACCACTCAGTGCAAAATAATCACTGAATAAACTAACTACTCAGTGCAATACAACAGGAAAAATAATATATAACCAACTGAAGTGAATTACAAGACAACATGTTGCATGAAAGTTTACAGCTTTCTCATGAAGTGAAATTTAACATCTCCAGAACCTGTGCACTGAGTTAATTTTCTATTTTTATTGTTTTTCAGCCTTAAAAAAGTGCCAGTTAAGTGAAAATAAGATGTTGTGCAGTTGGCTTCTATAATTACTAGCAATACTTTATGGTAAGTTCAAGCAAATAGAGGCTGTTCAGGAGTTTGGCTTTTGTTTTGTGTCCTCTTTTTTGTTTTTCTTTTTTTTTCCAGAGTAGTAGTTTCTCCAGAGTAGTAGAAACAATTATCATGGTAGTGCTTCCCAGCAAAGAAAAATATAGCCTGCAGCCATCCTATATTTAATTTTCAGTCTAGTAGTTTTAAAGAGGCTTTTTCTTTTCTAGGAAATGTACAGTAAGTTGAAAATGCTCCAAGGTAGGGTATCATAAAGCAGACAGAGGCAAACAAGGCAAAATGAAGAGGAAGCTCTCCTGGTCTCGGTGACTCATTTCTCTTATGCTCAGGCTTGCAGAGGCAGTAATTTGTGCTATCACTCAGTCATGACTATAATATAACCCCAGCCACTGTAACAATATTATTGCCACACCTGAAATAATTCCAGTGGAACTCCATGAATGACTGACTTGCCATAAAGAACAAACCAGGGATACACGGACAGCGAAGGATTGGATTTTATATATCCAGCCACAAACGGTTGTTTGCAACTCTAGTACCCACTCTTTTAAAAAGCACAATGGAACTGAAAGGATAAAGGGAATTGTGGCAAGGATGGTCAAGAATAGGATTCATCTTCTGTATGACATTTTTTATTGGTAAGAGAAATGACTAAGTGACTGGGACAGTTTCACCCTGTCATGGGATGATTGTGTGGTTATCTAAATAAATCTGTGAAACCATGAGTGCCACTAAGATAAAGAGAACTATCTTCTAGAGTAAGAAGCAAGGCACATGAAACAAAATTAGCAACAGGCAGTTCAAATTTAACTGAAAGAAACACTTCTTGAGGATGTGGTTATATTGCAGATTTTCATGTCAAAAGATATGCTAAAAATCTGCATGAGTCAGAATGAGACTGAAAAATTCAAAGAACAAAAAGCCACAAACAAACAAACAACCAAAAAAACCAACCAACTGCTGGGGCTTGTGGGTTTTTTTCTTTCCTTTTCTTTCCTTGTTACTTGTGGAATTTTTTCCCACTGAATTGCTAAAAAGCACTGATGACTGGGTGGACTGACTGAGATGGAGGGGAGGGGGAACTCTTCTGGTGTTTTGGGAGTTTCTCTTGGGGGTGGACAGAGATAGTGCGAGAGTGGGGATCAGGTAAAAGATGGGGCCAGGGCAGCTGCTCTCTCTCGCTCTTTGGGCATTGGAGGAGGATGGCTAGGCTGTCGCTTACTGTGGGGAGAATTCACCACCACCGCTAGAGCACAACCCCGAGGGACTGATCACTATCTGCTCGTGTGCCCCAGGAATCCTGAACTTCGCCTCTCCCTGCTGCTCCGAGCTGGGCTGCCGCTGTCCGGCCCCTGCTGGATTTCTCCAAGCGGTAGCCCACACCCTGCTACCTTGCCAGCACGTCCCCACAGTTCCAGCTACTGCCACAAAACTTCTGATACATCTCACCCACCGGCCTGGGATTTTTACTCATTCCCGCCAGCTGTGATGGTAACTGCACCAAACGGGATAGTGCCTGCAGTTGAGAAGACTCTTACCTGGTCCCTGGTTCTGTTTGTTATTAATGCCATAGTTAGTGTTGTTTTGTTTGCCTTATTATACATACTAGTAAAGAACTGTTATTCCTATTCCCATATCTTTGCCTGAGAGCCCCTTAATTTCAAATTTACAATAATTTGGAGGGAGGGGGGTTACATTCTCCATTCCAAGGGAGGCTTCTGCCTTCCTTAGCAGACACCTGTCTTTCTATGGGGCCAAAATACACTGACCCCAAACAAAAAACCCCAAGCCCAAACACAACCATATCAGGATCAGTAATCTATACAATATTAATGGAACTGAGACGAGGGAATTACTGTCCTAGCCTTCTCTTTACAGCCCTGGCATCTCCAATCTCATGCCAGCTGAAAAGAAACTTTTTCTGTCTGACCATACAGGAGCCATTCTGGCAGTCACATTTCCACTACCTCAGACTGTCACTTAGGGGACCAAATCCCCTTCAAAGCTGGCAGCTCCAGTGAGCCAACGGGTGCACCACTTAACTCCCTACATACACCATATGCACACTAGACAAGATTTTCTTGCTGGTTCTGCCCCAGATGTGTTCTCAAACATCTGGATTCTTGTCTTAGTTTGAAAGACAAGTATCTGCAAATAAAGTTGTTAACCCCCCTTGGAATGGAAAATAGTAACCTCTTCCCTTCAAATTATTATAACTTATGGGGCTTTCAGGCAAAGATATGGGAAAGGAATAACAACAGTTCTTTACTAGCATATGTATATATATGTATAACAAGGCAAACAACCACAACGGCAGTGTGAAAAACAGAGTTCAAGATAAGGAATTTTTGTAAAGTTTAATAAGGGATAAAGTAAGAGACAAAAACCCAGCACTGGGCTGCTCCTGGTCAACAGCTAAAGAACACGCTGGTATATACAGATAGTGTTATCTTTATATGGTTACATCACTGAGATACATGCATATTCATGTGTTTCATGCATTATCAGACATTCTTGTGAACTTTCTGATGTTTTGGGAACTCTTTTGTGTGACTTCTTCACACTCTGGCTTATCTGCAGGACATCCTGTGTGTCAGGTCAATATATTTTATTTCTTCTTGTGTCTCCATCCTGCTGTTTCACATCCTCTTATGAGGATTTAGTATGTCCTCCTTAAATTTAACATGGTATTCTCTAATTGTCCTACAGTGCTCTGGTTTGTGTCACGGTTATCACTTGGATGGTCAGTGGATGGCCTTACCCTGCTCTTCTTGTTACACAAAAGCCTTTTCACATCTTATGTTTTTCATGCCTTGCGAATGCCGACCTAGAACAGAGACTAGACAGAGCTAAAGAATAAAGTAGGTATTTATTAGGAGGCCTCAATGGATACACCTTGGGCAGCACAAGAGCCCAGCCAGGGCTAAACACCAGATGAACCCAAAATGGCCACAAAAATGGACGACCGGTCACGGGGTCTCACACTTTTTATAAGTTTTGGTCCATTAGCATATTGGAGCTAATTGTCCAATTACAGCTTTAGCCCATGAAGTCCCATCTTTGTTGTTTTATCTTTTCAGTCCACTGTTGTTTATGCTCTCGGCAAATCCTGAGATTTGGATCATTTGTCCATGGATCCCCAGCTAGAGAAGGGATTGTTTTCTCTACCTACTCTGTGAAGAGAGCTTACTATCCCCCAGTATGAAGCCCAGACCTGTGGAATCCTCTGAATCATTCCCCCTCAGGGAACTGCCCAGAGCATTGCCACTGAGAGACTTACCACAGAGTCACTCCACCTAGGTGGAAGGAAAAGACTCCTCATGGGCCCCTGCCTCACTGATCCCCAGATGTCCCAACTTCCCTGGTTTCTCCTTTCCCTGTTTCCTCATCCGTTGTGTACCCCTGGTGGCCAGCCCATCTTCCCTAAAGGCCACTGCCCTTTACCCTGCCCTTGGCTCTGTCCCCATCCCCTCCCTTACGTAAGCTTGTGCAGAGCACATGGTCTTTGTCTTTGTCCCTGATCCCTTGGGTGGATGCAATAACCTTTGCTGGAATACACCATACAAAGACCCTTCCTGTCCTTCCTTCGCTGAGCTATCTGTGACATGAGTGTGTGCCTGGACTTGAAATGACTGCTCCCGTGGCCTCACCATGAGTGGCTTCTGAATGAGAGGCTTCGAGGAAGGTTGCAGCATTTTCAGCATCCTGCCAGGCTGCCACACAGACCCACACACTAAAGCAGCACAGAATCTGAAAAATATAAAAGCTAAAACCTGAGGCATCATTTTTCTAAGGTCTGTAGTACAATACCTTCATCACACTATTATTTCCATAAGCAGTACATAGATATTATATCATTGCACTACTATTTCTATGAGCAATACAGTGCATGCTTGAACTGAGAGATTATATTATATTAACAAACAACTCAAAAGAGTTATAATTGGTGCTATTTCTAAATACTTATAATTGCTAACAACACACAAAGCTAATACATAAATGCGAAAGCCAATATTATCTGGTCATTTTTCACACCAGCAGCGACACCAAAGAGAAGCACAAACCCGGTGACGCCTTCTCTCGGCTGTGGCGCGTTCCCCTTCGGTGCAGTTACGGTCACAGCCAGCAGGGGCGCTGGTGGCTCCNCAGGGGCACTGGTGGCTCCCGGCCGGGCAGGGCAGGTGCGATGATTCCCCCGCAGCTGCAGGGGGCGCTGTGGTGCGAGCCCAGCTGCCTCGCTCCATGGGATAATGGCAGGTGAGCCAGCGGAAGACAGAAAAGGGGCTTCCTTTACAAACTCATGGGGGGCAGCTGGTCCCCGTGCCCCTCTGGATGGCAAAATGGGCTGTAGCAGGAACCTCGGAGCAGCAGTTGTAATGGCAGAGGTGGACACACCTGGGGTGGCAAACAAAATGTAGTAGAAATTCTGCAGCTGTAGCAGCAGCTNGACAGAGGAGTTCTTTTACTTTATTCAAATAAAGGGAGAGGCCATGGGGCATTCCCCTGGGGTCTCTCAAATATTTGGAGGAGGCAGCCTCCTTTTTATCCTAATTTTCCAGCCACATTTCCCTTCTCTCTTTCCCCACTGGCTGAGGTACTTGAGAGGAACCGACTTCCCAGAACACCTGATCCCCTCTAATGTATAACCCTCCTTTTTAATTTTTAATTCTTACAAAATTTTTAGGGTTTTTTTCCCATTGTTTCTTTCATATTTCAATATCCAATTTAATTTATCAGCAAACCTACAGTTTGTTTGTAAAAGCAACTATCATTTTTCCATTCATCAATCAGTGAAATCCTTCCCATTGTTTCTTTTATCTCTCAGTGCCAGTTTTATCTACCAGCAGACCCACAGTTTGTTTGTAAAGACAAGTCTGTCATTCCTCTCAATAAGGTCCCTCTCTTACAATCAAAGGCCCACCCACTGTAAGGAAGAAGCAGGAAAGGGGCTGGATCGAGGAGCTGAGCCCAGCCCCTCACCCCTCAGCCAAAATCTCACAGTATATCTGCCCTTCCCAAGAAAAACCCTCCCTGGCTAAGCAGCCAACTGCACGCCCCCTCCTCCACCTTGGACACTTTTGTGCCTTTTACTCCAGAATGGGACACCCTTGCCTAATCTTCCATGTCAATGTGAAATAATTCCTGTGTCAGGGATAAAATTACAAGACTCAATATTGTTCAGCAGAGCAGAGAGTAATAGTATAAAACTCTATTTTACGTAAGGTGCAAGTCAAATGTAAAAATTCCGGTAGCAAGGCACTGGTAATATATAGGACCTGGCCCCACATAAATTCATAGTGCTTTATAAACCTTCACAGTCTTGCAACACCTTCCCTACTGCCATTAAGATATTATTACAAGGCCAGTGCTAGAGGAATTTCCAACATTCACAGGAAGAGAGATTACCCCTCTTTAAAGAACGAAAAACCAGAATACACAGATGTTAAGTGCCTAGCCCAAAGTCATCTATCGGCATAGCCAAGACTGCAATCCTCCCAGTTACCTCCCTGTTGTTATAGATGAGCAATGAGGTTGTTGGCTCTCACAATTAAGGAGTGATGTTACTACAATATGTCCCCTTCCCTGCACTGTTGTATTCCTGGCAGTCCGGGCATTTGGGGAGGGGCAGGCTGGTTGCTAGGGGCACAGCATGGCAATCCATCCTGACCTTCAATCAAGTTACAAGAAGGCAGTCAACACCAATGGATAGCGATGAAGAGTTACAGTCAGACTTTGGGAGGGGTTAAGGTTGCCTGTTGCAACACCAAGGGTATAAAAGGCAGAGCAGCCCTCTTGTAGATGAGCCAGCCACATGATAAACATCCATGAGGGCAGCTCCCAGGCCTGCTTNTGCTTTTCCTTATTGAGCCCTTTTGCTGTATTTCTGTTAAGGTTTAATAAACATTTTGAAATTTTAAAGTGAGCAGTCATTTCTCACACTGTCTTATGCTTAAACCTCTTGACTGATCTGCTCTTCTGCTGACTGTATTGATTTTTCATGGCCTGTTTTTTGGTAGTGGGGGGCTACAGGGGTGTCTCCTGTGAGAAGCTACTGGAAGCTTGTTCCATGTCTGGCAGAGCCAGTCCCTGGTGGCTGCAAAGACAGACATGCCACTGGCCAAGGCTGGGCCAATTGGAAGCGGTGGTAACATCTCTGTGATAACAGATTTAAGAAGAAATCAAAACAAAAAGTTTTAATTCTGACCGGAGAAGAACCGAGTGAGAAGATGTGAGAAGAAGAACTCTGCAGACACCAAGGTCACTGAAGAGGGAGGGGGAGGAGGTGCTCCATGCACCAAGGCCCAGATTCCTCTGCAGTCCATGGTGAAGCAGCTGTGCCCCTGCAGCCCATGGAGGTCCACTGGGATGCACAGATCCACCTGCAGCCCATGGAGGAGCCCCCATGCCTAGAGGAGGCGGTGAGCCCACAAGAGACCCATGGAGTGAGGGGCCCTGCTCCCATGCTGGAGAAGCCTGTCCTTGAAAGACTGCACCTCATGGAAAAGTGACCCATGCTGGAGCAGTTTGAGGGGTACTATTGCCCATGGGATTGCAGCTGTTGCTTGTGAGTTGGATTGACATTGGAGAAGTTCATAGAGAGCTGTCTCCTGTGGGAGGGACCCTACAGTGCAGCAGGGGAAAGACTCCTTTCCCTGAACATAGGGAGAAGCCTCGGGTGATGAAATGACCATAACTCCTGTTCCCTGTTTTCTTGCACCACTCACCACTGGGGTAGGAGGTAGAGCTGGGAGGAGGGAGGGGTGGGAGGAAGGTGTTTCTGAGGATCTTATTTTTACTTCTTGTCATCCTGTTCAACTCATGACTGACAAACTCTATGTGGATCTCTGCACGACACTTATAAGCAGGGCCTGATAAGTTACATATCTGTCACCATGACAGAGCTGTGGAAAGGGAGTGCATCATCAGTCAGGAAATGCCTCAGGCTCTAGCTCTGAGCGGTCCATTTATTGTGCACCTTACAAATTTTCACCACTATAAAGAATGAATTTATTCAAGCGCTGAATGCAAAACCTGGTGCCAAATCAGTCAGTGCCAACTCGGGGGCTTTAGGTAGCCTGAGTCTTCCACAAAGCATGTGGCACTGTGAGGACCTGTAGGCTAATCCTTCTCTGTTGCCCTAGGAGGTGAGCTAAAGGAGGTGAACTTCTATCCCACAGTCCTACCACTGGCTGGGAGCATGCTTTGTCTTGGGCCTTTATGCAATGTTTGCCACAATTTTATCTCTATGCATTGAGAGATTTACTAAAGGATTATGAAGGTTATTTCCTTCCTTCTAGGATTTTTTTTTTTATTCTCCTAAGAAATGTTTAACTCCAGATGAATTGCAAGGGGGAAGGGAGAGGAACAACAAGAAGTCCATTTTTATTCTCCTTGAATTAGAAACATGAATTTTCTTCCCCTCCTACTGATTCACTACTCAGCATTCAGCTAAGATGATCACTGAAAAAGGAAAAGCAAATGAACAGTGATGTTTCTTAGGGTATGAAATACTTTACAATTAAATAAGGTGCTGAAGACTATTGTACCAATCACCAGTGATTGGTAGCTTCTCTGCTAAGTTGCAAATTAATTCAGCACAGGACAGCATTCCAAATTGCTCTTACAAGGTTTCCTTTATTATTTTTATTTGGTTATGCTCTGACTCTCATCCAGAATTGTACTTAATGCCCTCATTCAAAGTTGTTGAAATGGCACCCCATGGCATAGTGTGACAGTGAAAGGATATTGCCTTTGGAAGCTGCTAATGGTCCATGAAAAGAAAACAGTAGAAAACAGGAGAGCAGTTGTTCCAAAATAATAAGAACAAAAATCTTTACATTTTTAGCTCATCATCTCCCCATTGTCAGAGGATCAAGAATGGGGAGGATATAGTTTACAACTAAGGAGAACTTGTGGATCCAGATGGGTTACAAGACAAAGATACAATAAAGAAAAATGCTGCATTATATGCAACAAAACTATTCCATATTTTCCATCTTTTACTTGCCTCTCAAACTTAATGTTTGCCATATAACACTATCCACAAGGTATCATCATTCCCTAGGATGGGAGAGATGGACAAGTAAAATGTACAAAATGAGTAGAAAGGGTTGTAAAGGTCAGGCCTTTAAAAAAAGCCTCAGTCCTGGTTACTCTGACTCAGACAGATACTTCAGTCACCCCCAAGGACAAGGTGACACAGAATTCAAAAGAAGATCTCTACCTCAATTTTTATAAGCTTAGGAGTACAAAAAGCTGGGAAAGCCTAATTCCTCTGTAACTTCACCTTAGACTTACCTGCAAAATACTCCAGCAGGAGTACTGCAAAGGCAAAGCAATAATCACTTGTCCAGTGCCAACAGGCAAGCTATGAGCATATGTGTGTTTTAAGAAACCTGTTTGTCCTAATTCTCCCAAAGTAGTAGGTGTCTATCACTGTGGAACACACTTGTACAGGTAAAACCAAAGAAAAACCAGAAGTGACAATTTACAGTAGGTCATGCATTTAATGACTCTCTCCCTACTCACAAGAGATTTTCCTTCATTTTTAGATTATTCCTGTTGTTGAAAATTATATAACTCTTCAAATTTTGAGTAACTTTAGTCATGGGTTTGTTTTTCTTTGCCAGGGGTGGAGACTGGGCAGAGGAAATGGAGATTTATCTTCAAAAGACTGTTTACCATGGGTTTGAGTTTTTCCTGGGTGAGGCCTGATAAGGCTCAATCCTAGGAAGAAGATTCCTAGACTCTGAGAGTTTAACATCTACATGTTGGGAGTAGCCAGAGGACACAGGGGAGATAACCGGACATTAACAGACATAAACCCCTGGTGTGGTTGGAGACACCTGATCTGAGAAAAGATTGGTAAGAGAACCAAATGAGGACCAAATTAGCACTGAAGGCTAAGGACTCAATAACCAATAAGAGACCAATTACTAAATTGTGTAATGTAGAACCAATGAATGAGAATTTCTTCATATTTTTTAACGTATAAATATGTGGAAAGTCTGGTAAAAATGCATGGGTAGATGGAACTATTTCCATGGCACATCCTGACCAGAATAAAATAATGACTGATTCTCTAACACTTAAAGGAATAGTGTTGGAGGGTTTTTTCTTCTTCATGAAGAAAAAACTGAATTTCACTGAATTATCACTGAATTTCAGTGATATTATGGCCATCATAAGCTTTGGCACTTGCTTTTGCATCCCAGAGGCCACAGTAATAATAAGGCACTAGCTAAACCCTTTCATGTTCCCTACCAATCTACTGATTTGCTCTCTGTAGGAAAAACAAGTAGACACTGACTTCCTGGTCACAGAATAGTAATATCAAATTTGTGTAGAAAACCACACTGTGAAAAGTCAGTGTCCACAGAGGAGACAGAGAAGTCCTGCAACTTTATTTTGGAATCTATTAAGCCTGCATATTCTTCTCTAAATTTCAAATGTTCAGATTGTGTTCAGCTCTGCAACAAACTAGTGTGGTTTGATGTTCATAAAGACCCCCACACCCATTCTACCAGAACCTGATTGGTCCTTTCAGATCAAGTCATTTTTCAAGACATTAACACCAGTACGTCCTAACATAGTGGAGTCTTTCTGTCCAAAGTTATTTTAACATCTATCTACCTTGCATTAGATGTACATATTTTCAATATAACCCTTACTTAAATTACTTACTACTGTAAAAATTGCCATTTTTTCTTTCCCTCTCCAAACAGCAAAATGCTAAAATAATAACAACAATAATTAGAAGGGAAAAATGTTGCCACAGGAGACAGTTACATTTACTGATTTCCCAGTAGAAATTAATTCAAAACAAATTTACATTCTACACTTAAAGAAGATATAAATAATTCATGTTCTCATATCATGAGTACTCTGCATGTCATACACTGGGGTACCTGCAATTTTTCAGTTGATTGGTTTAAAATTTTAATTCAGGAAGTGATTATCATGTTATTTTGTTCCACTCTGGTAATGTAATAGTCTTCAACTGATTATGTTCAATTAAAATGTATTCAGTTTTACCATTCCTAATTTTCTAGCTTTTAATTTAATTGCTGTAGGCTTCAATTTTACTTATGTACTATTAACTCACCTTGCTCACTGATTCTGCTCTCAGAAATAAGAAAAGACTACAAGACTACTCCATAAAGACTGCGAAACAGAATTTCACTCCTCTTAAACCATAAACATCACTCCTCTTCCACAAAAACATCACTCCATCTGTTTCAGACCAGTGATTTCCATAACTCCTGTGAGCAGAGCCAGGCCCCATTGTTTCATTTTCTAACACTTCTTCTTTCATGTAAACACTGAACACCTTTGCCCACTACTGCATTCCACTTTCCTTTGACAGGCCCTTCCCACAACAGCCTGGGGTCCCACAACTATCTGCTTGCTCAGTTCCTACTGAGCACTGCTACCATGCAAGTTCTTGTAAAATCCCCCAAATCACTGATGTGTTCAGAGCTGGGCTTTGCTGCAGTGAAAAACTTCACTTCTTGTAGGATCAGTGACATGACACTGAAAGGGACCTTATTCCAGTCACTGGAGGTTTGATGTCTCAAGACAGACAGCACAAGAGAATAAGTTTGATTTCTCAAGAAAGACAACACAAGGGATTAAGTGACCCATGGAAAGGTAGAAGTTGGTAATTCAGGCTTTCTTCTGGATTTTTACAATTTTGTATAACCACAAGCTTGGGGATGTTTTACCAGGAGGATCCACAACTGTTTCTGAATCTCTGCTGCCAAAAGCAGGTTTCCTAAACTGTAAAACATATAAGCATTGGTCTCGTACAAATGCAATACAAGTGTTGTCTGAAAAAAAAAAAAAAACAAAAAAAAAACAAAAAACCAACAAACAAACCAACAAAAGAGAAGAAAAGGGCCTGATAGTTCTGCATATGCCCATCTGACCCTATGTTGCAGGGGACAATGTACCACTAATGCATTGTGACATTGCCGTGCTTGCACTCATCTGTAACTGGTTGATATAGTTTATAGTGCAACCTTTACAGGTACTAACGTTTTGCCTATATTTTTAACTTCTTATAGACTGACCAGTTCTGACTGACCTGTGTTCAGTGGTATTTTTCCTAAGTAGGAAAAATTTAGCTTGTAACCTCCAAAATGAATGGGCCATTTCAAATTCCCCCTTCATTATTTCAAGTTAAATGACTTGCATTTATCAAACCAAAATATCCTATGCCATTGTGTTAGGTCCTGTTGTCTCTTTCTGGATTTCCATATGACTCTTGACTGGCATAAACAACTATAAATTCTTCCACCTGAGAGTTTATTTTCCTGCTATCAAGTGTCAGTGACTTCCCCAGCTTTTTCTCCTATACTGAAAAAAACTAAAATTTTTCCTCATTTCTATTAAGAGGAACCCTTTTTACAGGTGTCTTAGAGAGAGAGAAATTTCCATCTATTAAATACTGTCTTTAATTTTTTTATGCGGAAAGATATTTCAAAGAGTGTATATAAATAAAATCCGGAGAAAAATTTGTTAGAAAACCATTTCCAGTCTGAAACTACTGAATCTGAAACTACTAAATTTATGGTAAATACCTTGGGAAAGCATGGTGCAAAAATTGCTTTATATCAATCAGGCACACAACTCAGTAAAAAAAAAAAAAAGGTAGGTACATATGTATTGTCCAAATTTGTAATCCTGCTGCACAAGTTCCCCTTGGTCCCAGGTGTCCAAGTTATGCTAGACTCAGTCTTTATGTATCCTCAGCTTGCAATGAATTTGACTTTCCCTTTCCATGTATATGCACATGCTGTAATTAAAATATCAAAGGTCTATCCAAATCTAACTGGCCAATCAGATTATTACGACCAACTTTCTGTAGTCAGTGACATGGGGACAGGCAAGTTGCTCAGTAAGACACTTGACTTGCTTCAGAAACCATTTCTACATAAACAACCACAGATGAGGGATTTGTTAAGAAGAGTTTGGACTCACTATTCACTGGGCTTCATGGAGGCAACAACAGCTCATGCTTGGATCAGATCAAATGTCTCCAACAAGGGACAGTGATAGGAAAGCCTGTGTCATGGCCTCTCCATGAATGGTAAGGTCTTCCATCTAGGATGGCCAACACAAGCTAAAACTGCCAGCAAAAGAATAACTTTTTTCTGTGTAGTGATACATCTATGTCCTTCTTGAACCCAGAGGGGTTGATACAGAGGGGTTTTCTCTGTAGTCAGCAGTAATGATATTTCCATTAAAAATTAATGCCAGCAACACTTAAATTTTTAATCTTGGAATGATGTTGATGTCTTTAATCACTCAAAAATAAACAATACAAGGAAGCTCAATGTGTAGTGTCCCAAAGTAACTTGAACACAGGGAAGCACAATTTTTTTAAAGTTTCAAGCCGCACTGAAGAAGTTGAGCTGAGATTTTGTGTGCCAAGTTTCAGCGTAAAGGGAGGGTGGTTTTGGCTACAATATAAGCCCTGGAGAATAGGAAGCATTCTAGAGGAAGCATCAAATACCATTTTACTACTGTATGGCAGAGCAAGTGGCTATGTTACAACAAAATCACTCAGTAGGATAATTTCTTGCATTAGCATTTTAATTAAAATAAAGAATACTTGCCTCCATCTTACACTCTACAATTTTCTCTTCAAATTACACAGACCTACATAATGTACAAAGCAAAGAGAAAATAGGGTCACAAATCCTAGCAGACATGAAATCATGACTCAGAAGCTTTGTAAGCATTATGGCAAATAAAACCAGAATTAGTGATTCCATAAACATTTATTTGGAAGCAATATTAACAGGTCCATAAAGTATTTCTGGGCAATAAAGAATAAATAACACCTATTCTTAATGTAATGGTAAAAAAATGTTGCTTACCACACCTTTGCAATAACCTAGTTTAATACATCCTAGCATCCCAGAATGGATTAACACTCAACAGAAACTCCAGATATAGAGATGTTTCCCTGTGGTTTTCTCAGCAGCAACATAGTTAATGCTAGCCTAATCCTGATCCTGGTGTAGACAGGGCCTTTGGTTTGCTCTATTTGAATTTTGGATGAATAATAACACTTATGCAAGCTTCACGCTGGGCTTGGTGCTTTGATCAAATCACTTTCCAGTGGGCACAAAATCTGCCTCTAATATTTGCACCTTAGCTTTCATTTTAAAGTAAATCACTGAGATGAGACCCTGGCAATTCAGCCTTGCACACCAGTTTCTTCAGCCAAATGGTTGTACAGATTGTCTTCCACCAAGAGGAAAACAGGTCTTCTCCCATCCATGCCAACAAATTGTCCAGGAGCCTGCTCTGCCTATCCTCACTGGCTTCCCCCAAGCAGCATCTCTCTTCAGCCCAAATGCAACTGTGGGGGAATCAGTGGCTACTGGCAGCGGGTAGGAGCTATTAAGGTGTGCCAGCCCACTTCTGACCGTAGAAAAACTCCCGAGGAGACACAGAGCTTTCTTCATTCACTCCCCTCTTCTCCACGCAGTCAAGAGTCTCTGGGTGAGAAATTCGGCCATACCCAGCAGTTTTCTCGAGAAAGATGAGCAACATGGCACAGACCAGCACTGGCTGAAAATGAGGTAAAAGCCTTTCTGCTCACTTAAGTTGAAAGTGATCTTCTCACTGGAGCCCAGGTCAGATGGGTTTATGAAAACGAATTGCTGATGCAATTCTGGAGGATCAGGCAAATCCGTGAAGGGTTCTTGCGCTGTCTCCAACCCCCATGGCCCCCGGATGCTTACCAAATCAGCAGCTTTTCACTTGGGCAGTAGCACTCCAGCCCGGTTGGTATCTGCCTCCCCTGTGTGAAAATCTGTGTTTTACACGATCGTGTCTCCCTCTAGTGACTAAATGTATTTTTGAAAGCCATGCCCCAACATAATTTCTAAAGTCTGTAAAGTATGTATCTACCTATGATGTGTAGATTCAACTCTCTTATCTTTCAATCCTAATTATGCACCAAGGTATGAATTGGATTTTGCTTAAAACTGTCCAAATTTTAGGAGATTTACAGTACTAAGCAGGCATGGTCTCTCTATTTAAACAAAGAAGATAGTATGTGACCAGTAGGAATGATAGATATTGATTAAACATTCATGCTGTTTACTTTGTACTGGTAGCTAATCTTTGTCCAAATATTTAAATCTAGACAGTGATGTTTAACAGCACCTCTACTATATTTATCACTGGTGCCTACCACAGATATGAGGATTACTCTCACTTATTTGGCAAGCTAGAAGACATCTACTCATCCTCACCAACAAAAGAGTAGCCCGAGTTTGGTTTAAAAGACATAGAAAGAAAAATGAAAACCATGTCCAAAGTTTCAGCAGCTGAAGATAAGAGTGGAGATGAGATGAACATAGAAGAGACTGAAAGCTTGAAGCTTCACAAAAGGACTGCCATTCTGATTTTTTTCTAAGTTTATCCCACAAGCAATAATACACTTTACACTGATAATAAAAAGCAACAACAAAAAAGTGTCAGGTAAGGAGAATGTTCTTTAGAAAAGTAAAATCTTTTCATCTTTAACCCCAGTATTATGAGGTATATGTGTACGTACACGTCAACAAATAGAATTGGAGCATAGAGTTTAAGAGTGACCAAAGGTTAGCGCCATGGCACAGATGAAGGATAAGCACTAGGGAGCAAAGCAAGGCAACACAAAATCTCATGGGTGGGATATTGCATTCCTTTCATAGAGACAGAAGGAAACAGTAAAGAAAAATGACAAAACACTGGAGGTATACTGAAAAAAACATTGCGAAACAAGTTTTGAAACTTTGTTGGAAGCTGCTAACAGCTGCAACATAGGAAAAGTAAACTTCAGACTCCCATTTCTACTCAAAAGTTTCAAGCAAATATTATAGTAACAAATATAATTGAAAAAAGACAGTTGAAATTAATATATTCCTTTTTTTAATATTGAATTAATTTCCCACACATTAAATCAATTTAATTTTACAACAGACATCACTTTTGTTCTCATCTTAGTGGCACTGAGCTTGCATAAGTCCAAATGTAACAGTCCTTTGGGAACACTCAGAATTCAACAATTTCATTACTTCTCCTGACTAGGAAAACAGGAGCTGGTTATGCACCTGCCAATATGTTTGGCCTCAAATCTTTATAGGGTCCCATGAAGTAGCAGCAAGGAATGTCTTTACCAAGTTTTATCATGATCTGAGTTTCTTGTTATTTTGCTTGATCCTCTAGGTCTTTCACAGAAAAGAGGAAAAGACAATGTGATTTAAAATCTACAGAAACTATCTGATAAAGTTTGTAAGTGGAAATAATGCCTGGGGCTAGAAGTCAAGTCTGTGAGGATCCTTGCATTATTCTTTCCTAGTTTCAAAAAAGTGTCATACCAGTATTTTTTTTTTGGCCTGAAATACTTTTTAGTTTTTAATACCAATAAAAATCATAATATGACTGCAAAAGGTAGAGAGAGAAGAGCCCTTAAAATTTTCGTTAAAACTTACTGTGTCCCTAGTCTGGTTTCGTTTTTCCTTCTTGGTCAGCTGCAGTTCATCTTCTTAGCTCTATTTTCGTTCTGTTACTATGTAATATCTAAACTTAAGTACATGACCCTCATTTCAGGATGTTTGTAGCTTCCTTTATCATACAATCATAGAACCTTAGAATATGCTGAGTTGGAAGGGACCCATCAGGTCATCGAATCCACCTCCTGGCTATAGTGTAAATACGTGAAACAGTAGATGTTTGGGGGTTTTAGCTCTGCAGAAACCATTTTTTAATAATATTGCCTTTTCAATCATCTACATTCACTGATTTAATTTTGCAGCTTCAAGTCACTGGCTAGAGCAATAGTAGGTCCACACTAGGAAAAAAAAACACCAGGGAAGGATAAAGAAATACCACCCATTTACAAACTATGCAAATACTACAGCCAGTCACCCCTGCTGCCAAAATCCAGCAAGGTACAGTACACCCCAGCTCTGCCCATTACTGTTCTTCTACCAGCCCTTAGGTGGCACCAGCCATGTTCGGAACACCTGAGTCCGTGCCTGACGATGTCCCTGCAGACCGACTGCAGCTTCCACCCCGGCTTCTTCTTCGCTGCCGGGAGTGTTAAATACATGCAGAAGCAGCTTCAGACAAGCTAAGCATGAAACACTCTTCTGTCTGCCACTTCACACATCGCCACCTGACCATACAGCTGTGTCCCCAAATGATAAGGCCAAATAGCAGCAAGTAACAGTCGGAACCATACTCCTCAGGAAACGTGGCTTTAAAAATGCTTTAAAAACTGTACTTAACACTGTTCTTCTGGCCCTGCCTCTGCCAAAATGAAGCAGCAAACTCAGGGTTCTGGTGAAACACATTTCAACAAAGTACACCCAAAATATGACAAAGTGCAGCATTCACTATAATTGTGCCACAGACCTTTTTCGATGCTAAGCACCACGCTAAGCCACAAATGCTTTTTCCTGTCCCACAAGTTTCAGAATTTTGGTAAAAAGCCAAAAACCTGGAAAATAATGCTGTTCAAGAAGAAAAATTAGTAGAAATCCCTAAGATTAAATTAAGATATTTCATGTCAATAATATTATATCTTTTTATTGCCGTTGTTAATTTTTCACTTTAAACTATAAATTAACTAAAATAATGTGATAAAATAATTGTCTTGAATTATAAAATAGTAAAATATTTTTCTCAAAATTATCAAAAGGGAACATTTCAAGAAGACTTTTTTTCCCGCAGAATTGTTTCAAGTTAGATCAGAATAATAAGAACTGATCTTTCTTACAAGCAGGTTTTATTGCTTTTTAAAATGTACCTACATTTTCCAGAAGAGAAAGCAAAGAATTAAAATTATAATATAGGACTTACTTTGTGTCCTACTACCATTTCTCATGATCTGCCTATTTCTGCCTTTCATCTTCTATTTTTTTAAATTTTCCTTTAATTCTGAGAGCCAAAATGTTGGAGAACAGATGTGTAATTACTAATAATTACGTCTCCTTCCATCCCTCTCCTCTCCAAACACTGGTGTTTGCCTAGGCCTTACTACATCCAGAGAGAACTACAAGGAAGACTTCACACCAGACACATGCAAAACTGCTCCAAACAGCCCAGGAACTGCCTCAACTTGCTCTGTCCACCTCTAAGCCCAGCACTTGAGAAAAGCAGAGAAGAGCTGGATCAGCTTTATTATATCTATCAAGGGAAGGACTCATTTACCCAACTTTAGACATTTAAAATGAAGAAGTGCAGTTGAAAGCACCCATATAGGGTGGCTCAATGCTGAGTGGAGAGTGATGATCCATCTCAGCCTGGAGTAGTTTCTGTGGGTTAAATTGCCCTCCAGGAATGTGAGTACCGACTGAAGCAGCCCACAGAACTAGCTCATACTCAGCATGTCACATTCATCTGAGGGTAAAGACTCTGCACATATACCCTGAATGAAGAAGCTGCTTTTGGGGCACAGTGCACACAAAGGTAGCTGTGTTTCTCCTTCACTTCTATCCTCACCTGCCAGCTGCAATTTGCATGGCTAGGATTTTAAACCTTGGTCCATCTTCATGTCATTGTTTAGGTGGTTTGTTACATCCTGTGATGCCCTGCCCTTTACCTTTCCCCAGTACATAAATATGTACTGAAATTTCCAGGCTTTTCTTTATAGGCCAAGAAATATTCTAAATATATAGCACTGTATATACTATACCCTAACACATTCACAAATTATAAAGAATTTTAATTCACAAAGGCTAAAGAATTATAAATTATTACTGTTGCAACATTACTTTTATTCACTTTTCAGCTGATTTATTTAAATGATTAGTTATTGCACAACTTACTTTTCTCATTTTAAAAAGACATGTTCTAACACATCTCAGCTCTGTTAAGCTACCTTTTACACTTGAATTAGTGTGAATTTTATTGCTGTATTTTCTCAGCTTATTAAAGGGGTAGTACTTTGCAAATAAAACTGCAGGATGGATTTATTATTTACAGTCCTAGTCCAAGCTTTCACATCTACTTAATATGGGTAAAGTGTTTAGGTTTCCAACGTAGTCCAGTTGCATGACTGGAATCAAACTTGTAATTGTCTCTTTAGGATTTAAAAGTGTTAGAGCTGTGCTTTTATGTTCTCTTTTGTTTTGCTTGAATCACTTTCTCAGGTCTATGAAGTACAGCTGGCACAATAAAAGTTTGATGAATGCATAACCAATGCAATGTGTATTTCTTCCAGATATGTAATACCCATCTGAAATTTATTAATCTATGAAAACGGTATTTTTCACCTACTTATTATTGGAATTAAAACCAGTTTCAGTCTTGAGGTATATGGTTTGGCCTGGCACTTTCCAGTCTGAGTTTTTCAGCAGTTTCTTGTAATTTGACATATTAAAATGAATGATAACCTGATACAAAGTTTCAATTGCCAGGCCAGATTTTTTTTTTCCGTACTGTGATACTTGAATGAAATTATCCTCGTAATATAGGAATTAGCATTAGAAAAATCCTATACCATTAGATAAAGCAGTCTTTATTTCCTTAGCAATTTAGCCTCCTTTCAGGTATCATTGACATTGATGCTACTGGATCACATTCTCAAATCCTTTAGGCCTCAGAGTCACGCTTTGGGCATACATGAAACCACCAAATACCTGCAAAGAAATTGAAAAATTAAACCATTCAGTTTTGGCAACATGAACTGGTCTTCAAGTTCTGGAGTACATTAACCTGATAGACAATTGATTTTTGTTTCCTCAGATTGATTTAGTAATTTCCAGCTAAAGCCTGACTCTTCTGGAGTTGGTGGTGGTTCTGAAGGTGTTCTTCAATATGAACCAAGAATTCAGACTCTGGCCTTCAGATAACATTTATGGCACTTCACTTTTTAAAATCAAAAGTAAAAGAAAGTAAAAATCAGGGAATATGTCAGTACATGCCTTTTAGTGCAAGATTTCCTAAATAATGATGTATAAAAATATTGTAGGTATACCAGTGTAAAAGTGTGGAGCCAGCTTAAACATGGTGATGCCAGATGTCATGTTTCCAGGAATTTTCACAGTATTTGGTGTTTGTCTCTTAAAGTTCAGTTTCAGGGTTTAAATTATTACATTAGCCCCAGAAGCAAGACCCCAAATAAAATGGGTAATTGTTGTGAATGCATTTTGAAGCCACCGTTAGCAATTCAGATCCTGGATTCCTACATTCTGCTCATGTTATATGTAGTACATCACATAGCCCTGTGTTGTTCCAGAGCATGATTGACTTTGTCAGGCATGTAACCTGTCCATACACCATGGCAGAAAACATCTCACAGCCACACTAATGTATTAAGGACTGAGCCCACCTTCATAGGAGTGAGTGGACTCCTTACACTGCCTACCCAGTAGGTTTACTCCAACTTCATGTACAAGACAGAGTTTGCTTGCATAAACATGCATAAACATGGAGTCTCTCATAGCTATAGGATGGCTCTCCTACACACTCTTTATATATATATTATAAATAAGTTTATTGGAACAGAATTTGCATCAAAACAAATGTGGTTTGACTGAAAGCTACGGCTATAGTAGATTTGTCTCAGTAGAGTGAAGGCCGTCACTATCCAGAACCAGACAATACTCAAATTTCTTCTTTCTGTCTTTATTAACTTACTTACAACATTCTGAATTCTGGAGCTTATATGCATATTTATAAATCCAAGACTCACATCCTGTTAATGCCTTTAAATAAATAGTTAATATCCACAGAAATGTAAAGCCTTTCTCACTGTACCTTTAGCAACATTTGAAAGACAAGGGTCTTCTAGGGAAGGCAGGAGCCTCCCTTGGAATGTTGGAATTAAAAATGTAAACCCCCTCCCTCCAAATCATTATAATTTTGAAATTAAGGGGCTCTCGGGCACAGACAGGAGAATAGGAATAGCAGTTCTTTACTAGCAGTATGTATAACAAAGCAAACAAACACCAGCAGCTGCGGCACTGACCCCGAACAGAGCCCGGGCCCAGCGACGCCGCTCGGCTGCGGCGCTTTCCCCGCGCTGCAGTTCCGGGCACGGCCGGCAGGGGCGCTGCAGCTCCCGGTGCTCGGGGCAGGTGCGCTGATCCCCACGGGGCTGCAGGGGGCGCTCCGGCGCGGGCTCGGGCAGCGCGTGGCGATGGCGGCTGGGCCCAGACGGGAAGGGATGGAAGAGAGGCCTCGCCTCACAAACCCCTGGGGCAGCGATCCCGGTGCCCCAGCAGAACTCATAGGAGCACCAAGCTGGAATGGCAGGAATGGGCAAAAATCCCGAGGTGCTGGACGAGATGTATCGGAAGCTCTGTGGTGGTAGCAGGAACTGTGGGACATCCCAGCAGGGCAGGGCGTGCGGGGCTGCAGCGTTGAGAAACCCAGAGCGGTGCTGAAGAAGCAGGGCGGGGTGGGGCTGCGGCAACCCAGCTCCCAGCAGGGCAGGGAGAGCCAAGCTCTGGATCCTGGGCATCCGAGCAGATGGTGATAGGTCCCTCTTTTAGTGAGGTAGGTGTTAATAAGGTCCAAAATTCAGTGGCTGCTCTAGTGAGCAGAGTCTCATCCCACAGCAGAAGGAGCAGCTCCGGGCTGGGTTATGGCGGTGGCAGCGAATTCCTTTCCCCAAGCAGCAGCTCCAGCTGTTCTCCTCTGAAGCCCAGAGAGAAAGAGCCAGCGGCTGCTCCAGCCCCATCCTTTACCTGCCCAGTTCTTGCGTTATCTCTCCCCTCGGAGAGAAACTCCCAGAGAAGAGGAGTTTGACAAGATACCCTCCTCTCCTGAGCATGATCACTTCTTTTGTTTTTTAAATGCCCAGTCATTAGTGCTTCCTAGCAACTTATGGGGAAAAAACTCTATAAATAAAAAGGAACAAAAGGAAAGAAACCTAACCCCCCAACAAAACATAATGAAGATATTTTGCATATTCAAACATAGTCATATAAGTAGTTAATACTCACTGGAATGATTTTGCATCTATCTTGTACATTGTCATAAAAAAAACAGATGTAGCAAGAACATATTCACAAGTGCAATATGTCCCATCTTTTTTCTAGAACAAAGGATATATACAAGGTAAGAAGAATGATCTTTCACAGGAGGACACCATTAACCAAAGCCACTAAACTAAGAGAAAGTCTTCCGAATATTCTGAGATATTCACTTTCAACATATATATTAAACAGACAACTTTATGTTTGCTAGTCCAACAGATATTTCTGACAATTCTTCCACACTATGGAACTCTTCTTCTAGATTGTTTCTTTAAGGTTCTCAGTGTGTTCATATAACTCTGGAAGACCTGACTATACTGTCACTAGTAATAATCCTCCTGAAATACCTCAGTGATTGAAAAAGTAATTCTGGCATTATTTGTCAGATCTCAAGGAGTTTTCAAAAGCATGTCTTTTTAAAACTTTTACTGCTAATTGCAAAACATCATGCTTTAGGATAGTTTCTTCTGTTCTCAGCTGACTGCTCAGATCTGGTGACTTCAAACAGTAACTACCCTGAATTGCTTATCCCTTTCTAGTACTTAGGCCGTAACAGTCCTCAGCCATTTTTAAAAATACATGAGGGGTCTTCTTGCAACATTTACTACTTAGAGAGAGAAAAAACCCACCGTGACTTATTAGTAAAGCTTCTCCCTTCTTGAAAATCAATGGGCATTCTTGAAAATCAATGGGCATTCGGCTCCTATATTACTGCCAGTCCCTGAGAGCGTTAAGGAAACATCGTGGTCTGATGACTGGCAGACACTTCAACAGTCACATTCCCCATGCTAGACACTTTCACTGCTGGGCTGAAACACCCTCACCGTAAGTGGCTGCAGCGAGCCAATGGGTGCCTTGCTTTACACAGCCCAATCATGCAGTCAAACCAGGTTTCCTCTACCGCTTTGACCACAGGTTTCCCGTAGCAGAGTCTGAGATGTCCATAAAGCAATTTATTCATGGCACAGTAACAGAAGAAACAGCTCAAGCTGGTGCCTCCGAGGAGAATCCCCAACAAAGGAACCCCCTCACAATCTACATGTGGGCAAATCTTGCTCTTCTTGAGTCTTCAGCTCCTGCTGTCTCTCAGTGTCCATTCACTACCTGGCCAGTAGTCTTTGCACCCTTTGTTATGCAAAGGATGGGCAGCTCATGGCCTCTTGTCTCTCGGGCTCTCACCCAGAGCTCAATCTGCATCTTGAACTGCAGTTTACAAACTGAGCTACCTGCACCAGTGTATTGCTCAACAGAAAGTTGGACTTGGGGTGTTGAAACTGCAGGACCATGTTATGAATTCTTGTCTATCAGACCTGCCTCAAGAAGAGGGTTTTTTGCACCCTCCCAATAACTGCCCATTCCAACTGCTTCCCTGTCAAAGGCTAAAATCTCTCAATTGTGACAATACTTGTGTGTTTATATTCAAGACTACTTTTTAGAATTTCCTTTAAAAAAATTATTTCACATAAATTAAAGGATAGTGCTACTACAGTGAAGAGCTGCAGCCAGGATAGAAAGGAAATTTCCTAAAACAATTTTTCCATCAAATGTTTTATGAAGCCTTGTAGTGTTCAATAACCAGAAATGTGGGGTTCTGTCACCCTCAGCTCTCTCATGCCACCATCATATCCCAGCATGGGAGGATGGGAGTTATAGAATTAAATGCTTTTGTCACTTTGACATATCCCATCTTCTCTATGAAAATATGTTTATCCCATCTAGCTCTTGCTATCAGTGTGAGACTTGGTTTGTCAAAGTTTAGGTCAGTTCAAACATTTGCAAAATGTCCCTAGTTTTGACTGTGAAAAGCTTCAGCAACAGAACCCCAGGCACAGCTGCAATTTGGACAGTGTGTCTGTGAAGCTTCTAACACAACATTCATGTAGGATAGCTGCACTACGTTTTGAATTGTGCTATTTCAAAGTAAATTCCTTTCACAGCACAATAATTGTTAAGTGTCAATATGTGCAGGTACTACAGGGGTACACACAGAAGACAGACTTATGGAAGGATTGTTAATTTGTTTTACAGGTGGCATATAATGGTTCTTTGGCACTTCTTCTCTCTTTGAAGAAAGAGGCATGAGGGAAAGATGTACTATATGTCTTTCTATCATTATTGAAATTAGATATTTGTATAAAGACCTACAGCATCATTTGTAATGTTCCACTCTCTGAAACTGCTGCTTTAATCAAGTGTAATACAGGAAACAAGATGTACAAAGCTGGAAGGAAGATAACATGTTCAACCACGCTTGGCTACTATGTCTTGACTCCCACAAGAAGGCCAGAGTGGCAGGCTCTGGAGGCTGAAAGTCAAATACTTTCATGAGCCATCATAAATGCTGTATAGTGGTTCATGCTCCAAATACCTTTTCACCTAAACCACTGAAAAGCTTTTCTCAGTCACAGCCATCATCAAAAAAGTCGAGTATTGCGGGGAATCCAGGACTCCTGTACTACTGATCAATGTGATCAAACAGAAGTTTGTTGTTTACATTACACACATTTTTATAGACTCCAGAAACTACTAAGTACACACTTCCTGACTGGTGCCTTTGTCTTGTTCACTCATTTCTGCCTGCATTCCTTCAGAGTATATGATTGGTTAGAGTCCAGGTGTTTCACAGTCCTCTGTTATCTAGTTCTTGTGGTCTTGGTATTTGATTTCTCAGCCTCTTCTTTCTTAATTAAGCACAATTTATGTTTCAGTAGCCTTGACAAATTCCTGAGGCTTTGATAATAAACTTACAAGCAGGCTGGCTGCTGCACACAAAGTCCTAACCCTTGGAAATACATTGCAACAATTCCCCCTTCTTCTTCTTCTTCTTCTTGCACCAGCCAGACCATCTACTCTATTTTCTACAAAGTGGGTCTCCAATTTAATTATACATGGAATAACACAAAGCAATAAAGTAATGACTTCTAGTACTAACAAAGCTCCCTTTACAATATCTTTCAACCATCCAGTTATTCCCCATCCCTCAAACCATTCATCCAAACCCCAGTCATTCACAGTCAATTTCTTCATGTTATCTTGTAGTTGAGTTTCCTGTGAATGGATGCAGAATGGTCAGAGAGGTTCATACAACACATTCCTTCAAACTCCTCACACCCGTGGCCATGTGCTACCAACAAAAAATCTACAGCAGCTCTGCTTTGCAGTGTGCTGTGTCTAATACTGTCTACATCAGTGAGCATTTGATTTAGAATAGATGAAGTTGTGTTTAGCTGTTTAGCTGTCCAGCATCCCAACTTATTCAATGTAGTCAAAGACTGAGCAGCTGCAACTCCTAGAGTAAGGAATGATGCTATTATTCTTGCTGGAGCGCCCCAAAACTCTACATGATCATTGCAATTAGATCCTAAACTTGTGGTTGTTCTTTTAGTTCTTCTGCTATGTCCTGCTCTCCGAATAGTCTGATTCAGCATTTCTTGCGTGCTAGGGATAAACATTGTTATTTTTCTTGGGTAACAGGGTCCACCAAATGGATTACTCAGAATTGCGGGCCATGCTCTATCCCCACAGATTTAAAAGTTAACCTGGTGGAAGCTTCCTTACAGTCACATTTACACCAGCACTGCCAGCGTAAGTCAAATTGTGGCAGTATTATACCATGGAGAATTGGGATTAATTATTTTTGGCATGTGGGATTAGAACATTGCTCATATTAGTTGTTTTTCAAGCAGTAATTCAAAACCTACACATCTAATTTAAGACTGTTCTTCATCTTGTTCATTGCTGAAGAACCCTTCCCCTATGAGATCAGGGATAAAATCCCTGATGGTGCCTCTTGCTCTTTGAGCCCTTCTCAAATGAACAAGTGTTTGGAACATGAAGACTGAAGACTTAACTCAATCACTAAACTCAAAAGCACCCCTGCAAACATCACCTTTTTATAACAAGTTTTCCTGAATCAAAACCGCTACACCTGCACAGACCATCCCTGCATCATCCAACACTCCAGAAAACAGCATCTGGCACTCAATCAAAGCAAACCCTGCTGAGGAGGCCCAACTATCCCAATGATGACACCTTGACAAAAAAAAACCAAAACAAAACAAAAAAACCAGCCATGCTGACATGATTACATGTGAGTGCACATGACCACACCACCACCTGCAGACATCCATCTCAGTACAAGATCATGTCAAACATGAGTGGACCCCCAATACACATCTGTCTTTGAGCCACATGACCACCAATTCACAGCAGAAAAAAGAAAAAAAAAAAGCATAGCATTTGATTGAATCCCACATTTCCCTTAAGCTATCATTTAACAAAAATTCTACAACACTACTGATTCCCACACTTTTAAAGAAACCCAAAGTCCACAGTCTTCTTTGGGTGAAGTACAAGACGTCAGGTGCACGTTGAAATCTCTGCGCGGTTCATGTCTGCGTGTCTTCTTGTGGGGAGGTCAACATTTTCTTGTATTTGCTAGGGTTATCTCTGAACCTGTTAAAATACAAGCAAACTCATGCCCCTGCAGGGACTGGAGGATTTTCTCAAAATCCTGGAAGTGAAAAATGGGTCTTGATTTAAAAAAAAATATTAATTAGTTTTGTTTTGCAAAATTGTATAGAGATAGTTAGGATAACAACATCATTTGTCATTACTAACATTCTTTGGTTATCAACATGAGGAAATATCAGAGCAAACCCATACATGTAGTGAAAAATAAACTGACAGCAATTATGAATTAATTAGATGATATACACAATCAATAGCACACGTGAAATTATATAATTACTGAGCACTCTAACACTGAACTATCATCCCAGAGTCTGCAACAGCTGATAAACCTCAAATCAGTAGAGAATTGGAAAATCATGTCTGGATAATGGTTCTCCAAGCTCACTTCAAAAGTAGGTTCAGCTGTTACAATGTTATAGGGTCAAATTGTCAAGTCAAAGCAACTCAAATATTATTTTGATGCAGAAAACATCTGGGTTTGTTAGCAAATTTCCCATTCAATTATGGGGTCTGGTCACAACCCAGACTCTAATTGATGGATGTCACTCCACACATTTTTAAAACAAGGCTCCTAAGAATAGCAGTTATGAACAAAAACCTTAGGGTTGAAACTAATCAAACCATTTAGTAGTTGAATCCCTCCAAAGTTTCGTTCAGGAAAAAGATGCTTCAAACACAGAAAACCTCTTCTTCAAAGATCTGAAAGTGTTTACAGACAGGATTACAAATTCTGGATCTGGACACTGAAAAGGTGAAGATGAAGGAAATACAGCTGGATGAGAAACTGATTACCTAGTACAAAACCCAAAAGGAAAAAAGTTAACAATACCGCTGCACTCTCTTCTGGAGTGCTCCTGTAATAATAACTGAAGAAAGCCAAAAGTCTAGCAGTCTGGAAAAAGAGATGTATAATCAGCTAGAAAACAAAAAAAGCAGGATCCTGAAGAGACACATGTCTTGTAGGTGATCACACAAAGAGATAGTAAAACATATGAAAGCTGGCTGTAAATACTATGACAGTACCTTATAAATAATTCCTATAACAAAAATCAGTGAATTCACCTTATACAATCAATATATTAGAAGCAACTGTTTGAAGGGGTTAAGACAACCACTTTTTAAATATTCATGTAATATTAATAACAGTCACTATGTATCAGTGTTACCTATAGAAGACAGGAATAACAGAGGTTATAAGGTTACTATTAATAATCCCTAAAGCTTTGAATCACTGGGGAAACAGCTGATAATTTTGCAAATAGTTTCAGATTGAGGTTCCCCAGGTGTTCTTGTTTTCTTTCTGTATGTGTGCCCTCTGGACTTCCTACTAGTTGAGTCGGCAGGATTGCTTTTTCTGAATGAGCACTTGATTTAAAATTCAAAAAGTCTCTGGTATCCGGAGGAAGTAAATTTGAGCCTTTCTCTGGATATGGTTGAACTGCATCCTATAGAGTTGTTTCTTCTGCTGCGTTTCTGTGTAAAACTGTAATTTTTTTTCTTGCAATAATAGAAGTGGCCAGAGGTGGCGCTGCCGCGGGAAGTCGGCAATCTCGATGGTTACAAAATGGCGTCTGCTGCACTGCGCACGCTCGACAGTGGGGGCCGCCATCTTGTCATATGGCAAATTCCCTGTAAGACACCGCCATTTTGTCCCAAAGGGAGCATGCTCAGTGGTGATGTAAGAAATCTTGGCACAGCCTTCCGGGTTTGACACCGAGACGCCTGAGTTTTCACTTGAATTTTCAGTCAAAGTTTCAGGGGGGCTGCTGCCCTCCCCAGGACTGCCGCTCCCAACGGTGTGGAATTCGCACATGGGGTCGAAGGAGTTACCCATGGGCCCCATCTCACTGGCCAGGAGTAGGGTGAAGGTAGCCTTCTCCCCGCTCCGAGGGCCCCTCCATCCCTTCCTCGGTGCAATATTACAAGGGGGCGAAGGTGGTGTGAGCTCAGCAGTACCTGTTGTTGCGCAGGAAAAATTTTCAAGACTAAGTTCATAGCTATGCAGTTCGACGGGATCTCATTAATTACACGGCACGTTCGAAGAGGAGAACAGCTGCAACCCTGTCTCTCTTAGTAGGAAGATCAAAGGGTCAAACAGCAACAGTGCCCAGAGTTCAGGGAAGTTCTTAATTACCCACAGTAGTAAATCTCTGAATTAAGAATTTAATCTTATTAAAGTCTTTAGTTTAGTATAAAAATCCCCTCGTTCTGACACATCTCTACGACTGAAATCTCATTCCTGCTGGATTCTTTCCCTTTCAGCTTCTCGCTCCAGCTGCTTTCTGCCCTCCTCCTGAAAGCAGCACAAGCGCTCAGGATCTGAATGCTGAGCCGCGTTTTGCATTCGAATCTGCGCTGACCAGGCAGCAGCGAGCCCGGTGGAAGGGGGATAATGGGGGAAAAGACGCGCCCGCCCGATGCTATTGTGAACTCTTCAGGGGACACCACGGGGCACCCCGTGGATAATCCCGGTGCTGAGGCAGGAGGCGGCAAGTCGACCTCCATTGCCCCAGGTTCCGGTGCAGGCTGTGTAGCCAGTCCAGGCTGCAGCGCTGCCTTGGTACTGTCTGAGGCTGCCTGTTGAGCAGGCAGCTACGGCTCCGGGGGTGCAGAAAGTACCGGCATTACTGGGTCCACCACCCCCCGCGCAAAACTCTCATGCTGCGCCGGCTGCAGCTGTTCTTTCTGCTTTTAACTGCTTCAGCACTGTTATCGCAAGTTTCCAAGTTGTGCTAAGCCCCTTGGTTTCTTTTAACCCATCGCTGACGGCATCCCAGAGAGTGATCCCCAGCTTTTCCCACTCGGAGGTATCGAATACGCTTTTAGGGTTGGTAAAAAATCCTTTCTCCTGACCTTACTTTAGCAACTTTTTCAAAAGTTCGGGATCACATTTTAGCTCTCTCCTAGAGAGAATATGCTGGAGAACTTTTAGAGCAGCTTGCTCTTATTTTAAGAGCGCCTTCCCCATTTTTTCCAGCTCCCAGTTGCTCCCAGTTGCACTGATCTACAATAGTAGAGGACAGTTGAACCTCCATTCTAGTACTGCTCTAAACATCTGTGCTGATGCAAAAACCAGGGAAGATCTTTAAAGTCCATGGTAAACTTTTTTTTTTTTTTTTTTGGACCAGATCTTCTACTAACTAGAAACTCAGCTCCCAAAGGATGCCGAAAGACTACCAGAAAACCACTTGTCAACTGAAATGGTTGTATGATTTGGATGAAGTTGCAGAATCTGTGTGAGTGAGCCTCCTTCTGCCACTACCAATATTTCTGGACCCCTCAAGCTTTTTATCCCCTGCACATGGTACACGTACATAAGAGATGTGACTCTGGCATGCTCAGCCATGGCAAACATGTTCATGACCCAGAGGGAAAGCATACTTCAGCCTGAACTCCTTGAAATGACAACTCCTGCCCTCTGT
The DNA here is from genome assembly GCA_013396995.1 of Dicaeum eximium. NCBI lineage: Eukaryota > Metazoa > Chordata > Aves > Passeriformes > Dicaeidae > Dicaeum > Dicaeum eximium. The sequence goes on from VWZP01000609.1 coordinate 101,082, forward strand.
TTTGTCATGGTCTTTCCTTCCCTCAGAGACTCTGTATACCATGTCTCAGCAGTAGCTGATGGATGAGAAGGGAAACCAAAATGTTCTACTGCATATTCATGAGAACAAGACCAAATTAACAGAGAATGAGAAGTGGAAATTTGTTGTGGAAGACCTGCATGAAACACAAGAACCTTGATTTCTCTGCTCTTCTCTGTGAGCTGTCTTCACATTCAAACACCTTCTGGTGCTGTGGTTGAAAGAAAATTTCTTGAGGTTGAAAGAAATTTTACCTTTGCTGGAAGTCCGTTGGTTAAGTCTGCTGTTCCTGGGAGGCCTTTCCTCAGGGCTGAACTCTGTGGTCTTCCTCTTTAATTAGCTTTCCCTTGACTCCTCCATAAGGCTTGCCACTGGAAGTCTTCACTGATTGAGGAGGACATTTGCTTGTAAGACCTTTCAATAAATCTCTTTAGAAATGCTAAGGCTAAGAGAGCTGCCAGGACCTACAGAGAACTCAGTCTTGGCTTTACAATAACAGGGTTTTCTGCAGAATACTCCAGAGTGGCTTCCAATTAATGTAATTTCAATTTTGCCTCTTTTGTCTCTCTGACATTGCCTGGGTTCAGGCCATTCCCAGTCCCAAAGATTTTACACATGACAGAAGAAAAATAAGTTTTTCACAAAGAGACCTACTGCTCTCTGCAGCTCAGCTAGGCACCCACATGCAAGCAGCCTGTCCCTCAACTAAACAGGCATCATGTATTGGGCACAGACGAAGTATTCCCTGTCAAAAAGTCAAGGAGGTTTTGTGGCACTGTTACTTCAAATCAGTTCCAGCTGGAAACAGTTGCGTTGTAGCAAAAACTTGTCACAATACTTGCCTCAAGGCATCTTCCTACAGAGCCCCCACCACAAAGCTGAACTTCCAGATCTCTCCATGGTCACCAGTAAGAAATAAGCACTGTCAGAGAAAGGTATAGTCCAGGACCCTGCTGCTAGTGCCCAGAACTGCCCTCAAAAAAAGTTTCTATCTTTCTTCCTTGATTATAGGTGGTACTTTGGAAGGTGAAACTACATTTTGGCAGTTGCAGAAAGCCGGGTGGAAGCTTCACTGCAGCTTCACTTTGATAACTGCTTTTCCTAAGAATGTTTTGCATTTCTCCTGGGTGACCACAATATTAGCCAAACACTGTGCAGTAGGGTTTTCATTTATTAGAAAGGATGCTTTCTTCCACCTTTGTGCTTTTAGTCCTCGGAGGATTTCGTCCTGCTTCCTTCAGCCAGGAAGTCACATAATTTCCTGAGCTTTCCAGCACTGGGCCACAAAATGGGCAACACTTTCATAGCTGGAGTCAAAGGGAAAACCTCATCAGGCATGTAGAAGTCACTCAACTGTGTGAGGAAACGATGTGTCTCATCTTCAGCCACTTGGGGTTTGCTGGCCCCAAGATGCCATGGCCTGCAAACCATTAGTTGTTGGTGCATCAGACACCCGTTCCCTGAAATCGCCAAGGGTCTTCAGGCAAAATTTGTTTGCTTTTTGGGATTATTTTGGTGCTAATGTGGTATTTAACAGCCTTCTGTTTTTTCAAGTGGCCTCAAAAAATTTCTGTTGTCATCGCTCAACATCAGAGAGTTTTTCCTCTGTGTCAGAGAAGACAAGCTGCTACCTTACTTTTCTAGGTCCAACTCACATGCTCAAAGGTTTCCCACAACAACAGCCCTGCCATGTGGAGCAAATCTAGGAATTTGTGTGTTATAATGTGGCTTTTCAGTGGAGAAATATTTAACTGGGAAGATATGCCTCCAAATCATATAGTACTATATGAAGGTGTTTGCTAGGGGTACATTTTCTGGCTCTGTCCACAGATTCTTTTGACTTAACCTGCTACAGTTTGCACAATTCACTTCATTTTCTCTCCAAAGCAAAAGAAACTGACTCTTGTACACTCTTGACATTATTCCATCTTCCAAATGACTCATTACATCATCGCTTTCTATTTATTTCCTGGTAAGTGGTGCTACAACACTTTTTACATTCTTCCTTCCCCTTTGCAACAAGCTGCCCAACACAACTGCAGTCAAGAAGAATCTCCTAAAGGAATCGTTCTTCCGGGTTTGTATTGTGCTTTTCAAGAAGCACCCTCACGGTTTCAAAGTGAAGTAAAGAAGTCTTGGCCATGTGGATACTAGGGGTTTGTCATAAATGTACCCTAGGAGCCTGTGATCTGCTTCAGTGGTAACAGCACAGCTACATGTGGTAACTAAACTCCTGGCACTCAGGGTAAGCTTTTTTTCTATCTGAATATAATTTTGCTGTGTTGACATATATACTTTGAGTCCTTTCACTGTGAGCTGTTTCTTGCGCTAGAGCTTTTCAAGTGCTGCTTAACACTTCCTTGTGGTGGGACTTCCCTTGTTTTCATAAAGTATTTTGTTTCTTTCCCAACAGCATCCTTCATGTTTCAGATTGCTGCCTCATCCCAGCTGTTTATGGACACACTGTGACTTCTGCTGTTCTTGATATCCAATACTAATTGGTAGGTAGTCACCCAGCTCATGGCTTTCCATTTCTCAGAGGAAATTGTTTTACAGCATTCACTTCATTTGTGGTTCCTGAAGTCCTCAATTTGCTGTGCAGTGATTTACATTCTGCTGATTTACAACTGCTGTAATGCAGTTTTAGTTTATTCTTCCTGAATTTTGACTGTGCAGTGGTATTCCCTCTTGTCTTGGTCACATATGTCTACACTGTCATGTATGTTTTCACCTCCTGTCAACAGTCATGCATAACGCACCCTCTTCCCAGGAAATCTTGTGCGCTGATAACAGGCCAGCAGGTGTTTCCTACCAAATGTTGTGGCTGCTCATCTCTCCTTCTAGTCCCATCTACCTTGCACAGGATGGGCAATTTATATTCAGAATATGCTCCAAGGTCCTGATAAATTATAGCCTTATAGCACAGGGAGCCTATTTTTTTGCAGTGATCAGTAAGTGTCCAGACTGTCTTTTTTTTCCTTTTTGTACCCGCTTTAGAGGTTTGACGACTTTGAATCATACCCTTTTCTTGGACACTGAGGTTCCTTTGCATCTCACTCATGGAAGTAGCTGCTGAAATACCCAGTTGTTGGCAACAGAAACTTGGGGGCAGATGCAACCCATTGGAGCCCGGGCTAGCTCTAGGGACACCCCGGCACCACGCCAGGAGTCGGGAACTACTCTGGTATGGGGATCACCAAAGGTGGAACCTTTAGAGCCGCTTGCTCTACAGTGCGCAGTCTTCCAACCACAACAAGGATCGGGCAAAGGAGAAAGGAGGAGGGTCTCTGTCTTGACATTCCAACAGAGAAGGGCTTATTCCCAGCAAAGGAGTCAGGAGCAAAGACCCTGAGCACCAGTGTGCATGGGGTTTTATACAGTGACAAATCAGGGGATGGACACAAACAAACAGCCAATGGGAAAGCCTTAGGGGGGCAGTGAGGGGATTACAGCATGTGCTGAGGGCCAATGGGGGCACGTGGGAGGAGAGGGTGGCTCACATGGGCCAATGGGGCATGGAGGAATAGGGGAGTTCCAAAGGGATGGTGCAGTCAGGGATTGCCCTAAGGCAGGATTGATAGGGAAGGTTTAGGAACAAGGGGCAGGACTACAATGATAAGCAGGGAAGGAGCTGGAACAAAGGGCAGGGAATACCATAGAGGGCAACTTTAGAGGTGGGTACAACTCAGGGATATAACAACTTGGGAGCAATACAGGCGTACATTGAGGCAAACCATTTAACAATAAACTAATAAAATAAACATGAACCCTAGTAGTGGGTGACTTATTTTGCCATTTCCAGTTTTGCCCATTTTTCTGGACACAAAAGTTCCTAGCTGTTAGAAAAATATAATTTTACTTGCCTCTGCTATGGAATGGATTCCACACGTATAAAGATTATTATGAAGTCACACCCTTTTTCTGTGTTAGGACTGATTTGACAGCATGTCAAATACATAGAGAGATTCTGACCTTTCCCTTTGCAAATACAGTCAATCTGTAGTTCTCCAACAACTGGGGTTGGAGAACTCCGGATTTCATTAGTGGAATCCAAATGGAAGCTGTCTTTTGCCCTTCTTATGTCTCATGAATGCAAAATACTTTTTCCCCAGCTGTTTATTCAAGACTGAGTATCAGAAGTTCTCCTTTGGTCCTATGCAACTAATTAGACCTAGGCAGCTAGCTGCACTGTTATCCTTCTCTTTGCCATGTACTGTAGCCCAGAAGAGTGCTGTGTCACTGCTGCTGCTAGAACCTCTCTGGGGGTGCTCTCCAACTGCAGGCACCAACTGCACTGTACACCCTGTGCTTTTCTGTTTGCTTATGCGTCATGCTTCTGCAAAATTATTTACTTTGTGTTTGGACTGAAACAGCCTTAGCAAAATGCAACTCTTTTGGTAAAGAGTTGCTTTTTGCTTTACTCTTTTAGTAAAGGTGTAACGAAACATTTGGATCTCATGAAAACAGAATGTTTTGCTATTTTGCACAGGGAAGTTTAGGAAGAGGGTGAACAACTTCTCAGCTGTGGAGTCAGCATTTGCAGGGAGAGGGAAGTAAGGGTGAAAAGGATCTCCCTAAATGGCCAGAGCATTATTTTCTTTTAGCACAGTTTTGATGGTTAGAATTGGAAATAGTGTCAGAATGCAAAGCTGCAAATAAAGGCAAATGATGCTTCAATCTAGATACAAAAGCAAATTCACAGCTGCCTGTGAATTAAAACTAAGACCAGCTCAGTAGAGCCTGCATTTGCCTGCACATCCAGCTGATGGGTACCAAGCAATTCTTACCTGCCAGGAGCATAGCTGTGTGCACGTGGTGCTGAGTCCCTGTAATGTGCTATCCCAACAGGCGTGTCCTACATGATGGTGAACACCTGTGTAACACAGTGCTGTAGTCCTGGACCAGGGCTGCCTCATATACATATATGCATCCATGTCATGCCATGACATTCCTATGGGACAAATTTTATTTATGCTCATATTTTCTCCTAATTGTTTATGATGCAATCAAGTATGATAGAATTTTTAAAATATATTCTCATTAAAGAATGACTGTAAAATTTATATCTTTATCTGTAGTGGTAAATTTTTACCCATATTAGTTCTTCCTTCATCAAATATTGATTCACAAATTCCTTCTTACTAGTATTGGGTTTCATAATTCAAAATAATAATTTAGAAATAGTATTTTAGAAAATAATATTTTCTCACTTTGTAATCTTTTTCAAATACTGGCAGTATATATTGGAATTTTTGTAGTAAACAGAGAATTAAAATGTACTGATTGGTAGGGGGAAAAGAATAATTTTGCTTGAAAAAAACATAATAATAATAAATTATCATACATTGGTGTAGGTATACAAAAGAAAAATCAGGGTTTCCTCATTTCATAGGGATGATTACATTTTGAATTATGTTATACATATCTAATAGGACAGGGGCATCTTGAGAGGTAAACATCTGCAAATTTAAAAAAAAATAATGGATTCAAGTTTATTTTGGGAATCTGAAAGACAGAAACCTTCACAGACTCAGGAGGGATTGATTTGCAGCCTTAGAAGCCCAGACTGATATGAAAGCAAGGTGCACAGACATTCAACAGAAAAATCATAAACTTATGCCTCTATAGTTATAAGTAAGAATAAGCCTTAAGTAAGAAACTGTATTAGATAAGAGGATGAAGGGCTTCATAGTGTAGTAATGTAGTAATGTGATTGTATAGAATAAGCTAAGAGTTTAGCTGTTATAATAGAAGTATATGTGTGTATGTCTAGTAGCAACACATTGGACAAAAGTATCTGCATTGCAGTAGAAAGAAGCAAAGGTGATAGGTCAAGAAAGCAAAAGAAACTTGTGGAAACTGTCTATTGGGCTAGAAAGTTATATCTTGCCTTGTAATGAACAACCTGTGACCATCTTAGACTATGGCCGACTGCTTGCTGTCTTATAAATCTCATGGCCTCTGAGAGTGATGTTATCTAAATAATAAGTCATTCATAATCTGACCATGGTACCGTCCCTTTGGGTAATGTGGTGACAGCCACAGTTTATAATATATTCCTGTTGACTTGAGCCCAGTTTGCACTCAGATTTTACAAACTAATGATGGTATACCAGAGAGGACAGAATTTGTATCTGTGAAGTGTCCATTAGCTTAAGCTTGTTCCTGGAACAATACAGAATTATACTTTATTGAAAGTATAACCGCAGTTTCACCATAGTTCTAATAGATGTAGTTAAAATTTCAAGCTTAATATAGAACAAAAAAAAATTAAAAATAAGAAGGAAAGTGACTTGCTATAATACTGCAGAGGAGCTAGAGAGAAATTGGACTTCACTGTGCTGTAAATGCATGCTGATGGCAAGTAATCAACAACAGTATGCATTTCAATCTTCTCAATGCTTACACAAGTGTCAAAGTGGCAGCAAATGGCTGAAATCTGGTCAAAGCTTTTGAACAAGGACCCAGTGAACTTACAGAGGACTATTTTAAGGCCTGCCATTTCCAGTCTCAGTAGTCTTGAAGGGGAGACAATCTGTCTCCGTCAGGGAGGACTGAAGATTACCTTCAGCTGTAGTGGAGACAGCAAGGTAAAGTGCCCCAAAGAGGTACCAGGACTCCTCCACTGACCTCCATGAAAACTAGCTCTGCTCTGACACCCTGAGAAAAGCATTGGTAATTAGCCTACAGATATTTTGGCGTCTGGGTGTCTTACCTGACAGACATACATGTCATCTTCAATGTCCTCTCAAATATCACTAAAACCTGGGACAAATAGCTGTCCAATCATACCAAGTTCAGGTATGCAGAGCAGAAGCACTGTTTAGATGTATACAAAGAGTCTTACCTACAAATGTGTCCAAGGAGGAAAAGACAACAGCACAGCAACCTGGAAAGCTAATCACTTATCCTGGGCTTTTCTGGGCACCACTGAGTTTGACTTTTCAGCATTAGGAATTGATTGTACAATGTAACTAGTAAGATGGGAAATAGCCCTATCCCATCAATCCCACAGAAAGATGGCTTCTTACAGGTTCCCTTCAGCACCAAAATCAGGAGATCTGCAGCAGCCGCCCTGCCTTCAAGATCTGACTGTACAGAACCATCAATGAGTTTCATGGTTGCAGTGACTCACTGCAGGAAGTAAATGAATGGAAAAACCAGGCAGAAAAAGTGATTAAGAATGAAAAGCAAGAAAAGAGTACTGACACCCCCCCCAGCAGTCTTAGTGTCTTAGACCACATATTTGCACTCCATCCTTCTAATAAAAGACAATTACGAGCTTGCGCGTGTGCACACACTCCTGCTTATTCTATGCTTTTTCGCCTCATCTGGCAGCTGCTTTCCGGTCCAGCAGACACTAACATCTAATGAGACAAACTTCCCATTTTCAGACTAATCAGTCGGCTGCACTAATTGCAAATGCAAATATGCAAATTTATATTAATTAATTACTCTGCTAATTAGTTCTGCAGTCTTTTTGGGGTAATAAATCATTGTGCAGTGGAAGGGAAACACGTCCTGTCCCATTTCACTCCACATAAAAATTTAATGTACTAATTGAAGAAAATATATTAAAAAAACCCTGATTCTGACTCTACTGATAGGTTCCCTACAGAAAGGTATGATTGTAAGAAGTCTTGCACATCCCTGGCAAATGCCATCACTAAGGTGCCTGTTAGCAATTTAATTATCCCATTATGAGCTCCAGGAAAAGCCAGTTTGCTGTGCTGTAGCTGTGACTTTGAGCTCCATAGTTGACACATTTTGCAGCAAATGCTGTTTATACATTCATGAAAGATGATCTGGAGGAAAACACTCACTTTGCCCTACCTGAATGTTCTGTTAAGGCTTGCACTTAAATCCTAGGAATCTGGGTCTGCTACACATATTCTTTAATTCTGCAGCCTCATTAGATCATGTTTGGATGGGTGTTCAAGGAAAATGAAGAGTAGCTGAAGAAGAAACTGCTTGCAGAACCCTTCCCTGGTCTTGAATTTGTTTTGTCTCTGCTCCATTTCAACAGGGAACTTTAAATTCCCCATCTGGCACCACCTCTCCCTTGCAATCCTTACCTTGCCATGACACCCTAGGAATAGGGAGAGTCATTCCACTGTCCCTCTATAGGTGTTTTGCCCAGCCTTCAGTGATCTGTAGTCTTCCTTCCCCACACCAATATTTGGAAAGTGCAGCGAGTTCCCCATACTGATTTACTGCCCCAGCAATGGCATGTAGGACATCATGCTCACAGAACCTTAGGTCCCAAAGCCTGCCAAGGTGTGAAGGTCAATGTGCAAGGGAAGGCTTATTCTATGTTTACTTTTTTTTAGGATAGGGTAAAAAATCCATCCTCATAGCATAACAAACCAAACAGCACCTGGCTGTAAAAAACAGAATCCCCTCATCAAATGAAGCTAAGCCAGCTACCAGCAATGGTGTAGTGCACAGTTCATTACAGGCATTCTTGGAGCCAAAGACCCTCCTAGGAGGTTTAGAAAGGCATTAAGCAAAGTGAACCCTCTTCTGTCACACAAGTTCAGGCTAACTGGAAATCTTCCACAGCCCCCAGGATTTTTCATCTTCCACTTGCTTACTTTTTTTTTTTCCACAGTAATGGGCCATTGTTTCCATTAATGTGAAACATCTACAGAGAATTTTCTTGAGAGTTTGAATGCATCTTAAGTTAATCTGCTTTATAGATGTAGGTTAGAAACCAGTCAAAGATGTTATAAAAGTCAACAGAGGACTTCTATTACCAGAAATTCAGAAAACTCACATATCATAGTCTTCCATTATTAAAAAAAAATCTAAAGCATTATCAAATGTTTTGCTTTATGTTTTAATTTGAAACAATAAATAAGATTGACAGGTAATTAAATTCCAAGGGCCTTTATCATTCTAGATTCAACCAGAAGTTGAGCTGTATACTTTTCTCATAGTTTGAAACCCTAGGATAGCTTTTTTTATTTATTTTACCTTCCTATCCAAACACTGGAATAAAATACAGTTAAACTGATAACCTGAAGTCCTGTGATTTAGGCTCTAAGAAACAAAGGAAAATTAAAACCCCCTTAAAATAGCTCAAATTGAAAGAGCAGTTTATGAAACAGCCAAAGATAAAATTTCTTTTTCAGACTGTTGTCATTTTTGTTTGAAACACTAATATACACTAATAGCTATGCTATTCAACATCATTCAAATTAAAATATTTATTTAAAAGCAAACCACCTTTGCTCTTTTTAGATTTGCAGGATCCTGGAGTCACATGGGATCCAAATTATTTATTATAGAGTGGAAGCCTCCCCACCTGCTGGGATTTTCACAGCTGTTTTTTTTTTTTTTAATTTCTACAAAGTTTCAGAGATTAATATGTAAAGACTTTAACAAAACTCAACAGGTGCCTCTTAAATAATGAATAGATATGAGACGGTAATGTTCTGATTGTCTGTAGTGTGCTATAAAGAGTTACATTGTAATTGTAATTGTACTAGGACATGAGATGTAACTTAAGACATTTGATAAAACTCATCCTTTGATTGGTTTGCTTTTATTAGAAAGCTTCAACAGAAGATGCATATTTTGTAAATTGCAGTATTTATTTTTCTTCTTTTTCCTTTTCTTTTTCTTTTTCTTTTTCTTTTTCTTTTTCTTTNTCTCTTTTCTTTTTCTGATTCTCTTCAGAATACTTATATAGTAAAAAAATAAAAGTGATGCTAATAAAGTTCCATCATAATATGTTTATGCCCTTTCACTTAGTTCTGGCTGATATTCATTCTCTTGCCAGGACTGTGAAATCAAGACTTTTCTTAACATATAGAACAGCAAGACCCATTTGGTATCCAAGATGAAACCCAGATGAGTGTTAAGATTGACAGTGTTTTCACCCTTGTAATTAGCGATTCACACAAATGTGGGTTTAGTTTGCACTTATGCTTGGAACATGGCACCTCTTCATACAGAGAGCATCATTCACATGTTAACATTTTCACTTTTGTTTTTTGTTGGCAAGTAAAGCAGCATACTTAGTACTTACTACTGAGTTCTGTTAGCTGTATATTTTGCTATATACTTTTCACAATTTATTAGTATTCTATTCAAAAATAATTTAATGTGAGCAAAGCATGAACAAGAACTATGTGATGCTCCTCTCTTTTTCCCTGCTCTGAAGGGACCTCACCTGCCTAAAGTCACTCTGCTGCTTCCAAGTGAATGATTGCCATAAGCACAGTGCTGGGGCACTGTTTTCCAGTGTATTTTCCTTTAAGTGTAAAGATCCCCCTCCCTCCCTTGCTGAGAGAAGGATGGGTGGCCTCAGTACAACAGAATATGTACCACGCTGCTGAGCTTATTTGCAGTCTTTTTCTTGGTTGTGTACTGACTCAGTAATGTCTGGAGGAAGGGCACAGAACTAAGAAGCCTTATGGCAATACAGCAACGGTTGCCAGAAATTCATCAAGGATTTTGATGGGTTTTGAACAAGTCTGTTCATTCTAAATTGAGGAATAAAAGACTCAGTGATAGAAGAGAAGGCAGAAAGGTGGCTAAAACATCTCTGTTTTTCTAAAGCTGAGATGTGACTGATTTGCTCATACACACTAGGGGTTTAAACAGAAAAAAACCACCAAAATTAAACATCCTAAATGGACTGTGCTCAATAGGTACTTAGGCTAGACAACACACTACCACAAGAAGTGGATTTCCAAAATGTATGTTTGAAAAAAGGGATTGAAATGCATATCAGAGTTACCATAATTAATTATAGTAATGCTTTTTGGGTCATTCTTCAGGGCTCTCAGAATTCAGCAACTGTTAGAGAACAGGTTGAGGTTTAATAAGAGTAATCTCTTTTTAACCTTCATGTACTGACTTCAGGGGTCTCTCTTCATCAAAGGGGTCTCTTTTAGGGACCCCTTCTCTTTAGGGGTCTCTCTTCATCTAATGCTAGAAAATATATATGAGATTAGAATGATCATAGCCCTAAACAAACACCAAAAATCACTATGTTCTGAGTTGTGGACTACATGTCTATATAGTCCTTTGTCTTATGGGAGTTAATGCCTCTTGGAAGTTCATTTAGTCTATTTTTTAATTTCTTATAAGGCTAGAATGCAAAAGGAATGAAAAAAAAGTTTAAGGAAAACTTGATCACTCCAGTGATCAAGCAATAAAGGTAGCATAATACACATGGTCTTTTGTACCCAACAAATTAACTAATATTGTTTATCTCTTTAGAAAAAATTGTATCCACAATGGACAGGAGGACAACTATCAGGCTAAATTAACATAAAGATCACATAAAAAAATCATTCGGGGAAAAAAAAGGAGAAGAGACTAATGGTGGAGAAAAAGCACAGACAAGCCCTAAAGGCAAATAATAGAATTAATAAGTATGGTAAATGCAAACCACCTAAGCAAAAAATAAAAATAATGACTTGGGAAGGAACAGTAAAATAGAAAAATAATTTTTCTATACTGAAGCTCCATGTCCTCAGTTCTTTGCTTTCAGGGACTCCAAATACAAGGATGCCTTTTCACCCAAGTAGTAAGATATCCAGAGAAGCAAATTCAGACTGCTGTTCATCTCTCTTACAGGAGTAGAGTGCTGCTTTCCTCTCTGCTCCCACGTTGATGCAATACCATCACCACAGCTCAGAGAGGGAATCTGTACGAGGAACCACACTTGGGGCATACTAAGATATGGGGTAGCCCAGGGCTGGGACACTGTGGTTCACAGCTGCCTAAGGCGGCAACAAGAAGCATCTCTAATACAAATCAAGGTGTGAAGCAATTCAGTGCTTCAGAGGCATGTGTGCAGGTCACTAGTGCAGGTCAGAAAAGTGAAACTAAACCACCACATCCCTGCTGGAGAGAAAAAGGTCTGGCTTCCTCTTTTTTATTGTATTTCAAAGTCCTTTCCTTAACTTGTTGGGGGATACCTCACTGTACCAAATTGAGGCAGAAACAATAAATTTGTGATGTAACAGGTTAAAATAAATTTGCGGCTGCAAAGTACCTTGAAATACTTAGGGAAAATGAAATTAGAGAATTCTTCCAGTGAGTTGTCACAAAAATTCCATATTTGTTTTCAATCCCAGCCATGATGAAATGTTGAAATATTTTGGTTGGTATACTCCCTCAAAGTATCTTCAACAGAAAAACTGCATTTAAATTTCAGATCCTGATCCTTTCCTGCTTTGATGTACAAAGTAGAGAGGAACAGATCATTGCCAGACACATAAAAGAGAGAAATACCTATTTAGTGAAGAGCTGAAAAAAACCACTGTCTTTCAGTTAAGGATTTTTTCATCAGTTAATTTCTCTTAAAGTATCTTAATTATTTCTTTTTTTCAGCATTTTACTTATCCAGAATTGAATTTATATTTGTGCAATAACACAATAGGAACTATGAAGGTTAAGTTTGTAGCTGATTCTTAAATCACTTTTCCTGTATAAATCATGTAAACTCAGACCTTTTCTTCTGTAAAAGCAAAGACATATTTGTCATATTTGACTCTAGCTTTACATAAACAAAGGTTAAATAAAGCATTAGCACACAAGATTTGATCAAGGCACAGGTTTTTTTTGACCACACACCTACAATTTAAACATCTGACTTACATGAAAATGAATTATTCAGTTTCTCTGGAATAGGAGAGGAAGTGCAGTTACATCTAGATTGATTTTATCAGACTGTGAACTGGCTGTGGCGTAAATTGAGAAATACATGAACTACATTGGGCTGGAGAGGAACAGAAAAATGTTTATGCCATGCTGCATTACCTCCACGTGTTTCAAAGGCAGCAGTCGCACTGATCTTTTATTTTTATGCCCTGCCCTCTGTCTCAGATAAATAATCATCAATGCTATCACTCTTGCCTCAGTCTATCACTGGTAAGATATTTGAGAAGGCAATCAGCCCATCTGGAGAAAACACAAAAGAGGAACATATATTTGTGCTTAGAAAAAGGAAATATAACATTTATACTTGGGACTTGGATATGCCAAGCTCTCAAGGGGTCCTCTAGCTGCCTGAGCACCCTTTTTTTCCTAATTATTTGTAGATATAATAATTTGCAGATATAAATGGTATTATGTGCATGTGGTAGCATTGTGCATGGAATTTGCAACAATATTCACAGCATTCACCTCTGGGAAGCGGTCCCTTATGGTTTCAGTCAGGAACATATGTTTTAAGTACATAGTCTGAATAGAGATTTTTTTTTTTCCCTTTGAGGCTGAAGAAGAAAATTGTTTCCTTCCATGATCATCTCAGAATTTAAAATTAGGTCAATGGGAAGGGCACATGTGCAGAGAGTGAAAGCTGCTGAGCTCTCAGTGTATTTCTCATTGTACATCTGACTCACCATGGGAACTTGAGCGATAGCTCCTCTGTCTATGAAACACTTCCTGAACCAGCAGGCACTGAAGCTAAATTTCAGTTCATACAATGCTGTACGAGCTCCATTTGCCACGTGCTGTAAGAAGCTCAAGGTAACTTTCACAAGTACAGAAAGAAAAGTCGATTTCTCTTGCACAACTCAAATGAAAATCCATGGTGCTTTGAGTACTTTTTCCAGCCTCAGATGGATTTTAGCCATTTAAATGGATTTTATTCTGTAATGTTACTTTTGTGCATAAACAGTCATTAACTTTTCATCAGTGTCTCCATGGATTAAATAGTCCCTAAGTACATATTGACAGCACAGATTATTATGGACCCTTGTCATTTAAAATGGAAGAGAACGGAGGTTTTGTGTGTGTGTGTATATATATATCTCCTTACTCTCTCTCTTTCACATACTATAAAGTTTAATAGCAGTTAACACTAGACCACAGCACTTCCAAATTATGATAGCCCTGCCAATTCTAACTGGTATTCCAATTAGACTGACAATTCTAGTAATTGAGAACATTAAACTTTTAAACAAAGGCTATCTTTTTTGTGTTGGGTTTGGCAAAATGGAATTGAGTGTATAAGAAAGCCTGAACCTCTGCTTCCAAGAATTGCTGATAATTAAAGGAAAAAAAATATTTGGGGAGCATGTAGAAACATTTAGATATAGTAGTTAAATAAGAATTTAGATATGGTAGTTAAATAAGAAGGATAGGCTATCTAATAGCCTCTAATATTCTATTGTAGGATATTGTAAATGATAGAGGAATTGATTAAAAAAGTGAAAACAGCAAATCCACAACACATGGCTGAAAGAGGTTTGCTTTTTGGAAATAATGATTTAAGCCAGGTGCTATAAGGATTTTAGTACATTAAGAAAACGGAGACATTCCTTTCTTTGAACAAAGATCCCTTTTAAAAATTTTCTTTCCTTCAGATATGAAACAAAAGCAAAGAAAAAAGTATGTTCTGCAATTAAAAATTTCCAGTGAATATTTGTTTCAACTCAATCATTTTTAAAAATAATTGCTCTGGTTTTGGTTTTATGTATTATATGAAATTTTTAAAAGAAGCATTCTTTCAAATCTCTTTGAAGTGATTTAAAGATCTTACTTTCCCTAAGTACCTTATTCTCAGAATGAAATGTCATTACAGCACACTTAAAACACTAAGTTTTTTGCCAAAAAATAAACACATTCATTTGTCTCCTTTTTTTCCTTTTTTTTTTTGACACTTTATGTTACAAGGTCAAACTGCAAATATCTTCTTCATAATCAAGGTTTCTGTTTCTGGGAGAGTAAGAGCATTTGCACAGTCTCTGCAAAAAAATCTTATTGTTAATTTGTGCCACAAGAACCAAATGAATAACAGATTGAATAGAAAGCAATATTTACTCCAAACCCCACCAACCTGAGCATCATAGGTTTCATTCTTCCAGCACCCAGCCTTCAAGACATAGTGCAGGAACTATGAATCTCTCGGGATTTGGCCTCACGCCATAATGCCAAGTATATTTCCTATGTTGCCTCACCAAATCATTACTGCACTGCCTGTATTCACACTGCTTAAGGATTTAGAGATACTGGGAGAGATGGCTATTCTAGTCACCATCTGCTAACATCAGCTGTCTTGAAAATTCATAACAAAGTACCCTTTTGAGAGAAATCTTATCTATATGGCTTTACATAGCAAGATGCCTTACAGGTCCAAATGCAGAATGCAGACTCCAGCATGCCTCTCTAGGTAGAAAGGGCACTTCAACCCAAGGCACACATAAAATTTCTGAACACAAGAGTGGAGCCCTGAACATGCCATAGTACACTCTTCAGAATGCATGCCTTTGAACAATTTGTTAAGTACAATTTTTTCTCTCTCCTGCACACACTGCAGTAATAAGACTTGAACTACTATATGTATTTCTCAAAAAAATAGCAACTGAATTAACGATGATCAGAAAGAAACCAAAATAAAGCTGGATACATCAGATACATATTGTCTAACACTGGAAACAATACCATGGGAAGAAAAAAAGGATTCCTAACTTGCAAAAATATGCTCATCTTCAGTAGTGTTTCTGCTGACCACTGGCTGTTTCAGGGTTTTGCAAACTATGCCCTGTATGAACTTTTCCCAGCACTTCAGGCCCACAGTAAGGCCACACGAGCTAGATAGAAAGCTAATATGGCAACTAGCACAATAGAGGGGAAACACGAGCAGGATTCAGGATCAGCAAGCCACACTCCCTTCTTAGGAAAGGGAGGCACTTCTAGGTGCCTTCTGGCTGTGGCTGTTTTAAACTATTTGGAGATTCAAACTAGTCCTCAGCCAGCCAAAGGACTGAAATGAAAACTTCTGGCTGCCAAAAGATACACAATTTCCTTTGCACCTCCTGTTAGGTGAGATCACTTGACAAAGTGGTTACCTTCAAAACCAACACTGTGTACTCAAACTGTGGCATGAAGCACTGATTTTCATGATGTCTGGTGGAAAAGGAAGCTGGCAAGCTGCAGGATGTACACAACTCCTTAGAGATTGCTCAGACATAAGGGATGTTAATTACTGAAAATACTGTTTACTTCATCTTGCACTTAAGTGCATGATAACCTCACTTCTCTTTACATCAGATCACAATGTCATGTTGATTTTGGAAAACTTGATTGACTGTTTAGACAATATTGTTTCTGAGACCGTGTCCATGTATTTTATAAAAACCTCTATGCAGCCGTAAGTAAAATCCCCTCTTGACTCTACTTCTTTAATTGTATACTTCTATATATGGGAATTGAATTTGTTAGGTTAAGAATCTAAGAAATTTACATCTTACAACACCATTGTATCTGCTTGATCAGCATATTTGGTGAAACACACAATTACAATGGATTTTTATAGACAAGAAACATCAGTTACTCTGAAAGTAGATCTGCTGCTAGAAGTAATAGAATTGCTCATTCATCACTGAAAAAATTGTTCATTTAACATCAGGTTTTCCAAAACGATTTTGGGAAAATATCATTACAGCCCTATCTGAATTCAGCATCATTTTACAGCTAAGATGAAATTAGCTGTGCCTTTCACTTTTGCAGAAGCTTGAGGATAGAATCCAGAAAACAGTTTTATAAACTCCTGTTTTATTTGCAGTGGAATTCCACCATTGAATCTACAGGACTCTCGGGGGGAAATTGATCCTGTGGGTAAAAGACCTCAAATGTTCCAGCTTGTCTTGAGGTAAAATGAGATGGTCAAGATCCTTGAAAGTATACAGCTACCCACCTTCCACTGCTTTCAAGTCAGTGAAAGATGCATATAGTTTTGTGTAACAAGAAAAAGCAGGAAGGCTAGATGATTCAGTAGCGGTACACATCACCTCATCTCTCTGAAAAATAACTTCTTGCACATCTATCAAATAGACACTGAACTCTTCATGACTCCTAGCATTTGCATTGAGCATTTTAAATCATTGAAAAAAGTTCAGGATCAGTGCTGTAAGATCATTATTCCTCCCTTTTCCTCCTAGAAAGTAGCATTTCTCTGCTTCATTCCTATAAACATTTAATTCTGGCACTAACTTAGGTTTGCTTATTTTGCTTTTTGGCTTTTTAATCCAAAATTACCCTTCTTTTCAATAAGGAGAGATCTCTAGTAAGATTTTTAAATACATGCATTATCACATGTTCCTATGCTGTTTGGCAATCCTGGATGCTAGGACCAGTCAAAAGTGTAATACAGATTTGAGAAACGTTAGGGAGGCCATAGTTCATTAAGAACTTGGGATGCCTGATTGCACAACTTTTCTGCTTTCTGAATGAAAATTTACTTATCTTAATCAGACCAGTATCTCAGGAAAGGTCCTGTCCTAAAAGGGTTATAAATTCAGATAATAAAAGGCAAACCAAAAGGAGCATATATTTCCATTACAGTAAGCCTGAGTCATCCTGCTAAACACTTAATATTTTTTCCTATAAACAAGCACCTCTGCTGAATTGTTATGAAAACTACCTGCACAATTGTGTGTAGAGAGAATGGAGGTTTCATAGGCAATTGTAGCTCTGGAATTTACTTCTGTCATCTACTTGCCTTCTCACCTTTAATAATGTACATTCAAAATAGGCTTAAAGTTTGGGAGTTTTTACTTTTATTTATTTATTTTCCTAAGGTGTTCATGCTTATAAGAAGAAGTAAATTATGGTTCTTACATATGAGCTTACAGCCCACCTGGACTTAGTGAAGTTTCATGGGGCTAAATAAGTCACTTCTCTAGTCTGAGGACTTTCTCCCTACTGAGTTTCAAAGGTCTGCTGCCAAATAATAAAAGTGTCAGACCTTCTTATAAAGTTTGCAAGGAACATTGACAAAGTTGCCCTTAAAAAGCATCCTGTAATTTCCTGGGAGGGAACTGTCCAACAGGAGCTAACGTTACACTTAAGGTTTATTTTACACTTCTGTCAAGCCATTGTTAATTACAATGGTAATTAACAATGCAAACTCTTGGTTTCCTTGCATTTTAAGATCCAATTACTAGAGAGATACTTCTACCCGAATTAAGGTGAAAATGAGACCATATCTCAATGTCAATAGTATTAATTTTATTTAGAAGTCAATGTCAGAGAGAGAGAAAGAAATAGGAAAGGGGGAGAGGGGTTGGGAAGAGAGAGAGAGTGAGAGAGAAAGATAGTCATCATCTCGTGGATCCAGACCATGTCCGATTGCCCTTCTCCTGGTCTTCTCAGTGAAGGGGCTTCCCTGAAAGACAGTTCAATGGGTTAATACTCATTCCGGTATGTTGCCCTGATTTTTCAGCCTTCTGATGTTTTCATTTCTGTGATGGAGTTTCTCACACTGGTTCATGTAAACATGCAGATGTTTTGCTAACTGTCTTTTTGTTTTCATTCCTTTCTCCTGGGCAGAGAAGGTTTGATGGACCTTTTCCTTGACCAGTGTGGCTGGAGAGGTGGTAACCTCATCCTCCAATCCACGGTCGTTCCCAAAACCATACATAAACACTAAGTGTAAAAATAAACTTGTTCTTTCCTGCCCTGGAGAGCAGCAGTGTCTGTGTCATTCTTGTCGTGCTCTAGTGCGACACAGGTACATGTGGGAACGGCCAAGCACCTCCCCTGTTGTGAAGGGGAGAATTTTACACTGTCTTTTACAGCACTGAGGATCTGTTCCAGCACTGTGTAAGTCTCTTACATTGCATATTGCATTTAATTTATAGAATGCATATATATATATATATACATACACATATATATGACCTTAGGTCCTAAGCAAACTGTTCATCTTGTGGCATGTGCTTTCTGTAAAGCCACTCTGCTCCTCTGTGTCAGTGCTGTAGCCATGTGCTCAGAGCTCCTACCACTTCCTGGACAGGCTTTGCCCCAGCATGATCACACCATGTAGAGTGCAGCATGTCATCACTCCATGTGGGATGGATAACCCTGTCATAGGGAGAAGACTGCAGAAAGGGAGAAAAAAGTTTTGGGAACATCTACGCGGGTGACCTAGGGAGACTATCTCATCACACACCTCTTGCTGAGGGAGATTTGCAGTGGGGAGAAGAAAGCAGCCCGTTAGCTTTAGAGATTGCAAGCAAGTCTGGGGAAGAAAAAGCATAAATCATAGTTCTGGCATCTCCTTGGGGAAGGGGAAGCAGTGCAGGTCTCTTCTGGTGTCACACAGATCCACACTATTGATGCCTACAGATTTTAGCTTTTTATAAATTTTTCATAGACTGTTAATACACAGTTAATACACAGCTCCTGGTATTTTTCCTACCTTTTCTCTTAGATATTAGGATAATAAGCTAACCCTTCTAATGCATACTTGGAATTCTGTTTAGTCATATTCCTAAGAAGAAGAAGCCTAACAAGAACGTTTTGTTTTCCACTAGAACTTAAAAGATATAACAAGAAATGGGGAAAAGAAGCCCCTGGAACAACTCTAATGAGGCAGAACTCAGAGGAAATCACCTAATCAACTGCTCTTCTAATTGAACAAAATATTTTAAATATGCTAATTTGTTAAATTTATAAAAATTGTAGAAATCTGATGCTGGATGTGCCCATGACAATGGGGACACCTGGAAGCTTTCAATAAAGACCTGCTTTTTAGCTCACTATTTTAACCCTGTTGCAAGATTTGTTTTATTTGATTTTAGGCAACACTATGTCTACTAAAAGGGACTAGCTGCAAGGTCCATGAAAAAACATGCATTGATGGGAGCAGAGAGTCTCAAAATGGAAACACAGTGGAAGCACACCTGTGAATCACTGTAGGCATCAGCAGAAGAAAAGGAGGAAAGTCATCATCCCTGACCAGCTGTTTGACAGAGATTGCCATTAAAGAATGAATGGTGATGAGCAGTGTCAGGGTGTGTCCTTTAGCCAAGTGTCCCTGCAGCAGCTTCTAAATATTTACAAATTTACTGACCTCAGACCATCCTCAAGGTAGAGTAACAGAGAGAGTGACAACTCCAGTCAACAAGTATGAATGAAAAAAAAACATTTCTCAGATGTACCATAGGACTACTTCACACCACAAAGCAGTAGAACTCATCTTAACATCCTGCAGTTTTAGGAAGTGACACACCTACATGACTGGTCTGACTAGAGTATTTTACTCCAGGGAGAGCAGTACCTTAAATCCCATATTCCTGCAAAGTACATATCACCTCTTGATCTGGTACTAAAACTTTCAGGCCATATTGTGCCTCTACTTTTCTAGGTGTTGAAAAAAAAAAAAAAAGGTATTTTCCTTTTTAAAATCATTTGGTTCCACCATCTCTCAACTCCTTTATATTTGTGTGAACCAGGAATAACTCAAAATTAATAACATCCCAAATTATGTAGGTACATTGTACCTACATAAGACCTATTCTGGTCATGTGTTTCAGAAATCTTAGAGTAATTTCTGGTCACAAACTTATTTTTGGTTAACCATAAGCAATTACAGTTAGCAACCATTTTCAGATTCTACATTAGTGTTTTACTCAAATAACTCCCATTAAAATAGAGTAATTTACTCCTTTACAGCTCTTTCTTATTTGTGTCTAACAGCCTATTCAAGACATGAAACTAAGGATGTCTGATTACAGCAAGAAGTACATCCTTATTAAAGGGGCCTAACGCAAAACATGCTTATATTTTGCCACATTGGCAGATAGGTTAAAAATTGTGTTTTCAGACTGAACCAAATCCTCATGAGCTACTGTAGTTTATTTCTCTGAAGCCAGGGGTCCTTATTGGTGTTTTCTAATCTGTCCTGGGAAAAGGCCAAATATTGTCTTAGCACTGGCAGAAGAGTGCTCAGTCAACTTGATGGGAATGGCAAGTTCCCCTCATAAAAAGTCCACAGTCTACAGCAGCATACCGGGAACACGGAGAGGCAGAAGAGGGACAGGTCTTCGCAGACAGAGACACATCACTCTGGTCCCATGGTCAGCTAGCTGCACACAGGATAGGCAGCTGGCATGCAACATGCATGTGGCACATTGTTCTGGTTCTTCCCCCAGCAGCTCATTTTGTAGAGACACAGTCCAGCCTTCACCAAGAAAGCCACAAATCTGACCAGTCTGAAACTCACCAAGGGTGGCAGACCAGGATGCCTGCCCAAGATACTATCCTCTTTTGAATATTTTTGTAAAACAATATAATTTAAATTTAAAAAATAAGTAAATAAACCACAAACCCCAAAACAAACCCCTAACCAACAAACCAACAAAAACCTCAAAAGCACACACAAAATTCCTGCCAAACAGGTGTTCCCACCTCCTACTTAGCATTAAACCCAGCAGGAGACCAAAGCCACTGTTTTCTACACTCTTACCCATGTATTTGTCCCTTGTGGTCTGACTTTGCAATTTAGGATGCACTAGACATACATTTTCCCCCAGTCTCACTCCCAAGGCAGCAACTGCTCTGGTGTTTGGGCTGTGCATGTGGGTGCTATGGCAGGAAGGCAAGTGGAAGAGGGAGTTTGGCATCACATGATTGCCATTGTGTCTGTGTTGCAGTGATGTCTAGTGTGTACATTAGAAAGATGAGGAAACAAATAAAAGAAAAAGATTTAGCTATCTTCCCCTTCTGAACAGTTTCCTGCTGTTTACGAGGTCCCATAGCTCTCAGTGAATGACCAAGGCTATCACACTTCAAAATGCCCCTGAGTTCCTTAATTTGATGTGGTTTTCCTATTTCAGCAAAATGGGGAGATATGGGCCAGTTAGGAGAGGGTTGGAGAGGATGATTAAAAAAATTTAAAAAAATAAAAAAATTTTAAAAAGAGAGAGAAAAAGAAAAAGAGTAAGACATTCCCCAGGACTCCAGTGATAACATATTGAACTTACTTGAAGGACTCACACTGAATGCAGCACAGTTTGGGTCAGTGCCCCTGAACCATGGAGGTTCTGCAGTCCTTGGAACTCAGTATTATTTCAGTAAACCTATTAATGACTCAGTATTATTTAAATGAATCTATAAATGTTTGGCTGTGTTATTATTTATACATATTAATATTAATGTATTATTATAATATTGCATTTGAAATAAACTCACTTTTAATTCAAGACTAGACAGTCCAGGTACAGGAAAAAATTTGTGGTATGTATTCTGTAACATATTTGGTGCTGTGCAACCATTCTATAGAGTGCATTTAACTGTATTTTGTGTATTATTCTTAACATGTATTCATAGTAGACAGCAAAGCAGCAGTTATCGGGTATGCTGTGAATGCATATTAACAGCAGCACCTATTTGCATATCATGGATCCATAATACAAAATGCATAGTAAAATCCTTATGAAAAGTTATTATGCATGCACAGTAGAGGCTTTTTAAACCTTGATATCTCAGCTATTCTGTTTCTCTACAATTTATTTGAAAATATTAAAAAGGTCAAATGATGGATTAGGAATGTGTGAAACTGTAATATTACTCCTATGGAGGGAATCATTCAACAAAAATGAATTAATTTTTGGTATTAATAGCACTATAAAATATGTTCAAAAATGCATTTAAGTTGTTCAAAAAAAATAACAACATACTTCAATAATAAAAAAGGACAGAGAAAATAGTTTAATGTATTTTGGGCACTGTGTGATATAACTTAAAATTTTGTTGGTCCTTCCCTAAACATAGAACTCTTACAATCTCATCCTTCCCTTCAGTATCTCATGGTATTTTTAGTATGTATTGAAACAGTGTTTGTTACTCTAGGACTTTTCATTTTTAGATTATCTTGCATTTTTTAATACTTTGAAAATGCAAAATCCTTGAAAAGGTCAAAAACCCCTAGAACCTTTAACAATATAAATCCTAATACGTAAATACCTCTTGAGGATAATGGGATTCTACTCTCGCCTTTGTTACACAGATTGTAATATTTGCAGTGAAAATGAAGCAAATGCTCAGAATAGTACAGCACTTGCTCTATTTGAACAGTTTCCCTTTAAGTTTTAACATCTTTGTCACTTCAGATAAATTTTCCTCAATAAACAAAAACTAAAAAAAAAAAAGCCTGCATTTTATAAAGAATGAGTGACCTGAATGTCTTACTTCTTTAAAACAAAACAAAACCCAAAAAAACCCTCAAGGTTTGGGGTAAGGTTTTTTTAATGAAAGGCTGTAAAATCATTGAGCACATACATAGAGGTGTATGAAACATGATCTTCCCACACACGTGTTGTTCCGTACTGCAGTCTTATTTTCTGTTCCCATCTCTAATCAAAAAAAGGCACCAACATATTTAAACGAAACTTTGTGAAAGAAAAAATAATTGGATGAGGGCTGAGAACATTAATGCCAAGATTTGGACCAATGTGAATTAGAGCAGATGAATTATAAACCCTTCAAAACCAGGATTTATAATGGAAATGCTGACATGGACCCGTAACAATAGCAGCTCTGCCAGGGATTATTTTAATACTAAAAGCATACTCAGTCATTCATTATTTTAATATCAAGATTATTTAGTTACAAAAAAGCAGTGATACACAATAATAATGAAACCAAATTTTAAAGGGAATGTTTCTAAGGTGACTCCTGCAACTCCCTTGATATCGCTTGTATGTGACATGCCACTCCTTAAATTAAAAAAAGACACAAACCCCTAACACATGAAGGTGGAATTTGTCATAAGCTCCATGGCAAGGCTGAGCTAAGAGTCATTGTCAGCTTCATTTAACAGTGTTTTGCCAGCAGAAAGAGACAAAAGGGTTAAAGGAGGAAGAGCAGGGAGCACAGGAGAGGCAGCTGACAAGGGAAACAAGGGCATGAAGAAAGGAGGACCTAGGCATGAAAACAGAAGAGCAGGGGGAGATTTTTAGGAGGTTTCCAAAGGGAATAACTCAGTTTTTAAAGAGATATTGGAGAAACATTCACAAAAAGGCCAGGTAGACTGAGAAAATATAGCAGGGGCCAAATCCTTCAAGAATCCTAAGCTACACTTTTGAGCAGGTGCACCCCAGTCACATTGCAACATGCCAGAGCAGGTCAGCGAGCCTTGCCACATGCTTCAGTTAAAAAGGCATGATTTGTTAAACCTTCATGCTGTATGTCCAGTTTACTATAAATGCCTCTTTTATTTTGCGATGTCAAAAACCACCAAGGGATGAAAAGGAAGGATTTCTTACAGATGGCACGAGGTTTGTTCCTATTATTCTGTGCTCTGGGGCAGCAAGCTGCACTCAAAAAAACCCCACACCGCAAAAATCACACCCAGCAGCATCACACAAAAACTACTTTTTTTGATTATGCTATGTGTTATAGCACCAGCATTACTTCCCCATTACTGCCTTCCTTTCCTTGCCTTTTCTTTTTTGTCCCTGGGTACCAGGTGCACTGGAGGGACTCAGATCAATACAAGACAGCATTTCTCATATAAACAATGCCATATTAACAACCAGAGGGCAGCTGTACCTGTAGGCAGGGATAACACCAAATGCTGGCATGTCTATCCATGCAGCTAGACTGCTAAAAAGAAGCAACTACAGTGGAAATGCACCTACTGTATGTGAAATGCTGGTGCAGATTTTTTTTTCTTTTTTTTTTTCTATCGGTTTAACCTTCTGTGTTGATACATGAATGCTGGTACCCACTTAGAGGGATGCCAGATGATCAGTGCAGAATGAAGGTCCCAGGAGAAAGGCTCACGTGGTTTTCTCTGCCCCGTGACGTCACTAGCAGATGGCATGGGTACCAGCTCTGGCAGTTGGCATCAATGTCACTTTTTAGAGATCAATGAGATAGTGCAGATATACACAGATCTAGACTCCAGCAGACGATGCGACATTCAGACTGAAAAGATTTGGAAGGCAAAAAATGAAAACTGATTGTTGAATGAAATAAAAAGCTAAGGTAATATAAATAAAGATATATTTCAATTGGTGTTGGGTGTGCATGCAAGTGTTTAAAGATACAGTATCATTGTCTTGTATTTTGTGTATGCTATTTGCTGTCTAATAACTTCTAATATTTTATTCTTCTGATGCAATTACAAACTTTCATTGCTTTTATGTAATACTGCAAGTGTGTAGACAATACTGATAGAGTTAGTCTTTGACTGGGGTTTTTGTTTAATTTTTTTCTATTGAAAAGTCCCTGCATTTACTTTGCTTGTCTCTTTGAAGTCCATGGGATACAAGCTTTTGCTGTTCCCAAACTGCAAACAAAAGCAAAGTAATTGGGAAAAGGAAATTATTTTTCCTTTCCAGG